>CM067369.1:63650706-64105576 GCA_034401795.1 Chaetoderma sp. LZ-2023a | reverse complement strand
GATCCTAACTGGTAAATAGAGGTGCACAGATTCGACAGGTGTGTGGAGTTACCGGGGAAGCATATACTATATTACTTGACATGCTCAGAGAGATCTTTTCGCTAGAGGAGCTTCAGCTGGTCCGTACAGATCCGTAGCTACCTTCTCCAGCCTCAGACCCAGACTGAGAGAGAGCTTCAGTTTGCGTTAGTGGAAAACATAGCATGCTTTGTCTCTCAGAATCGGCAGTAGTTTATCCGGACATTTCTCAGCATCGTAGGGATGTTGTGTAATCTCTCCAGTTGGCATGTCAGCAACCCATTTGAACACCCCTGTTGGTAGGTGCTGGCTCTTTTCCCAGCTTAGGCGGCATATGTGTATCAACACCAGCATTTGTTGACGATGTGACAATTTTGGCAAAGCCTCATCATCCAGATGGGTGGGTTGCTCGGACAGCTACACAAAACCCTGCTGACTCAAGATAGTATAGAATAGGAATGAAGATGGCTAATGCCATCATATATCCGGCTAATGGCACATTCACAGAAACAGATGGCGTCTGATATAAGACTGAGGAATTGCGCCTATCAGAAGAGGCCAGCCAACTTGGATTCGGGATGAACGTTTCTAGTAAACTTAATCAACGTAGAGTTGAGAACAACATAGCCTCAGACTGAGGAGCTGCCTATAGTATCTTTGGAACAGGTTTCCATGTAAAAAATGGACTGAAAGCTGTCCTGAATCGAAAGATGTATTCTATATATCCATTCTGGAAGCATAAACTGTGATCAAGAATGGGTCAGAGGCAGCTAAAGATTGTACTTATGGTTAAGCCCCTTTTAGCGAAGACGGACTGATTTTAGCCGTCAGATGGTTCTACTACTATGACCACAGAATACAGTAACCATTATCATTATCAGAGGATACATGTATATTTATGCCCCACCCACTTCTCTCTTAACTCCGCCCACTTCTCACGTCTGTTTGAATCGGAGCATATCTTTCAAGTCATAAATTCCCAGAGTCTCATATTCAAGGTAACTAAAAGGGAAGATGTTCAGTATTTTGAAACTAAGTTGACTGTGGGTTGTTTGTTGCCTGTGAATGCTTAGTAAAATGCAAATCCATCAAAAAATGCAATTCGTACTTTTAAAGGACATTTCACGCTTTATGACGGAGTTATAAGTTATAATACGTGATTATGATTGTCACTTCGGCCTACATGTGACGTAATTAATACAGAAATCCAGTTTCTCGATTAATCATATGCCATCATAATAAAATACGCCATATATAGTCTGACGTCATAATATTACGTTATGAAAGACGCGATTTAGTCCATCATAAACTGTTAATAGTCGGTCAAGTTGCACGAGTTGTATGGCGGCTTTACTATTTCATAAACATTATGTTACAGGCAGCGAAAGCACCCACTCAAATTCGTTTCAAAATATTCAACAGCTTACCTGTATACTTTTCTGGAAGTTGAGTTTCATAGAGTGAAGGGTTCGATTATTCACAAGACGGTCAACGCGTGGGTGGAGCTTAGCTAACGATGGGCGGTGCATAGCTAACACTGGATTCATGATATATGATTTAACTTTTCTTGTGTCAACTTAACCCTTTAATGGTCAAGTTGGTCAGAACCGTCCTCTGCAGTGAACTTCAGAAATGTCCATTTTCAGACTAAGCGGAGAATATTTCTGAAAATTTACCACTGGAACGACTGGCTCAGTAACCGAGCCAGTCATTCAAGTGGTTATTTTCAAAAATGCTCTTCTTAGTCTGCAATTGGACACTGGCTAAGCAGAAATGTGAATTTTCTTAACCATTAGGATACACTTTTGATGAATATCTATTTGAAGGATAACAGAAATCAATTTCTTTTGGTAAATTTTCGTCGTTATAAATTTACAAAAATACTAATTTTTGCTACAAAAATCAAAATTTCCTTGGAAACTATTGGCAATTAAATTGTTAATTGAACTAAATAGTATTTTGAACGCTTTAATGCGCTGTTGGCACGTGCGGTGTTAATAAGAATAATTGTACTACTAGTACAGGCGATATATTGACTGTTGGAAATCGACCATCGTGTTAGTATCTGACTGCCAGATACTGAGCGAAAGCTGCATACCAATTGTGTAATATAAAAGCGCATTGCGCAATGAGAAGAATGTAAAGTAACCTCCTCATTTATCACTGCGCAGTGATCCGGGGATGGGTGTGTAGGTGGCGGGGTGTGTGTGGGTGTGGTGTTAAGAAATAAATAGATTGATTGATTGAATCATATATATTTACTGAAATTGTGGTGCATATACGATTTATTTGGGCGAGGTTATTATTATTGACTACTAATTTATTTTAAGCAAGCACCTTTTTTAATTACACAGATTTCCGAATATTATGTAGGATAATTGGATCGATGGTTGCGTAACAGAAGCCAGGCGCAATATAGAGTCGCCGCAGATCGATCGAAGCACGACACGCCTACTATAGGTAGAGCCATACGTCCCCCATAATACCTGGATTTGGCGTTATCGATAAATGTATCTATATAACAGACAGTTCGGTTTTGTGGCTAAAAGATGGCAGTTCTTTTGGCAACAAAAAACTTTATTTTGTGTCCATCTCTTTCTAAATGTCGACCTTTTGATGTCCTGTAAGGTGGCCGCTATAAACAGGCATTACAGCTTCTCTCAGTTGGAATCGATTTCTAGGCGAGGCAGGGCCAGGCCGCTGAGATTCTTCGCCTAGTCCGCTCTAATCTATATATAGCCACGCACCTGTATGTTATATTGAGTAGCGACGATGCTATGGATACAATTATATTTTACAAAGGCATACCATCGTTCGGGCTCAGGTGCGCGTGTGTCTGTTTATTCCTACGTTAAGTGATTTTACAGGTATACTCACCATGTTATGTACGCTTCGGTTATATATTCGTTTATCAAAAATAGGTAAGAATGTCGCATTAATTGACGGGTTCTGGACGCATTGTATGGATATTTTACCAGGTTTCATTCTGTATACCCGCTAGAGGAGATATCTAACAGATCTACACTAAGATAATAGTAGTCGGAATAATGCTGATTATTTTGAAAATAATTTGACTGGAAAATGTAGTGCGCGTTGACCGCACGCCCTTTAGACTTAATGTTCCGAACATATACAACATGTTTATATTTAGCTTCATAAAAATGCGATTCGCATCGTTGTGGACAATTTATTTTTAATTTTCTTGAGAGACGAGCCGCCGTTGGTGTATTGGATTCCTGGTATTCCTCTCTCACCTGGTGAGTAAGCAGAACTCAATCCAGTCTCTACGTGAGGATAATGATACATGCTGAGGTTAATAATTACAATACTGCGCTATCTACGCGTGTTGCTGGTAAGCAGTACTTGAGTTCCGATATGACAATGAAACTTGAACGCGTCCTAATGGAGAAATCCAGTTTTAGCTATGTTCCGCCCATCTTTATCTAAGCTCCACCAACACTTCACTCGTGTTTATATCGACGAAACGCTGAACGCCCTGACTATCAATTTCCAGAAAACTATACTGGTAAGGAGTTGCATATTTTGAATCTAGTTTGACCAGACGCCCAGTCAAATCAGTTTCACAATATTCAACAGTATATTTATTAAATAGCAAAGGCGTACACTTCGTACAACGCGTCTGCTATTAGGCCTTTAAGAACGGACTAAATCGAGTCATTTATGTTGTCCTGATTGTGACGTTATCCTACAAGTAACTTATTTGATCATGACGTCATATGACGTCAGATGATGGATGGATACAGTGGAAAGGTCCATTATGGTCAAAATATGTAGCATGTTTATTAAATAGTAAAGACATACAATTCTTACAACAATGCTAGGTCCGGCGTCAAGTAAGTGTCCGCGACGAACGTAGCTATTTAAAGCGGGAATTGCGTTTCTGACTAGACCATAGTGGTTCGTTAGAACTGGTTGCCATAAAACCACTCACCCATGGCCGCGTTCACATTAGTAAATTACTACTCCCTCGATTGCCTTTAAAAGTGTGAATACGAAATTTCCATAGCTAAATCGGATTAGTTAATTCGAAAAAACCTGACGAATTACTTGATTCGAATTAGTTGCTTCAACAAAGATTTCTAATGCGAACGCAATGCATTTCGTACCGACGGTGATCAATAGACACGTGTTTAGCGAGAATGGCATAAGATGGGGCACGATGCATCCAATTGGGTAGTTCCTTACGAGCCCGGTGGTTTGGGGAAGGTTTTTTAGTCGAATTAAAAATATGCTAGCCGGCTTATGGACGCAACGCTTTTAGTTAGAAGCACCAGGCCACAGTTTTTGTCAGGTTAACCATTTCACGGATGTGGGCGCGGCCTAGAGAAATCTCATCAATAGACCTTTCCAGTTTATCCATCAAACGTATGACGTCATTATCAACTACGTGACGTATGGGATGTCGTCAAAATCAATTACGTCATGAATGACGCAGCTAGGTTTGTCACATTTGATGTTGTAGTACGAATTGTATGTTTTTACTATTAAGGAAACATGTTGTTGAATATTTTGAAACTGATTCAATTGACGCTGTATGCAGCAACAGCGCACAGTACAGTTAGTTTCAAAATATTCAACAGCTTGCCTGTATATTTTATGGAAATTGAGATTCAGTGACTGTAGGCACTGATCGATACCAAAACGGGCGAAGTGTGGGAGGAGCTTAGCAAAATATGGACGGGACATAGTTAGAACTGGATTCATCCATTGGCTCCTAAATATGTAGCGCCGTCAATAGGTTGTAGGGAACCGACCAAATTTCTCTCTTTCTTATCCGTGCATTGCCCGTAATAGACAGGTTTGACTATATATCATTGAGACATTTCAAATTGAGTCTTTTCTTATATCGAAGAGTGTCCAGTTTGTTGTTTACGTAATCACTGTTAGGGAACTTGCTACGACTATTTGCGTTTGATAATGAGATGTTACTGATTGATAATTATTCCAGTCAATCTAAGAAATGGCCTCCACAAAATTGCAAAATAAAATCTCTCAGTAGATTTATGGCGAAGAAGCAATGACATATTACCAAAAGAAAGTCTAGCCAATTCTGATGGTGGGATATATAAAATTGTATTTGTTATAACCCGCACTCGTTTGCGCCGCGTTTATTAACGATTTGCTAAAGACTGGGTAAGCTACAGATATACAATTTATATAATTGTTTAAGATGTCATAATTTAAAGATAATAGTAATTCAAGCACAGACACACGTAGGCATACGCTCCAATTTGCCTACAGTTATTTGGAAAAAATGTATGTCGTGGTATATGTAAATACATTGCATTCAGGCAAAAAATTAGGGTTGTATGTATTCATGGCCAATATATCAAACGTGAGTGGGTTGTCATCTACCACACCAAGCTATGTTTACATTATCATAAATTGCTATATTATAACATAATTTAATTACTTGATCATGATACTCCTACTAATGGCAGAATATCGAAGAGGAAAACGGCAAGACGAAATGACAGAAATCTAAGCTCAGTACACCAGTAGTACTTTTAAAGTATCCGCTTGTTAATCTCATAATCCCGATAGACTGGGTCTACACTAGATGCAACAAATAAGAAGAACATTCGAAATACTGTAGCATGGCAGCAATTTTAGTAACTTATGTACAAATGAACGTTTATAAAGCATAGATTTATACCTAATATGATAATAAATAAGCAAGCCAGTTTAAAAATAGGATATAGGGAAGAATAAAGGACAAATAAGCGATTTAAATTCTGAAGTGGCGAGCGTAATGGCAATGCGAGCTCTCATTAAATGCGGTTACGGCAATGCGCTTATTAAATCAAAAATACGCGCAGCGTAAAAAGATTGCAGTTTATAACAAATAAAATTATATATCGCCCCCCCCCCCACCCACCCCACCCCTGTCAGAATTGGATAGATTTTTTCAGATTCAGATTCACATTATTTATTCGTTTTACACAGCATATGAACATCATATAATATTGCATTTATGGCGGTAGTGAATACTTATCTATATAAATAGTAATAACCTAGTAGTAGTAGTAGTAGTAGTAGTAGTAGTAGTAGTAGTAGTAGTAGTAGTAGTAGTAGTAGTAGTAGTAGTAGTAGTAGTAATAGTAGTAGTAGTAGTAGTAGTAGTAGCACCCGTAGTAGTAGTAGTAGTAGTAGTAGTAGTAGTAGTAGTAGTAGTAGTAGTAGTAGTAGTAGTAGTAGTAGTAGTAGTAGTAGTAGTAGTAGTAGTAGTAAGTAGTAGCACCCGTAATAGTAGTAGTAGTAGTAGTAGTAGTAGTAGTAGTAGTAGTAGTAGTAGTAGTAGTAGTAGTAGTAGTAGTAGTAGTAGAAGTAGTAGTAGTAGTAGTAGTAGTAGTAGTAGTAGTAGTAGTAGTAGTAGTAGTAGTAGTAGTAGTAGTAGTAGTAGTAGTAGTAGTAGTAGTAGTAGTAGTAGTAGTAGTAGTAGTAGTAGTTTAATCACCGTTGAAAATGTTTTGTAATCTCCGTAATTAAGTGACAAATCTCTACTAGCAGTTTCTTGTTATTTGTTGAGAAGTATTGGAGAAATTTGGTCCCTTGCAAAAATATTTTGGCAAAATGTTTACTCGCTTATTTTGAAAGAAGTCACAAATGAATAAGTAATGAAACTCGTCTCCGATTTCATTCTTATTACAGAGGTTGCAAAAGCGTTCTGCTCTGTTAGTTCCACCGACCGTCCCTTTTCCATTGTTCTAAATCTTGTAAACAGTATTTTGTTTCTATCGCCAAGTTTTAAGATATACCCTTCCCTTCCCCAATGTATTTTAAAACTGTTATATATTTTCCATGATCCATTTATTTGTGCGTGCCATGACTGTATAAATTGATCCTCAAGGCTTTTGGTTATTGTTGTTTGTGTTTGGTTAAGGTTATGCATTACTTGGTTTCTCCAGAGGTGGCTGTGTCTTGTGTTATTTAGTATCGTTTTGATAGAGTTTAGCCATCTGTATTGTGTACCGTTTTGTTGTTAGTCTAGTAAAATGTACTTGTATAATTTAGCTGCGAGTTTAGTATGTTTCCCTGAAATTAGTTTTTGCCAGTATGGTATCATGCATTGTTGCATCAATATTTGTATTGATATTTCTCCTAACTCGCCATATATCATGTATGTTCGTGTACTGCGCTTTAGGAGATATCTTAAGAAATCAGGACTTGTTTTTCTAATAAATTACAGGTTTCCATTCCAATTACTTCACATCCATATAACAGAATTGGCTCAATCATTTGATGGTATAGTGTGATATGGCAATCTAATGATAAGTCAAGTTGTCTAGCTCGGCGATGCAATGCAAATGAAGCTTCTTTGGCTTGTTCAGCTATATTCTATTCTGCTAAGAGAAGGCCTCTGTTATAGGAGAAGTGTATTCCCAGATATTTGTAATTGTTAACAATTTCAACATCTTTAGTTTTTGGATAAAACTTTAGCTTTTTCCAATACCTTTCCGTGCTTCCAAATACAACTACCTTTGTTTATTCTACATTAATTTTAAATTTCCATTGTTCGCAATATTGGTAAAAAAAACACCACAACATTAGGGTTTCTTGTAGGTCGTAACTTGTCTTTGATAATATGGCTGTGTCATCCGCATACAGGAGCAATAGCAAGTTAATGAGGGTAGTTAATTCGTTTTCATCATTACATAGCTCAATTCGCTTACAATTTCGATTTTGTAGAAAATGGTCTAGATCATTTAAATATATTGCGAGGAGGATTGGTGAGAGATCTTCACCTTGGCGAACCCCTCGTGTATACATAAAGGGGTGAGAGAGAGAGTTGTTTACTTTAACAGATGATGTTATATTATTATACAAACTTTTAATTACATTGACAATTTTACCAGTAATATTGTGTCGGTGAAGTTGTATCCATGGACTGTTGCGCCACACTGAATCAAAAGCTTTTTAGAAATCGACGAAACAGGAGAACAGTTGTTTCTGTTTGTTTTTTAATATTTCTAAAATAGTGTAAAGTGTGAAGATGTGATCAATTGTGGAATATTCCCTTCTAAATCCAGCTTGATTTTCAGATAATTTGTTATTATGTTCCAGGAATTCATTTATTCTGATACTTAGTATGGCCGTAAAAAGCTTACTTAGGCAGCTGAGTAGAGTAATCGGTCTATAATTTTTGGCTTCATTCATGTCACCCTTCGGTTTGTAAATAGGTATAATGATACCTTCTGTCCAAGCATCGGGGATTATTGCCGATTATTAGTAATATGCCATTGCTTCTTCGCCATAAATCTACTGACAGAAATTAATTTAGGGAATCATTACAATGACAATCCAAATTTTAAAGTAATGTAGCATAGCAAAGACTTTAACCCTTTAACACTTATATTTATTCAAGAAAATTTTAATTTTCTCATGGAAAATGTACATATGCACCCCAAGAGAAGACTCTTTTTGAAAAGTTACCAGTCGTTTGAATGGCTCGGTTATCGAGCCAGTCATTCCAGTGGTACCTATTCAAACAATATTCTTCGTTTGGTCTGCAAATGGACATTTCTCAAGACCACAGCAGAAGACGTTTATGGCTGATATGAGTCCTAATTGGTTACCATACAATGGTATAGGCATGTGAGAAGGAGCGACTTAGCACCCCCATTATGACGCATTGAATGGTATCTCGTGTTGCGGCGCAGACGCGAGCATGATGCATCTAATACACAGATTAACACGGAAATGTTTGTGTTCTGCCAAAATATTCTATACACTGACTGCAATGGCTATGATAACGGGTCTATACTCTCTGTGGATACACTCAAACCCGTCACCGAAACCGACTCCCCAGGTGCAAATTAACGAGAAGAGCAAAGTAATAAGCAGCACCGAAACGAGTTCACGCAATGGAGCAGAACAATACCAGGATGGACAGGGACGGTTCCAACAATGTCGCCAAACGAATCACACTGCAGGAGATATTCCGGTACCTCGGATTGTTATTGTGGAAGAGCGACAGCAAGGTAAGTGCATGCAAATGTATGCTTAGCCGTCACAATCTTCATGAGCGAGTAGATGCTAGGTTTGCATGACGGGTGGGCGTACAAAAAACAGCATACCGAAACACAATCTTGTGGCCATCAAACACATTTTACAACTAACTTTATGGAATGTTGATAAGGTATTTACATATTCACCATGAACATAATGTCCACCTCTCTCTCACACGTATCAATCACTCCCGTAACATTACTCTCCCAACCCTTCCATCGCTCCCTCATTACATACCTACATTCTCCATTCCCTCCCTCCCTTTCGCCCTCTCTCACTCTCATCTCTCGGCCACTTTCTCTCTCTCTCTCTCTCTCTCTCTCTCTCTCTCTCTCTCTCTCGATCTATCGCTCTCTCCCTCTCTTCACCCCCTGTCCCTCGCTATCTCTCTGTCTCTGTCTCTGTCTCTGTCTCTCTCTCTCTCTCTCTCTCTCTCTCTCTCTCTCTCTCTCTCTCTCTCTCTCTCTCTCTCTCTCTCTCACGCCCCCTCAGTATCTATCTCTCCTTCCATGCCTTAATCCCTCTGCGTTTCTCTCTCTCTCTCTCTCTCTCTCTCTCTCTCTCTCTCTCTCTCTCTCTTTCTCTCTTTAGCTCTCTATCAATCAATCCATCCATCCATCCCTCCATCCATCCTTAATTCCTCCTTCAACCACCTCTTCCCATCACGCCCTTCATAAATTGAAGGTTGTGTCATTTCTAACTCTGCTTCGAGAGATCATATTATAACGTCTTCACTTTGATTTACAGCTGTGAAATATTGGTTTGAAGAGGCTAAGGCTGGACACATTCCCAAGGCAGGTCTAACATTGGTAAGATACCTAGCACACGTTTATAGTCAATGACAGAATACTGTTTTGGCAATGCACCGCCCATCCCTAGTTAAGCTCCACCAACTCTTCGCCTGTGTTGGGATCGACCGATCCCTGAATTTCCTGACTATCAATTTGCAGAAAACAATACAGATAAGCTTTTGAATATTTTGAAACTAATTTGATTGGTTGCTTTTGCTGTCTATGGCAATACGCAGCAACGGCGCTATGTCAGCAACGGCGCCCAGTCAAATTAGTTTCAAAATATTCAACAGCATGTTTATTAAATAGTAAAGCCATACAATTTGTACAACACCGCTTAGTCCGTCATCAATTATACGTTCGTGACGAAGGTATCTATGTCGTTCATGACGTAATTGATTATGACGTGATCCTACACGTCCCGTAATTGATTATGACGTCATATGATGAATGGATGAACTGGAAAGGCCCATTGCATAGAATTTATTAACTCTTTGAACCCTGAAGTCCCATATTTTCAATTTCAAGCTTTGCATGCAGGTAAGTCGTTGAATATTTTGAAACAAATTTGATTGGAACGTATTGATACCATAGTCAAATTGTATTCAAAATATTCAACAGAATAGGTATTTTATTGTCAATTTCTTTCGCTTTTGACTTTTAGGATTCAAAGTAAAACATGGCATATTACGCAGATTCTCATTGTTTAACAAGCTAGTGGCTTACATCGTAACTAAGACGTTACTACATGCGCTGTTGCCTTGGTAGTGAGGGCTAGTGGGACGATATTAAGCCTATAATGGGCCCCATTGTCAAATTTTTGGCCCAGTACCGGCCCAGTAACACGTGATTTCAAGGTGGCTAACCCATTTGATATAACAATAGACATACTAGTGTAGCGCGAATCGGGTAGGGCCGGGCTATTCTATCCCGTACCATCGCGTTCGTCTTCACCTCCCTAATACGACCATCAGGGTTGTAGGCATAGCGCGTGTATCATAATTACAAGCTTAGAAAACGTGTCCGTAAGATCGCCTACCACGCATGCGCGCGAATCCAGTACTGAAGGAATGGAGAAGGCATCTTTTATGTATATATTTCCTATTGTCTTCTATTAATGCTGTCGTAGGAAACGTCGTGCGTCGCGCGTCGTGGGCGATAAAAAACATGCGATATTTTTTTATCGCCCTTGGCGCACGATGACATTTTTGGAACACCATGTGGCACACGAGTGCCGTCAATATTGCGTATTATCGCCTGCGACGTTACACAATAACGACGGCGATATTTTGTAACGGTCGCAGGCGATATTACAAAATGTCTACGGCGATATTTTGTAACGTCGCCGGCGATATTGTGTAGTGTCGCTGTCGATATTACAAAATATCGACGGCGATATTACGTCATATCGACGGCGATATTATGTAACGTCGCCGTCGATATTTCAAAATATCGCCGGCGATATTACGCAAGATCGCCGGCGACGTTTTATCGTGACGCCAGCGATATTAACGCGGCCTATGCAAATGTGGCTCTTCTTAATTTGGTCGTATCATATATAGCTATTTGAGGCGTGTGCATTTATGACGTCATGTATTGATATCAAGCACTATTTTAGCGCTCTCGGAGTATACGACTCGAAATATTTTACCATTCCGAGTAGTAGAATCGGGTACCGGATACTCGTTAAAAGTAATGACAGTTGCCAATCAAATTGTGTACAACAACCGCGTGTAATAAAATGGTATTTATAAATAAATAACTCGCCCAAACATTATGTTATTGTCCGCTTCTGCCGTCGACTTACGACTTATTTGTCGACATACTCCTTTCTAATGGCGACTTTTTTCTTGACTATGCCGGCATCATCTTTTCTAATGCCGACTAGTAGTAGTAGTAGTAGTAGTAGTAGTAGTAGTAGTAGTAGTAGTAGTAGTAGTAGTAGTAGTAGTAGTATGTTGATTCTGATTCTTTGAAGACGCCTCATATACTTGATCAGTCTACCTGCTCGTGCGCACGCCCGATCGTACATCTTGCTGGATGTCTAAATCCGGGAATATTTTCGCATTTCTTCGATAGCTTAGATTCCCACTTCTTGGGCAGGTTTCAATCCTTGTATATTCCCGTTTTTGTTGATAACCAGAGATTTAATTGGAGTATATTATTAAAACATTGAATGTTTGTTGAAGGGGACTTTTATTGTTTTACGCAAACTCATCCGTTCATCCGTCTGTCAGCTCCTCCATCCTTTCATCCTGTCGGACATTTCAATTTTTCTTCAATATCTTAGTTTCTACTGGTTAGTACATTGATATAATTTCTGCAACCGAACTTTGTTGATTATGCATATTAGTAGACGCATCCCATATTATGCTGTCCTTTCACCTTGCATGATATGTTTAAGGCCTAGTAGCCAAGCTAAGATTAAGCCATCCCTAGGATGACAGTAAGGTAAATCTCACTCACCAGCATCCAAACAGAAAATACGACCAGAGCAGCCCCATGGGTTCTAGCATCCCTAAACTATAACAGGGTTTTGGGATGTATCACACATGCCATGTAGTTGGTCGTACTAGCAACTGGGGTCATCCCCACCCCAAGCCGGCCCCGCCCATAAGACCGGGATAGAGTCTGAACGTCCATTTAGGGGCACAGCTGTGAGCAGTGATATAACCGCCATAGCGGGATCTACCATGTCAGTGCATATGCACTGGACTGCCAATTCAGTGCATCCACACTTAACACAGAGTATCAGGCAAGAAGGTGAGCGTCTGTCCAGGAGGACACAATTACATTCTGTCAGCAGTGATATAACCAGCACAGCGGGAATTGCCAATGCAGTGCCTGCCAATCGAACTGCCAGTTCAATGCATCCACACTTAGCCCTGAGTCTTCCAGGCGTGAAAGTGAGCGTCTGTTTTCTGGAGGGCACCGCCACTACAGCTGTGAGCAGTTGCTATTCACCAGCATAGGGAGAGCTACCACTTCGATCAGTGTATTTGCACCGAACTCTCAATTCAATGCTTCCGCACTTAGTCCCGAATATCAGGCAAGACCACCACAACTGTGAACAATGTTCACTACCAGTTCAGTACGAGTGTACCTATGGCACGAGGGGCACTGCACATGTCTAGAGGCCCACAGAGTGTACACCCTTATCCTGTGTACGTAATGGCCAGACAGCAGTACCATACTTATGTCCACGAAAATTTCCGAACATGGAAAAAGCTGTCCAACAATTGATTATCAGCCCTGTTTCAGAGAGTTGTCAGCTCTCAGAGAACAGCCATCCCACCCCTCTCCGCGTAGAAAGCATCCACGGTTCCAATGTCAGTGGCTCCACATGCCACCCCACACAGGCTACAAACTCCAGCTTTTGAGAAGCCCATACCAGTTCCACTTAACAAGGCAACAGACAGTTTCTGAGAAGCTCACTCCGGCTCCACGACACTGGGTAACACCAGATATTGAGAAGCTCACACCGACAGCCAAAACAAGATCAAGAAAAAGCTGGTCGAAGAAATCCTTGACCTGAAAGAGTGAAGTTCTCGCTCTCAGGGTGACTGCATAAGTCGAAGAACGATAGAACTGAAGTGACCACAGACACACTGTTCTTATCTCAACAACAAGCGCTCCGTGTTGCAAGGCGTGGGATATGGCTGGGCAGTAGACCAAGCTGATGCACTGTACCTCAATATCGTCAGATACCAAGCATTACTGGGTCGGTCATATATCGTGCTCCCTCATTTCATAAGAGGAAATCGTGCTGTGGCCAACGTTAAGAACAGGGATGACCATGGCCCGCGTTGCTCTTCAAAGGCCTAGGTAAAGCCAAGGCCTAGGCAATGTCTAACAACGCCTGACTAAGGCCTAGGTAAAGTCTATCAAAGCCTGATAAGGCATAGGTTATGCTTAGCAACGCCTGGCTAAGGTCTATGTTAAGCTTAAGCTTAGCTAAGGCTGGCTAAGGCCTAGGTAAGACATAACAAATCCTAGCTACAGCCTAGATAAGGCCTAGCTAAGATCTAGCACAATCTCGCTACGTCCTTGGCTAATTCCTAGGTAAAGTGTATCAAAGCCGGCTAAGGCATAGCAAAGTCTGGCTAAGGCCTAGGTAAACTGTATCAAAGCATGGCTAAGGCCTAGGTTATGCTTAGCAAAGCATGTCTAAGGTCTAGGTAAGACCTAACAAATCCTGGCTACGGCCTAGTTAAGGCCTAGCTAATACCCAGCAAATCTAAGGCTAAGGCCTAGGTAAAGTCTATCAAAACCTGGCTATGGCCTAGGTACGGTCTGGTAAAGTCGTGAAAAGGCCCAGGTAACGTCTACCAAAGCCTGGCTAAGGCATTAGTAAGGTCTTGCAAAGCTTGGCTAAGGCCTAAATAAGGCTTAGAAAAGCCTTGCTTGCCTAGGACTAGGTAAGACCTACAAAGTCTGGTTAAGACCTAAGTAAGACCTAGTCAAGCCTGACTAAGCCCTAGATAAGACCTAAGTGACATATGGCAAAGGCTGGCTAACGCCTAGCCTGAGGAAACCCTGACTAAGGCCCAGTTAAGGCTTATCAAAGCATAGCTAAGACTTGGCTAAGGCCTACGTAAAGCATGGGTAAGGCTTGTCTAAAGCCTATATACGGTCTAGCTTAGACTGGCTAAAACCTATGGAAGGGCGTGCAAAGCCTAGCCAAAGCCTAGTCAAGGCCTAGCAAATCCCGGCTAGTGCCTAAATTGAGGCCAACGTCTGGCTTAGGCTTAGTTCAGACAGCAAAGCGTGGCTGAGACATCGGTAAGGCCTAGGTATGCCTGGCTACGGACTATTTAAGGCCTAGGTAAGGCCTATTCAAGGCTGGCTAAGGCATAGCTACGACCTATGAAAGCCTGGTCAAGGCTAGTTAAGGCCTAGTCAAGTCTGGCTCTGGCTTAGGCAAGGCATCCGTAAGGCATAGAAAATTCTGGCTATGGACTAAGTGAGGATTAGGTAAGGCCTATTCAAGGCTGGCTAGGCCATAACAAGGTATTATCTAAGCCTTAGCTGAGTTTGGCTAGCTCTTATATTGACCTTAGCTAGGTTTTCCTAGACCGTAGATAGGATTACCTAAGCCTTATCCAACCCTTCTATAGGCCTTACCTAGGCTTCATTCAGTCTTTAGGCAGAATCTGATATGTCTTACCGATGCCTTATCTAAGCCTTAACTAGGCTTTACTATGTCTTACATAGGCCGTAGTCATGCTTGAATATGCCTTAACGAGGCCGTAGCCAGACATGATTAGGTTTTACCTAGGCCTTAGCTTTACCTAGGGTTTAGCCAGGCGTTGCTAGGCCGTAGCTATGCCTTAGCCAGCTTTGAATAGGCCTTACCTATGCCTCACTTAGTCCTTATCGATGCAGTATTTAAGCCTTAACTAGGCTTGACTACGCCTTACTAGGCCGTAGTCATTCTTGAATGTGCCTTAATGAGGCCTTAGCCAGACCTGATTAGGTTTTACCTATGCCTTAGTCTGGCTTTGCTATGCGATAGCTAGGCCTTAGCCAGCTTTGAAAATGCCTTATTTAGTCCTTAGGCAGGATTTGCTAGGCCTTACCGATGCCTTACCTATGCATTAGCCATACTTTACTAGGCCCTACTTACGCCTTGACTAGGCCTTAGCCAGGATTAAAGAGACCTTACTCATGCCTTAATGAGTCCGTAGCCATATTTTCCTAGGCCTTACCGATGCCTTACCTAAGCCTAGTCAAGCGTAACTAAGGCCTAGATAAGGCCAACCAAAGCTTGACTAAGGCATAAGTAAGGCCTAAGGTAAGCCTTGTTTGGCCTATGTTATGTCTTCGCTAGGCCTGAAGTCGGCCTTAGATAGGCCTTAGGCAGGCCTATGGTAGGTCCAAGGTAGACCTTAGCTATACCTTGTTAGATCTTAGCTATCCCCTGGTAGGTCTTAGCTAGGCCTAAGGTATGGCTTAGCTAGGCCTTAGTATGTTTTAGGTGGGCCTTAGCTAGGTCTGAGGCAGGCCTTAACTAGGCCTTAGTAGGCCTTAGCTAGGCCTAAGATAGGCCTTGGCTAGACAGTAATAGCCATTAGCTATGCCTTGGTAGGCCTTGGCTAGGTCTAAGGTAGGCCTTGGCTAGGCATTGTTAGGCCTTAGGTATGTATTAGCTAGGAAATGGTATGCGTTGGGTAGGCCCTAGGTTGGGCTTGGCTAGGCATAATTTAGGCCCGATCTAGGAATTGGTAGGCCTTATGTAGTCATTAATTAGGCCTTAGTAGGACTTAAGTAGGCATAGGGTAGAGCTTAGGCAAACATTGGTAAGCCGTCGCTAGGTCTTGGTAGGCCGTAGTTAGGCCTAAGGTAGGCATTAACTGGGCCTTATGTATGCCTTAGCCCTGCCTTGGTAGGCCTTAATTATGTCTTAACTAGACCTACTGTAGGTTGTGGTACGCGTTAGCTATGTCTTAACAATGCCTAATGTAGACCTTGGCTAGACATTGGGAGACCTTAGCTAGCCATAAGGTAGGCCATAGCCTGGCCTTGCCAGGCCCTATGCAGACCTCTGGTAGGCCTATGGCCAGCATTATATAGGCCTAAGGTAGCCCTTAGCTATGCATTGGTAGGCCTTATCTGTGTCATGGCAGGCATTAGCTAGGCCATAACTAGACTTTAGTCATGCCTTGGGGGACTTGGTAGACATAGCCATACCTTTGGTGTGCCGCAGCTGGGCCTTGGTAGGCCTTAATTATGTCTTAGCTAGGCATAAGGTAGGCTTTGGTAGGCCTTAGCTAGGCCTTACCTAGGTCTAAGATATACTTTAGCTCGACATTGGTAGGGCTTAGCTATGCCTTAGTAGGCCTTAGCCAGACTAAGGTATGCCTCCTTAGATAGGGCTTGGTTGGCATTGCCGTAGGTAGGCCATAGTCAGACCTTAGCCATGCCTTGGTAGACCTAAGGTATGCCTTGGTAGACCGTAGTAGTACCTATTATGAGCTGTAGCTAGGCCTTGGTAGGACTTATGTAGGCAGGTGGCAGGCCTTGGTAACCCATTAGTAGGCATTGGGCAGGCTGTAGTTAGTGCTATGCTAGACTTTGGCATGCCTTAGTTAGGACTGTGGTACGCCTTGACTATGTCTTGGTAGGCCTTAGAGTATCCTTGTAGTGGCCTATGGTATGACTTAGATAGGCCTAAAGTAGGCCTTGCTAGGCCTTAGACGGTCATATGGTATGAGTAGGATAGGCCTAGGCTATACCTTGGAGGTCTTAGCTAGACAGTAGTAGGCCTTAGCTATGCCTTGGTAGGCCGTAGCTAGGCCTAACGTAAGCCTTAGCTAGACAGCAGTAGGCCTTAGCTATGCCGTGGTAGGTCTTCGCTAGGTATTGGTAGGCCTTACATAGGGCTTGGTAGGCCTTATGTAGGCCTAAGTTAAGCCTTAGCTAGGCCTTATGTATGCCTAGCTAGGCCTTGTAGGCCTTAAGTATATCTTAGCTAGGCATAATGTAGGCTTTGGTAGGCCTTAGCTAGGCTTTAGCTAGGCCTAATGTATGCCTTAGATCGACATTGGTATGGCTTAGCTATACCTTAGTAGGCCTTAACCAGGCTAAGGTATGCCTTAGATAGGCCTTCGTAGGTTTCAGCCAGACCTTAGCTAGGCCTTGGTAGGCTTTAGGTAGGCCTCAGCCATACCTTAGCTAGACATTAGTAGGCCTTAGCTACGCCTAAGGTAGGCCGTAGCCTGGTCTTGCCAGACCTTATAGAGACATATGGTAGGCCTATGGTAGGCATTATCTAGGCCTAATGTAGCCCAGAGCTATGCAATGGTAGGCCTTATCTATGACTAGACAGGCCTTGAGTAGACCATAACTAGACCTTAACCATGCCTTGGTAGGCATAATGTATTCCTTGGTAGACCTTAGCAATACCTATGGTGAGCCACAGCTAGGCCTTGATAGGCCTTATATAGGCAGTTGCTAAGCCTTGGTAGCCCGTTGGTCGGCCTATGTTAGGCCTTGTGTCGGCCGTAGTTAGACCTATGCTTGGGCTTGGTAGGCCTTAATCTGGATTATGGTACGCATTGGCTATGCCTTACTCGGCCTTAGGTAAGCCTTGTGTTGGCCTATGGTATGCCTTCGCTAGGCCTGAATTCGGCATTAGATAGGCATTAGGCAGGCCTGTGGTAGGCATAAGGTGGACCTTAGCTATACCTTGTTAGACCATAGCTATGCCCTGGTAGGCCTTAGCTTGACATAATTTATGGCTTAGCTCAGCCTTGGTAGGGCTCAGCTATGCATTGGCAGGCTTTAGCTAGGCCTAAGGTAGGCCCTGGCTAAACACTAGTAGGCATTATCTATACCTTTGTAGGCATTGGCTAGTTCTAAGGTAGACCTTAGCTAGGCATTGTTAGGCCTTATGTATGCATTAGTTAGGCATTGGTATGCTTTGTGTTGGCCCTAGATAGGGCTTAGCTAGGCATAAGTAGGCCCTAGCTAGGAATTGGTAGGCTTAGGTAGTCATTAATTAGGCCTTGATAGGACTTGAGTAGGCATAGGGTAGAGCCTAGTCATGCATTGGTAGGCCTCCGCTAGGCCTTTGTAGGCCGTAGTTAGGCCTAAGGTAAGCATTAGCTAGGTCTTATGTATGACTTAGCCCTGCCTTGGTAGGCCTTAATTATGGCTTAGCTAGGCCTAATGTAGACTTTGGTAGGTATTGGCTAGGTCTTAGCTAGGCCCTAGGTAGACGTTAGCTAGACATTGGTAGACCTTAGCTAGGCTTACGGTAGGGCTATGGTAGGCATTGCCTATGCCTAATGTACCGCTTAGCTATGTGTTGGTGGGCCGCCTTATCTGTGCCGTGGCATGCATTATGTAGGGCATAACTAGACTTTAGCCATGCCTTGGTGGGCCTTGGTAGATTTAGCCATACCTATGGTGAGCCGCAGATAGGCCTTATGTATGCAGGTGCTGGGACTAGGTAGCCCGTTGGTAGGCCTAAGTTAGGCGTTGGTCGACCGTAGTTAGGCCTATGCTTGGTATTGATTGCCTTAGTCCGGATTATGGTACGCCTTGGCTATTCCTTGTAGGCCTTAGCTAAGCCGCGTGTTGGCCTATGGTATGCTTTAGCTAGGTCTCATGTATGCCTTAGCTAGGCCTTGGTAGCTCTTAGGCAGGTGAATGGTAGGCCTAACGTGTGCCTTAGCTAGGCCTTGTTAGGCATTCGCTTTACCCTGCTAGGCATTAGCTAGGCCTTGGTATGTTTTAGGTAGGCATTGGCTAGGTTTAAGCTAGGTCTTAACTAGACATTGTTAGGCTTTAGGTGTGTATGTATGTATGTATGTATGTCGGATTTATATAGCGCCAATTCCAAACTGAATTGCTCAAAAGGTATGCATTAGCTAGGCATTGGTATGCTTTTGGTAGGCCTTAGGTAGGGCTTAGCTAGGCATAAGGTAGGCCCTAGTTAGGAATTGGTAGGCATTAGCTAGTCATTAATCATGCCTTGGCAGACTTACCCATGCATTGGTAAGCCTTCGCTAGGCCGTAGTTAGACCTAAGGTAAGCATTAGCTAGGCCTTAGTTATACCTTAGCCCTGCCTTGGTAGACCTTAATTATGTCTTAGCTAGGCCTAATTGTAGGCGCTTGTAGGCCTTATCTAGGCATTGTTAGGCCGTAGGTATTCATTAGCTAGACATTGGTATGCTTTTCCGAGGCGTTAGTTAGGTCTTAGCTAGGCATATGATTGGCCTCGGTAGGCCTTAGTCTGGATTATGGTACGTCATGGGTATGCCTTGGTAGGCCTTAGCTAAGCTTTCTGTTGGCCTATGGTATGCCCTCGTTAGGCCTGAAGTCGGCCTTAGATAGGCCATAGGCAGGCCTATGGTAGACCTAAGGTAGGCCTTAGCTATACATTGTTAGACGTTAGCTATGCCATGGTAGGCCTTAGCTAGGCCTAAGGTATGGCAGAGCTATGCCTTGGTATGTTTAAGTGGGCCTTAGCCAGGCCTTACTAGGCCTTAGCTATAGCTTGGCAGGCCGTAGCTAGGCCTACGGTAGGTCTTGGCTAAACAGTCATAGGCACTAGCTACTAATTGGTATGCCTTATTTAGACATTAAGTAGGCATAGAGTAGGCCTTAGCCATGCATTGGTAGGGCTTCGCTAGGCCTAGGTAGGCCGTAGTTAGGCCTAATTTAAGCATTAGCTAGGCCTTATGAATGAATTAGCCCTGCCTTGGTAGGCCTTAATTATATCTTAGGTAGGCTTAAGGTAGGCCTTGGTATGCCAGAGCTGGGCCTAAATTATGCCTTAGTTAGATATTGCTAGGGCTTAGCTATGCCTTACTAGGCCTTAGCAAGGCTAAATTATGCCTTAGATGGGCCTTGACAAATTTTAGGTAGGCCTTAGCTAGGCTTTGGTAGGGCTTAGGTAGGCATCAACTAGACATTGGTAGGCCCTAGCTAGGCCTAAGATAGGCGATAGCCTGGCCTTGCTAGGTCTTATGCAGATATATGCTAGGCCTATGGTAGGCATTAGTTAGGCCTAAGGTAGCCCTTAGATGTGCCTTGGTAGGCTGTATCTATGCTTTGGCAGGTCTTGAGTGGGTCATAACTAGACCTTAGCCATGCTTTGGTAGGCCTTGCTAGACCTTAGCCATATCTATTTTGAGCCGAAGCTAGGCCTTGGTAGGCCGTATGTAGGCAGATGCTAGCCTTTGATAGCCCTTGCTAGGCCTATGTTAGGCCTTGGCTCGGCCGTAGTTAGGCGATATTTTGGCAGGCCTTAGTCTGGACTATGGTATGCCTTGGCTATGCCTTGGTAGGCCTTAGCTAAGCCATGTGTTGGCCTATTGTATGCCTTAGCTAGGCCTAATGTATAGCTTAGCTAGACCTGACTTAGGCCTTAGCTAGGCATTAGCTATGCCTTGTCACGTCTTGGGTCGGCCTTAGCTATGCATTGCTAGGCCGTAGCAAGGCCTAAGGTAAGCCGAAGGTATGCCTTGTAGACCTTAAGCAGACATATTGTAGGCCTTACATAGACCTCGTTAGACCTTAGTTAGGCATATGCTAGGTCTTGCTAGCCCGTTGATTCTAGGCTTATGTTAGGCCTTGTGTAGGCCGTAGTTAGACCTATGCTAGACCTTACTGGGCCTACGGTAGGCCTATGGTACGCCTTGGCTATGCCTTGGCAGGCCTGAGGTAAGCCTTATAGCCAAGCCGTGGGTAGCCTAAGTTGAGCCTTAGATCAAGTAAGCCTAAGGCTATGCTAAGGCCTAAAGGCCAAGCTAGTACCAACGGCTAGGCCTGCAGCCTTATGCCAGACTAAGCATAAGGATTAAGTGATAGGGCTATGGCGAAGACCTAGGCTCGGGCTAAGGTGTATGCTATGGTACGGCATAGACAAGACCTATCTTAAGTCTATCCAAGGCGTATGTAAGGCCTCCCTAAGGCCTACCAAGACATAGCTAATACCTATCTTAGTCCTAACTAAGGCCTACCAAGACATATCTAAGGTCTGCAAGGCATAGCTAAGGTCTATCTGAGTCCTGGCCAATGCATACCTTTAGTCCACCCACTGCATAGCAGCTAAAGCATACCCCAGGCCTCTCTGTCTTCTACTAAGGAATAACTACGGTCTGGCAATTCATAGCTAATGCCTAGCCTAGGCCTCCCTAAGGCCTACCCATGCATAACTAAGGCCTGACAAGGCCTAGCTAAGGCCTACCTTAGGTCGGCCTAATGCCTACCAAGGCCTAGCTAAGGCCTATATTATGCTTAGCTAATGCCTATGAAGGCATATCTCAGGTCAATTCCTAGCCAATACCTACCTTACGTCTAGCTAAGGCCTGCACAAAACCTACCAAGACCTAGCTAAGGCATACCTTAGGCCTAGCTATGACCTACCAAAGCCTACATTAGGCCTAGCTAGGACATAATTACGGCCTACCAAGGCATATCCAAGGCGTACCATAGTCCAGACGAAGGCCTACCGAGGCATAGCAGAGGCCTAACTACGGCCGAACCAAGGACTAACATAGGCATACCAAGGGCTATCAAGGCCTAGCACCTGCCTATATAAGGCCTACCAAGGCCTAGCTGCGGCTCACCATAGGTATGGCTAAGTACTACCAATGCCTACCAAGGCATGGCTACTGTCTAGTTATAGCCTACGCAAGGCCTGCTAAAGCATATATAAGACCTACCAAGGCATAGCTAAGGGCTACCTTAGGCCTAGCTAGGCCTACCATAGATCTGCATAAGACCTAGAATGACCAGCCTATGACCGATCTTATGCCTACCTAAAACCTGTCAAGGCCTATCTAAGGCATAATCTGACCTGGCTAAGGCCTAGTAAGGCATAGCTAAGCCCTAACAATTTCTAACAAAGGTATACCATAGACCTAGCCATGGCCTACCAAAGCCTACCTTAAGCCTAGCTAAGACATAATTAAGGCCTAGTCAAGGCATACCTAAGACCTAGCCAAGGCATACCTAAGACCTAGCTAAGGCTTAGCTTAGGCCAAGCTAAGGCCTACTAAGGCCTAGCTCAGGCCTACCAATAGATGGCTAAGGCCTACCATAGGCATACCGAAGTCTACCAAAACCTAACTAATGCCTACCTAATGCCTATCAATTCCTAGCCAGTGCCTACTTTAGACGTAGCTACGGCCTAAATAACACCTGCCAAGGCGTACATTGGATCTAGCTAAGGCCTACCAAAGCCTACCTTAGACCTAGTTAAGACATAATTAAGGCCTACAAGGCCTAGCTAAGGCCAACAAAGACCTAGCTAAGGCCTTCCGTAGGCCTAGCTAAGGCCTATCTAAGCCTACCAAGGCATAACTTAGGCATATCTTAGCCAGACTAATGTCTACTAAGGCCTAGATAAGCCCTAACAATGTATAGCTAAGGCATACATTAGGCCTAGCTAACGCCTAGCTAAGGCCTATCAACGCCTACCTTAGACCTAACTAATACCTACCTAAGGTCTTCCAATTCCTAGCTAGGTCCTACCTTAGGCGTAGCTAAGGACTACCTAATGCCTACCAGGCGTACCTTAGGCGTAGCTAAGGCCTACCTAAAACATAGCAAGGCCTAGCTAAGCCATAACATAGGCCTGGCTAAGGCATATCATGGCATAGCTACGGCCTTAGGCCTACCTAAGGCCTACCAAGGCCTAGCTATGGCCTACTTTAGATCTAGCTAAGATATACCATAGGCCAACATATGGCTTAGTTAAGGCCTACCAAGGCATAGACAAGGCGTACCATAATCCAGACTAAGGCCTACCAATGCCAAGCATAGGCATAAATACAGTCAACGCAACGCCTAACATAGGCCTAACAACGGGCTACCAAGGCGTAGCACCATATGGCCTACCAAGGCCTAGCTGTGGCTCACCAAAGGTATGGCTAAAGTCTAGCATGTCCTACCAAGGCCTGTCTAAGGTCTAGTTATGGCCGACCTAATGCCTCTCAAGGCATAGATAAGGGCTACATTAGGCCTAGACAATGCCTACCAAGCCCTGTCTAAGGCCTACCAATGCATGGGTAAGGCATACTCTAGGCATGCGTATGTCCTACCAAAGCCTACGTAATGCCTATCTAAGGCCTACCAAGTCCTAGGTAGTGCCTACCTTATGAGTAGCTAAGGCCTATCTAACGCCTACCAAGGCCTACCTTATGCCTAGCTACGGCCTACCTAAGGCCTACCAAAGCCTGCCAAGGCCTAGCTAATGCAAACATAAGGCCTACCAATGCCTAGATAATGCCTACCTTAGGCCTAGCTAAGACCGACCAAGGCATAGCTAAGGCCTACTTCTGACTAGATAGGGCTTACCTTAAGCATAGCTAAGGCATGTCAAGACCTAGCTACGGCCTACTACTGTCTAGATAAGGCTTACCATGGTATAGCTTAAGCCAATCTTAGGCATAACATAGGCCTGCTTAAGGCATAGCAAGGCCTACTTTAGGCCTGGCTAAGTCATACAATAGGCCAACACAAGGCTAAGCTAAGGCCTATCCAAGGCGTATGACAGTCCTAAGCAAGGTCTACTAGGGTCCAGTATAGCCCTAACTACGACCTACCAAATGCCTACCAACGGGCTACCAAGGCCTAGCACCTGCCTACATAAGTCCTACCAAGGTCTAGCTGCAGCTCACCATAGGTATGGTTACAGTCTACCAAGGCATACCTTAAGTCTACCAAGGCATGGCTAAGGTCTAATGATGGCCTACCTACGGCCTGCCAAGGCACAGATAATGCCTATCAAGGCATGTCTAAGGACTACCTTAGGTCTACCTAATGCCTACCAACAGCATATGTCATGCGCAATCACTGATTTCTCATTTGGGACATCTGGTATGATATCACCACCGCCCCCCCCCCCGCCCCCCAATTATTTGGGTGGGACATTCCCCCCCCCAACCACCCACTCCCCACCACCACCACCACCGCACCCCTGCCGCCCCACCTGTTCCGCCAGCTCTAGGCACCCGTTTCCCATTTTTTGCCAAATTCGGCCGGGAACATTCTCAGACACACAGAAATGTCTATTACTACTAATAACAACATTCACCTTTGACCTCGTTGTCCTTGCAACGTGTCTTAACTGGATACGTAACCATGTCTCCGAGTGTTTCACTGCAATAGTTGGCATTTAAGCGATTTGTTTTTCAGACGCAAAGTCTTAGTTTTGACAAAACAGACGTCTGAAATACATACCTCAGTGTAATTCCGTCTTTGGTGTAAAGAAGAGCGCATGTTTCCAACTGCGTGTGCCCAGCGCGAAAATGCTCTGTAATTAACTCTTCCCCTGGACTTTATTAAGGACAATATGATACAGATTCATGAAACTATTTTGTAGAAATACAAGCAAACTATATAAATTGTAGCAATACAGTTTACCCTCTATGTATAGTCCACACGTCTATAAAGGCCACCTTTTCCTGGTACCCATGGTAGCCTTTATAGACAGGTTTCTAGGAGTATGAGTCTCTACTATTATGCAGTAAATAGTACATAAAAAGAGACATTTCAGACGCACTCATGCGCACAGCGGTGTACATTACTACCATTTACAGGGTGGGGGTGGGCGTATGATTAGTGGATGAGTGGGTGGATAGATGGATTGATGGATAAATGAGTGGATGGATGGATGGAGGGATGGAAGTTTAGATGGATGGAGGGATAGAGGGGTAGGGTAGTTTAGAGAGGGTGGGTGGAAAGATGGAGTGATGAATGGATGAGGTATTTGTGAGTGGTAGTGGGATGGGTGTGTGGCTCCATCTACACATCCATCCATCCATCATTCTACCCATCCATCATTGTACACACCCACCATCTCGCCATCGATCCATCATTCTGCCTAGCCACCACTCTACCCATCTACCCATCTATCCACCCATCTACCTATCGAATCCCGGACATAATCCCACCCGGACAAAATCAGTACTGAAAATGGGTTTGATAGATCTTTACTGTGGCTATGTACACCGGACGCGCCACACCCAAACGCGCAACACCCAACGCGTAATACTAGTTAGTTAACGGCGTGTGTCTGTATAGGCCTATAGAACAGTATAACACGTCTGGATCATGTGTTATGAAGGCAATGTCAGAACTGGGTTACCATATGTGTACAGACAGAAATAACCGGCTAACTCGCATGTTAAGGACAAGCAAGGATGTGAAACCCCAGAAGTGAAGAAATGGCTAATCTATAAACAATGGATTGACCCCGATTCGTTTCGAACGATCGATCGATGAATGAATGAATGAATCAATCAATCAATCAATCAATCAATCCATCAATCAATCAATCAATCCGTCAATCAATCAAACAATCTATCAGATAATCAGACAATCAATCAAGCGATCGATCAGATAATGAATCAATCAGCCATTCAATCAGCTAAGCAATCAGCCAATCAATTAGACACTAACAAAAATTTTGACAAAATAGTAAAATCGGTTGCTGACGATGATTGAATGATATTGCGAGATTAGTCATTATTGGATAGTATATTAAATTGCAAACTGTACGTTATATTAAATCTCAATATTTGGACATTTATTTCTAGCAATTTATTGGATGATAAATACAAATCATTTAGCCAATAAGAATATTTGTATTTTTGCAAAATTAAATCAACCAATTCCGTATTTACACAGTAGGCTTATAAGCGTCGACATCCCGTTCATAATCTTATTGAGGGCTGGTTCAAATGGCAAATACGTTTAATTTTAACCAATCATAATATTGATAAATAAAGCAATTCGACCAGTACAGAAATTAATCATGAAAATGTCACTAAATTCAAATGAGCCTTTAAACACGCGTATATATGTGTGCCGCCCCAATAACCACTCGGATGCGTTGCTAATGGGCCTAGCCCATGTACCGAGTGTATATTGGCGCGCCTGTTCGTAAAATCGCAGGCCCATTTATCAATTGCATGTCGACACAGGGACCATACACCAATTGTAGGCGTGGTTTATAGCATGTGGATAAGCGCAGCAGGCGATAGTTCATAGCGGTGTCAAATATAAATATACGAAGCTATGATAGAATATTATATTAACTTGGTTTTTTTGCGCAATTTTGAGATGTATTTCCGAGAGGTTTCCCTCGGGTTTTCCACGATAGTCCGATGATTCCCTCTTGGCACTAGGTAACTGTGAAAATCGTAAGGGAATCAGTCGACAAATAAAAATGTTGGGAATATAATTATTTGTGTCCCTTATTTGAATCCGGCATCTAATCACGGTAGCGAGAATAGACATTCACCACGTAATTCCGATACTAGTGTGTATTCCACTGTTCCCGGGAACCCAAACCTAAAAGTACATCAAGTTCTGGCCTATCTACCCGATTCCACTACTCAGGGAAGGAAACGCGAAAATAGCGTTCACCGTAGCGTGGCTATATATACGATGTGACCAAATTAAGAAGAGCCACGCAGTAGAACATCGCGGCGATATTGTGACTTTATTAAAACACAAATTTTAAAAACAAAAATTGTTTTATGGCCTACGGCGCGCGACGCACGACGTTTACAATAATATCCATTCAAATAGAATCCAAATCAGCTATCAGAATTTAAATCGGATAAGAGGTGGCGGAGATATAGTTTACTATAATAAAAAGGTGCGTGTACTACTGCCGGCGCTGTGGTTAACTCGGTAATACTTATGGCGTCATAAACACGTGCTCGCTGGTGTTGGCTATAAAATGGTCCACCTCGGCCCATAAAAATCAGTGGAGATTGAGTGGTTGTCTAGTACGGACGCGTATTGAAAAGCTCTCAAGCACACATTGCGCCGCTTATACGCATCTACCACACCGTACTACCAGTAAATCAGTGACGAATTGGAGACACTCACATTACGCCGAAATCTCACACTTTTGCGGCCCACCAATCTTTGGCCTAAAACGGAACTGAATAAATCCTTTTAGGCTAGCCGAAAGCGCACACGAACCCTTTGGGTGGCGCGTTCGCAAAAATACAACTCCCTTTGGTAGCCTACTCGTACTAAAAGACTAACATTTGTGAAGTCTCGTCGGTCCTCTTATAGCCACGATTATTAGCTCGCCAAAACGTATCTGTACCACGACTGATAAGTGGTACAAGTACACATATTGATGCAAGGCATCAATGGTAAATAGCGTGCCCGGAGCTTATTATAATTCTGAGAATAAACTCAACTGTTTCATGAAAAAATCACGTTATATAAAGGCATACAAGCCACTTATGGCAAAAATATACGCGGACAATAAACACAAAAGAAGGAATATTTCTTGCAAAAAGATATGGGTAGTAGTAGCTATGGGCTAGGAAAAGCAGCTTATATTTTTGGTCAGTCCAACAATTTTTCCATCCATCCTTTTACTCCAGGCCAAACTCCTTAACAGAGAGAGGAACAGACAAAATTAAGAGCAGCCAGTGATGAGAAAATTACACTACTGCATCAACAGAGCGTAACAGATCAAATGTGGGTCATTAGGTATCAACAACTTGTAAAGATAAAGAAATCAACAGAACTGGCAACCCAGTCAGTAGAAAATCAGCGCAAGAAGCAGTACACAGCCTGACACCCATTCAAACATATTAAAGAAAAACTGAAGAATATTTTTAACCTTAATCTTGATACCTTCCTAAACAGACGTGAAGAGCTTATTACCCGGAAATATATTGGTGAAATATACACTACAATGCTAGTGATATGCACAAAGCAAGTATATTTTTGATGCAATACAGGACCCCGATCTGTACCGGCAGATAACCTTTTCAACAAAGTTAAGTGGCCAGGATAGAACCAATACCGTGAACCTAGTTTTTTCCAACGAAAATGATGTAGTAGAAAACATTCTGACTGAAGTCCCAGTGGGAAACAGCCACGACATCGTGATCTGTTTCATTTAGATATCATATCTAGTAAACGATATCTTTACTGGAAACAGTGACAAACTATTAAATCAAATATTTATGCTCGACAAAAAGGCCAAAATCGTCCTCAACTGTTGTAATGATGACGATCTTGTTGACCATATGTGCAAATGTTAGGGTATTAGCCTGATAAGTCAGGTTCTACCAGTACACGCGGCTAATAATATGGGATATATAGAAATATTTTCACATTACTATAATAAATATTTGGTGGTTGAATTATTACAGTATTTCGTACAGCACGAGAACATAGTGAGTTCTACATGGCCTTATGTTCGAAGACTGGCTACAAGGTATGTAGAGATATTCTGGTACCGAATATGGTACATTATTGGAATTTGAAAATGGTGTGCCACTACTAAATTGCATATGACGAAATTACTGTATAGTAAACATTTTTTAAACCTTTGATACTTTATTAGCGTATTCATATACGTATCTAACCATATGGGTGAACTTCTGGGGTCGAACCTCTTGCAAACAGTGTGGTACAGAAAATCGTTGATCTGACAGAATTTGCGCCAATTTTCGGTATAGAATTGTGTACTATGAAATTACGTTCCTGTAGAATTGTTTAAAATTCGGAATACAACTAGCATATTTCATATAAGTATTTATGGGTGAAATTCTGGGGGTGAACGTATTGTGATGAAATCCATGAATTATCCTAAGTTTGAGCTTATTTACGTTATGAAATTTTTAAATCTCACTACATCGTAAGCTTATGCCTATATCTATCTAAACATATGGGTGACATTCTGGGCCGAACCCATTATGAGGGATATGTCAGGACATATCGACACCTATCTGAATGTGGTGAATGTGAACTACATATTACCAAATTACTTGATGGTAGAATCGTGCAAAAGCAGTAGTACATATTCAGTTATATACAGCTTTATGTAAAAAAAGATTACAAACTGAGAACTGAAATTCTAATACTGAATATAGTAAATTGTTGGCATTTGACAACTGTCCACGGCTACTAAATTGAATATTACAAAATTACTATGTGGTAGAAATCCCAAGATTCATTAGCGTATTCATATCCCTATCTAACCATATGGGTGAAAGTATGTAGCCACACATATTACAGACGGTAAGGTATTGAAAACCACAGATCCGCCAACATTGGAACAAGTTTATGCAATGAAATCGCATATTACGAAAATACTTCATGTTCGAATTCTTTTAAATTCCCAATGTAACTAGCATATTCAAACTCCTATACGTCTATGTGAGCGAGGTTCTGGAACCGACCATATTACGGAAAGTAGGGCACCGAAAACCATGAATACACCATCATTTAAGCTAAATTTTGCGTATTAAAATTACTTCATCTAGAATTTGTTAGATTCGGAATACAACTAGCATATTAAGGCTCAGGTCTATCTGGGGTAAATTATGGGGCTGAACATACTACAGACAATAGGGCACTGAAAACTGTGATGGTTTATTAATACAATGAACCTTTCCAGTTTAGCT
Source organism: Chaetoderma sp. LZ-2023a (assembly GCA_034401795.1). Lineage (NCBI taxonomy): Eukaryota > Metazoa > Mollusca > Caudofoveata > Chaetodermatida > Chaetodermatidae > Chaetoderma > Chaetoderma sp. LZ-2023a. The sequence continues at coordinate 64,075,829 of CM067369.1, read as the reverse complement.
ATGCCATGCCCATCTCTAGCTAAACTCCACCCATACCACTCTCGAGTTGGGATCAATGGATTTCTGAACTAGTAGACGATAAATTTCAAGAAAACTATACAGGTAAGCCGTAGAATATTTTGACACTAAATTGACTGGGTCCTGTTGCTGCCTATGGCAGCAACAGCGGCCAGTCAAATTACTTACAAAATATTCAACAGCATTTTTATTAAATAACAAAAACATACAATTCGTACAACATGTCAGATTATTAAGCATTTAAGGTGGACTAAATTGAGTCAGTCATGACGTCATTATTATGACGTTATCCAAGGCGTCGCTTAATTTATTACGACGTCATATGACGTAATATGATGGATAAACAACCTGAAAAGGCCCATTAGCAAGTGGTATTAATTACCCTCGCTCCGTCAGAGGATGAGTGTATTGTATTCGGGTCTATGTGCGTTCGGGATGGCAAGGGTCTACCATCTATGATTGGCCTTGTTAAAATATGTGACCTATAAATACGGGTGCTCTCTTAATACAAGTGGTCCATATGGGTGACATTCTGGGCCGCACCCATTATGAGCGATATGCCAGGACATACCCTGAATGTGGTGAATGTGACCCAACCATATTATAATGGGGCCATACGGCGATTACTACCTACGATGAGATTACTTGATGGTAGAATTGTGCAAAAGCACTAGATCATATTGAGTTATATACATCCATATATAAAAAAAATTATTACAAATCGAGAACAGACATTCTGATACCGAATATAGTAAATTGTTCGCATTTGACAACTGTCCGTGGCTACTAAATCGAATATTACGAAATTACTACGTGGTAGAAAACTCAAGATTCATTAGCTGTTCATATCGCCATCTAACCATATCGGTGAAATTATGTGGCCAAACCTATTGCAGACAGGTACTAGTAGGGCATTGAAAACCCGCAGATCTGCCAAAATTGAAACGAATTTACGCGATGAAATCGTATACTACGAAATTACTTCACGGTCGAATTTTTTTAAATTCCCAATATAACTATCGTATTCAAATCCCTCTACGTCTATGTGAGCGAATTTCTGGAGCCGACCATATTACATACAGCAATTTTTGCCTAATAAAATTATTTCATCTAGAATTTGTTAGATTCGGAATATACCTAGTATATTAAGGCTCAAGTCCATGTAGGTGAAATTATGGGGCTAAACATACTACTGACAATAGGACACTAAAAACTGTGAATCACCGGAGATTTAGCAAATTTTCGGTATGAAATTGTGCACTACGAAATTACTTCATGGTAAAAGATTTTTTAGCCTCAATCCATTACTTCACTAGCGTATTGATATACCTATCTAACTACATGGTTGAAATTCTGTGGCCGAATTTCCTGTAGACGTTCTTAACTTAGCACACGCATAGGCCTACATTTTCGGTTGATTTCTGTATTCAACAATCTGCTACAATATTATTGACAGCAGTTTTGACTGGGAAATTGGAACATTGGTAGTCTATCAATACTGCTACATAATTGCATTGGCCCTTCATGGATTTATTCCCACGGATGGATTAAAGACAAAAAGGATACTACTGATAATCACACATCCATTATTCATTCGTATCCCGCGAGTTCTCTTTCGATACGAGATCGAGAGATGTATCTCTTATGTAGGGGCCTATTGAGTAGCCATTACCCTTGCGATTTCACGATCCACGGTGTTGCTTCTACAGTCTGCTACGGAGATAGACTGGGTCCTGGTCTGTCTGGTATCCGAAGTTGAGTCTGTGTAACAGTCTAGTCGTTGTGATAACGTAAGAAGATGACCGGTCATTACATCAGAGGTGTAGTTTCGAAGAAGCCAAGCCTTTATTTTTAGATGGATTCATTATTGTTAGCGAACTCTGTCCCACTTTTTCGCCCTCTACAATATTATTACGCATGTTTTTCTTTTGAAATTTACCACACACATAGTACGCCTCAAGACTGTCTGTAACAAGTCTGTAATTTTTGTCTGCAACAAATGTGAATCATACAATAATACAATACGGGAAAGGTTAAACAGACATGGTACATCATCGTCGTCCTCATAATTTATTAACCCTGTATTACCTAAATTGAGTCACGAATATAAAAAAAATATTTGGTTATTTAGTGCCTATTTGCAGGCCAATAGACGACTGTTTTGAAGAGTTACTATTGGAATGACTGGCTCAATTATCGAGCCAGTCATTTCAGAGGTGAATTTTCAAAAACGATCTTCTCTTGACCTGCAAATTAACATCCTCAAGATCACTGTAGAGGCCGGTTTTGGCGGCCTCCTCATGAAAGCGTTAAAATACATTAAGAGAAGATGGTAGGCTTACATGGGCAGTCGTTGTCGTTGCAATACTTAATACTGGTCTGTGATAGCAACAAGTAGGTGGGTAGGGTGGGGTGGGCTACCAGTTAAAGTATTAAAAAGATATTCATATAGTTATCTTTATCTGAGATATTGAAATTTCGGTGTTAAACATTCTAAAGGATTTTGTTAGAAAAACACACAATTGTGCCCAAGTAAGTCACATAGTAGTGGCGGTTGCTTGAAATGACTTCAATAGGCCTAACGTTAGTCAATCGGTCACTGAATCCGGATGGTATATTAATACATTAATACCGCACTCGTGTTGGTATCGATGGATTTCTGAGCTTCTTGACTATCAATTTCCAGAAAACTATACAGGTAAGGTGTTGACTATTTTTAAACCAATTTGTCTGTGTGCTGTTGCTGCTTGTGGCAGTTACATCGCCCAGTCAAATTAGTTTCAAAATATTCACCAGCATGTTTTGTAAATAGCAAAGACACACAATTCGTACAACGTGTCGGACTATTAAGACGGACTAAATTGAGTCAGTCATGACGTCATGATTATGACGTCATCCTATACGTCACGTCGTTGATTATGACATCATATGACGTAATATGATGGATAGACAACATGAAAATTCCAATTAGCAAGTGGTATTAATTATCCTCCCTCCTTCAGAGGACGAGTACATTGTATTCAGGGCAACAATCTATGATTGGCCTTGTTAAAATATGTGACCTATAAATATGGGTGGTCTCTTAGTACAAGTGGTCCATGTTGTGTGGGCCACGCATTACCAAGTGGTATTCAATTTTCTCATGACAATTTCAATAGAGAGATCCATTTCTAGGTATGCCACGCCTATTTCTAGCTAAGCTCCACCCCGTTTTGCGTGTTGGAATCGAGGTATATATATATACTGAATAATGAATTCCCAGATTTCCAATTTCAAGGTAACTATACAGGTAAACTGAGGACTATTTTGAAACTAATTTGACTGGGTGCTTTTAAAGGTTTGCTTCCTCTGGCCGCAACAACGCCAGGTCAAATTAGTTTCAAAATATTCAACACGATGTTGATTAAACAGTAAAGACATACAATTCGTACACTTGCCGGACTATTTAATGTTCATGACTGAGCTCGATACGCCATTCATTTACACATTTTGGATTGTGACGTCAGCCTGTATATGAAGTAATTGCTTATGACGTCATATCCTTCAGTTACAGATCGAACCCAGCCATTATCATAGAAAATGACTGTTGAATAAATAGCAAAGACATTCAATTCGAACAGCGTCTAGTCAAATTAGTTTCAAAATATTCAACAGCATGTTGATTAAATAGTAAAGACGTGCAATTCGCATACTTGACTGGCTATTCAATGTTCCTGGTGGAGCTAGATACGTCATTCATTACACATTTTGATTGTGAGGTCCAGCTACATCTGACCTAAATAAGTATGACGTCATATACAGAAAAATCCATTATCATAGAAAATGTCCTATGTCTAATTACCGTCCAAGAGACCATTATGGTTTTTCTTTTGCAATTTACTACTGGAATTATAGGATCGGTTATCCAACCAGTCATTCCAGTGGTAAACTTTCAAAACAAGTTCTCCGGCGATTAGGTAATGCAAATGGACATTTCCCACGATCACCGCAAGAAGCCATTTGTGGTCAGTTTGATAGAGTGCTAAAGTGGACATATAAGAGACGCTGCAAGTGGGCGTGTGCTTGAGTACTTTCATCTGCAGAAGAAAAACATGTTTTGTACGCAGTCCTCCAGCAAAAGAAGCTTATTTAGAGTAGTTATTTGGAGTTCCGTAGTAGTTATTTGGAGTTCCGTTGGCTCTTTATTAAAATAATTAAGCGATCATCGCCGCGCAAACTGTATTACAGTCGGGCCAGAACAATAAGAGACCAAAAACAAATAAGAATCACGCGCATGAAGATCATAATTATGAGATATCCAGCAATCTAAAAATAGAGCCGTGTCTTCGCGCCGAGAATTATTAGATCTCGTATCGATGGAGATCTCGCGAGACACAGCCCCACAATCCCCTGTGCGAAATGGCCGCGCCTATAGGCAGTTCTAGGCAGCAATAAATAGAAGCGTGCCCGCAATAACAACTCATTTTATAATAGCGCCGAAAACCTGTGCTATCTCGCCTCCGGCCAATCCATTTGCGCCGAAAATACTGTGTCAACTCGTTTCCGCTTAAGCCGAAATACCTGTATACCTCGAAATACGTTTATGATCGAGACGATTATTCTTAGGCTGAACTTTTTAATACTGACTGTTGCATTTTTCTTCACTGTTCTGAACATTGCTTGCCGTGCAGCACCTGAGCGTGCCGCACAGTTCGTCTTGTGCCGCACGTCAACTGTTTCGCGAAGCTTTCGTCTTTGTTCGCCGAATACTCATACTACGGCCACCATCATCTGCCCGTTTCGTTCAGCGACCCGGACTTCTTCACACCGATTGTTCAACGTTCTATAACCCTAATTCTTTACTGCCTTTTTCCTCTGTACAAGTTTTCTGTGCCAATTGTAACTCGGCACATATTTTCACTTTCTCGCGCCGATGACGCACAGCCCAACTTGAAAAGTCTTTGTTTTTCCATACATATCTTTTTCTCACCGCCGACTATTTGGCTAAATTACAATTCGTTTGCGCGCCCAATCAAGTGATGCCTAATTCTTAGTTACGCCGACGGCCCATTGCTAAATACGTGTCTGTAACTTTTTTCACGGCCCTTATACGTTATAAATTGTACTTCGCATACGCAGTCTAAAATAACACACCGACAATAGCCCAGTAACATTAAGAATTCTTGATATCAACACTCCACACTCGGAACTCTTCTTGTGTAAAAAATTACGCAAGTTCGGTTGTAGTAGCTCAGCTATTTTCGTTAGAACTCTGTCAGCAAGCCGATTCAGTTGCTGTAATAAAAGCGGCTTGTTATTGTAAAGCCAGCTTCAGGTGCCACAACGTCTAGTGGATAATACCTGCAAAAGAGTAAAAAGGGGACATAAAAAAGCCAAAAGAGCCACCAGAAACGGTCTCACTTTGTGCTGTCTCACTTTGTGACAAACTCCAGCCTATCTTCGGCCATATTTAATGTATTATATTTACTAAGTCCCTCCTTCGGTTCGGTTGCGCCATTGCAGACATCGATTAGGTTTCTCGGTGAATCCAATCTTAACAAAGATGCATCGCAACCCCTCTGTATCTCACGATACCTTATAGGATAGTAACATTCTGCCAAAGTAGGAATTCACTGCGACTAACGTATTATTAATTATCGGCTTTAGCAGTGAAACTTGAACATAAACCTAACTCCGGTATAACCATTCACTCCCAGGAATCGGGTCTGCACGGCTCGATTCCGACACATCGGCTTGCGGCAAAAGACATGCAAGGTAGCCCAACTCTGTAGTGACATAAATGGGTCGAGTGGGTCCTTCACGCTTTCTAAGTAAGTCTCCAACTCTCCGTCAAGAATTTCCTCGGCCAAGCCATAAATAGTTTACAGTGCTTTCTACACGGTATTGTATTGTCTTGTCCTTGTCTTGTCTTATTTGTGGTTGCGTCAAACACTCGGTTAGGAGTTGCTTTTCAGCCCCAGTAACCTTGTAACGTGCAGTCAGTTTGTTGGGCCTGCTCACCGGTCGAGTCATACTGGAGGCCAGAGCTATCCTTGGGCAAGCAGACGAAACCTGTTTTAACCGATAGGCTAGGGTTCTAAGCCTCTGTGGCACTAATATCTGTGTTCAACAAAACGCAAATAGGTTCCTTGAAAGATCGTTAACTGGTGACATCCGCCTAGACTAATTAGTTTAGAGATTCGTTCTGAACAGTATCTGCGGAGACTGACCAGCCATATCTCATAAAACAGCATACATCGCACGTATAAAATACACACAAGCACTTCTCAACACACATCTAGTTTTACCCAACATGGATGGATGGAGCCTCGCGCGAGGCATATCCTCTCAATTGGGCGAAAGCCTTCTTGAAGAGGAAGAGGTTTTCTGTACGCTGTGTATACGGCTTATACTAAACCTTAGCCATCCTTGGTCATCCTCCGTCAAGATGAGTAATCTCGGGCGAGATCACAATCAGCTAGGGCTTATAACTCTCACTAAACCAGCAAGTCTAACATCATCCTAAGCCGACATAAACCAGCATTCGGCAGCACCACTAATAGCGCCAAACTACGACTGTATAACCTCAGTATAAACCAGAGACATCATGTATACTCAGGACTCACCAATAGTATGGATGAGACAGTGGTATGAAACCATGATGCACAGAGGAATGCTTGCACGGCCTCACTCGCACGTTCTCATTCCGCCAATTAACGAGATCGACTTGTTTACATCAGAGCAGTTGACTCCCACCTCTAATGAACGGGATACCCTCAGACCTAACCAGCTAACACGTCAGGACGATCCATATCACGCATATGGACCGGAACTTCTCTACGAGGAACAACGCGGATGCGCCAACACTACATTGTTAAGATGTTGTAAATGTTGCTAAACGTTGCTTAAAGAAATATGTTGATGAAATTTAATGGAAACAATCTCGTATTTAGCCTAAGAATTATTTCAAAAATGAAATACTAAGATGCTGCGATTGTAGCCACACATTTTAGTTAGGCTGTATGGTGCCAATTGATTGGAATTTGCACATTTGGCTACATAGACACCATTTTAGTGATGTTTTCCTTTGATCTACTGATCTTCTAAAGACTCAAATACTCGTTTGACAATTTATCATGCTACTATTTCTCGGAAAGTTCAGACATACTGAAATGTACATACTACAAATATGTATTTGTATCTGTTTTCAAGCTGTACGTCGGTGCACACTTAATTGGAGGGACGTCTAGTCTGCTGGATTCTGCATATCTGCTAAATGTCCCAGAGCGTTATTCACAGCATATCAACCAGACATTGCATCAGCATGACGTCATCACATTAGTGAGTTATAGCCACGTGTTGTATGTATGTATGGGTGGGTGGGTGGGTGGGTGGGTGGGTGGGTGGGTGGGTGGGTTGGTGGGTGGGTGGGTGGAAGGAAGGAAGGAAGGAAGGAAGGCTGGCTGGCTGGCTGGCTGGCTGGCTGGCTGGCTGGCTGGCTGGATGGATGGATGGATGGATGGATGGATGGATGGATGGATGGATGGATGGATGGATGGATGGATGGATGGATGGATGGATGGATGGATGAATTTGAACACCAATTAAACCTTTAAATGTCAAGCCGGGCAAAATAGGCATCTGCAAGACTATTTTGAAAGCATACTAATAGCATGTCTGCCCACTCAATCCAATGGCAAATTTTCATTTCTGAATATTTACCAATGGCATGACTGGCTCTGTAATCGACCCAGTCACTTCAGTAGTAAATTATTCAAATTAGTCTTCGTTTGGCCTGCAAATTGTCACTGACCAAGTAAAAAATGAGCTCGTCTTGACCATTAACATTTTCTTGTCAAGTCTCCCAAAAACACCTCTTAAAAACAATTTTCCTACATTTCAGAGGTAAATTAACAAAGAGTATTCTCTTGACCAGGAAATGGTCATTCACTGAAAATAAATTTCGATATTCCTGAAAAATCTTAACGCAATTAAGGATTAATTGATAAAACTAGTATTTTTAGCGCTTCTAGAGTTAATAAGTTGGCTGAAAGCGGGAATAGGGCACAGTTTATAATGGAAAAGAGCAACTTTGTTATAGCAATGGACGTTCCATGGGACCTTAAACTTTAAAACCTCCTAGCACACCTAATGGATACGTTTAGTCAATCTGTAAACCTTTGTACCCAAAAGGCCGAATTAAAAATCTTGTATACTCTTTAGTGGCTAAATCTGGTAAACAAATATCAAAACATTTGCTTATCAAGTCCCCATTTTGCAGGCCCAGGGAATACTATTTTTTAACTTTACCACAGCTATGACTGTTTCGGTTATCGAGCCAGTCATTTCCCTGGTAAATTTTCTAAAGATGTATTCGCTTGGCTTGCAAATGGGCATTCCTCAAGACCACGACAAGCCGGGGTTGGCTGGCTTCTTAAGGCACGGATTAATTCATATTATATTGAAACCAATTTGTTTGAGAGCTGTTTCTGCCTACAGCAGCATCATGTTTCTGTTAAATTAGATGTAAAATATGCAAGAGCGTGTATGCACAGTTACTTTGACCTTGAATTTCTGAGAATTAAGACTCCGAAATGTTCTTGCATAATACCCAATAACGAAATATGACAGTTAATACTAAAATGTTCTGATTTTTAAGAATAGTATCACTTTCACCTTGATAACTGTTCCAAAACATGGATAGACAGCATAAGTTAGTTAGTTAAATTCTCTAACAAAAAGCAAGTATTAAACTCCATAAATAAATGGTATTTTTATACCCCATATATCACATGTATGATAATGGAGTAATAAATAAATTTTGAAAAATCTTGAAAAATCTTGAATCTTAAAACAATATTAGTGTTGCCTATTTGCGAAAGAGGCTAGAAACAATAAAATTATATAATGTTTTTCCTTCCAAGCCAGACTTATTTCGATGTTTTATGTTGACTGGGTTAATAAATGTGTTTCTACGCTCATTGTATTGTTCATTGCGAATGTTTGATAGACATTGAAGGTTTGCACCTGTCTAATGCAGCCAAGCTCTAGTCAATATTTCTGAAGACGTTTCTCGCCGCTGACTGTACAAGATGCAAATTAGGTAACTATTTATATTCGTCTTTGCTGGGCCTGTGTTCTGACTCGGTCGCTGATTCGAGGTTCGGGGAAAGAAGTTGATGTCTTTCCTCTCTGTTTCTAGATTGACAACTTGAAGCTTGATTCCAAGTAATGATTCTTTAATAGGTGATAGATAAAGAACTGTACAAGCAGATATAATGAATATACAGTAATGCTGAATGCTTATCACGATTGGCGCAGGAAGAGCAAAGCGGATCTTGATGTCTACTAACTACGCCGTCAGTCTGTCCCACATTCAATTATCAAAACTTTTCTGAATGATAGCCAAGACGATCCAAGATGATCCCACGTTCACAACAGGAGCTATTTTTATAGTCCCCAATCGCGTTCGGCCCACATCTTCCAATTCTGCATACTGGTCCAGTCATTGGTCTGTCACTGCGTCATATGCTATTTTCATTTATTACCAGTCTTGTCATATACTAATTCTGGATCAGTGTGCTTCTTGAAAGAGTATGTCGCGTGACAATTAAACACGGTGATGTCTCAATTTTTGTTGTGATAAGAAAAATTTCAACAGTTTTTCAAGGATTTTCTAGACATGATTCATGTCCACAAGATCATGCTTATAGTTTCCTTCTGAATTACATTTTTCCCATGCCCTGTCCCATTTCTGTCCATTCTGCTCTTCCAGCTAACACCATTTCAAAATAATCCCTTTGCCTCATGAGGCAGTCATTATATACCAAGGTTTCGACTTTCAGTCGAAGGTTGTTTTTATTTCTTATTACATTGGGTTTTAAATCTTTCAGCAGTACATAATTTGTTTTCACCTCAATGTCCTACCTTTCTATATCATGCGCAAATGCTTTCCGACCTGTTCACACAATCTGACCCTATGAACCAAATAAACAACTATTATTCCTGATAAGAAACTCCATGGCATTAACTTGATCTTGATCTTGGATTTTCTCATTTGTCCTTTTAACATTACGGACTAAATTAATATGTATTCCTCCAAGTTTATTGTGGTACTAATTTGAGGGGTGTGGAAAGGGCGGCAACAATGCCTTCTCCCCTTGTCTTCCTATCCTGATGGGTGGTTGTTGTTGACGTGATTTCAGGGTCGGGTTTTGCGTCCTCCCCTTCTTTTAGATCTTGGGTGTTGTGGGTGGGGCCAAATATACACCAAGTATCCACTAATTTACAACATGTGTGTCAATTCAGTAAATTCACCTGCTCCATTCCCTAAAAATATATAGCTTTCTTTATCCAAGACAAATTGCCAAGCACCTAATTTCTATCTAAATATATATTTAAACATCTTTGTTTGGGTGCATCTGTAATACGGAACTAAGCTTCTTCATTTGCCCTTGCTGTAGAGGTATACTGGCGAGTTGCGACTTTGCAGCAACAAATACCTAGCAAGAGCGCCCAGTCAAATTCGTTACCAAATATTCAACAACATGTTTATTGAATAGTAAATGTATACAATTCATACAACAACGCATGGTCTCTCATCAATTAAGCGTTCGTGGCGATCTTGTCTACGTCATTCATGACGTCATTGTTTCTGACGTAGCTGATTATGAATTAATATGGTTGATGGATAAACTAGAAAGGTTAAATGTTGACTATTTGGAACCACATTTGACGGGAGCCGGTTGATGCTATAGGCAGCAATATCTCCCGGTCAGTATACTTCGGAATATTAAACATAATTTGTAACAAAAGCTACAGTTGTTTTGGTATTTCGGATTAAAAGGGTTAAGAAACGACACATAATATAACCTTTCGTCAAAATTACACATAGGATACGTTCGATCGTTCCACTAACACTGTTTTAATCATAGTGTTGAATTTTGTCTGTAGTAGGCAGAATGAATCTTTCCAGTTTTCGCTCAGCCCCACCCACCTCTATCTAACCTCCACCCACACCTCGCTCGTGTTGGGATAAATCGATCTCTGAAATCCCTAACTATCTATTTCCAGAAAGGTATACATATAAGTTGTTAAATATTTTGAAACTAATTTGACTGGGCGCTGTTGCTGCCTTTGGCAGCAACAACGTCCAGTCAAATTAGTTTCAAAATATTCAACATAATATGTATTACATAGAAACGACATACAAGTCGTATAACAACGCATAATCCGTCTTCAATTATGCGTTCGTGACGTATTTATCTATGTCATTCATGACGTCATTCATTATGATGTCATTCTACACGTAACGTCTTTAACCACTTTTGTGTCAACGTAACGCCTATAGTGGTCAAATTGGTCAAAACGGCCTCTGCAGTGATCTTGAGAAATGTCCCTCTGCAGGCTAAGAGAAGATATATTTTTTTAATTTATCACTGGAATGACTGGCTCGGTAAGCGAGCCAGTCATTCCAGGCGTAAGTTTTCAAAAGTACTCTTCTTGGTCTACAATTGGGCACTGGTTAAGCAGAAATTTGAATTTTCTTGACCACTAAACCATTGATGAATGTCCATTCGAAGGATAACAGAAATCTATTTTTGTTTGTAAATTTTCGTTACAAATTTACAAAAATACTCTTTTTGGCTGCAAAAATCAACATTTCCGTGAAAAGTAATGGCAATTAAATGGTTAATTGAAATAAATCCTCCTTCACGCGCTTTAATGCACTGTTGACACAAGAGGGTGTAATTATGACGCCATATGATGGTTGGATAAAGTGGAAAGGGCTATTCCTGGGCAGATTCCCATTCAATTAACTACGCACGTACGCGATGCATGTGTGATCCTACTGCAACGTATGCTAATGCGCAATCGTTCAGGGCCGAACTTAAGGCAGTACAACAAGTGAATTTGCACAGGGCCCCCAAAATACACACGGCCCCTAAAAAGTGGTACACAAATTTATTTTGTCTTAATTTCGGGGCCCTGCATAACATAAGGTTACACACATAGAACACCTAATAAATCAGTCAACGTGTTTCTAAAAGTTTCTGAAATTCTTACCTGGGGCCCTTGAAACCGCAGTCAGGATCGCGAGAAAGCGAGTATCCAGTTTCAACCGTAATGTTGATGGGGCAGTTCCAAAGGCCTCAGGTAAGAATTTCAGAAAATGTGCACAGTGCCCTAATTCCCCCCCCCCCATAGGTTGAGCTCTGCGTATGTTTAGTGTAGTGATTTAAGTATGTGAGCATCTTCTCTTCTAGTGAAGGTGTTATCTCTGAGTTCACCACCCATGGTGACGTATGCTTTAGAGCCATGCAATTCCGATAATATGTGCTAGTTAACACAGGTTGCCACATCTCCATCACACTAATGGTCTGTGTTAGAATGTAAATTTAACTTTTCTAGCAGCTATTTTATGACAGACAGCTACCGTTTCCTAAAACGTGTAACTTGTCTTGTTACTTCCAGCAAGGAAATGTATGGTTAGCTCATATTGATATTGTTCTCAAGGTTGTACGGCTGACCAGAGGAAACATCAGATCAGACTTCTTAATGCCAATGATACTGTGTCTAGTATCAAGATCCATCTCGGCATGGTTTCGCCCTATTGGGGCTAAACTGGGACACATGCTTCCTTATATCCAGTGGATGAAGCCCACAAACACATATCGACTGATCCCACATGAACATATCAACAAAGCATGCCAATAAAGAAAATGATGGTCCACTTCATGGCAGGGAGCCATGGAGGAACGGTGCAATTCTGGGCTCATTGCTCTGCAGTACTGATGACATCGCTGCACGTTGCGGCATGGGAGCATAGCTTTCCCATCCTTCTGGAAGTTATGGATTCGTAGATAAACGACGCCCTTGAAGAAAAATACTTATTTTATACAACGCAATTTGCGTATCCTTAGTGACGTAAAGACAGCTCTAGATCAAGTTGATGACTGCCACCACGAAGACAGCAGCATACATCGCCCTGTCTGTAAACCTCGCCTAGAAAAGATGGTCCAGGTGTAGCCATGTACTAAGAATACCAGAATACACACCAGCACAGAGAGAGAGAGAGCCTTGGAAGTCGCCATACTGGGGAACCAGCAAATATAAAGCCAGAAGAGGGCGTTATTGCCTAGATCTGTTAAGCGTGCTACGAGGTGACCTCATGAAAACAGGACTCGGTACACTCAGATTAAGAATGGCCAAGAAGAAGCTAAAGATGTTAGCCGAGGACACGACACAGTGGGCAAAAGCGAAGATGGAATGATTGCAGCTACAACATTAGAATACAATAATCAATATCATCATGGAGCCCAATGATATTGAGATCATGAGGTGAACGTTCAAGGTCACTGTGACCTTGGTATAAAACTAATTTTACGGTTAAGATTTTGGTTTACCTCAACAGAGTAACTTATATCTCGGGATTAGTTCACCCTATTGGACATAAACTTAGACACATGCTAACATTATATTAAGCTGATGGAGCACAATCATATTACCCTCATGAGGTCAAGGTCACTCTGAACTTTGTATACAACTTGGCGTTTTCTCAGTTAGGTTTCTGACTTAGACCAACATATTGCCTTATATTGCCTGTCTCGGCAGGATTTGACCTTATTGGGACTAAACCTGGCCACTTGCTTCCTTATATCAAGGCGATTGAACAAGATGATATGGACATTTATGAGGTGAAGCTTTCAGGTCACTATGACCTAAATATAAAACTCTATTTTAGCGGCTAAGTTTTTGATTTGTCTTATATCACGCCATTGGGACTATACTGGAACACATGCTTTCCTATATCACGGCGATTGAGCACAATGATATTGAGGTCGCGAAGTCCAAGTTCAAGTCACTCTGAATTTTTTTATAATACTCTATTCTTAACGGTTAACTTTTTAGTTCAGTTCAACACATTGACCTATATCCCATCATAGCTTTGCCATATTGGTACTAAGCTTGGACACATGCTTGCTTATATCAATGGGATTGGCCACAATGATATCGATATCATAAGGTTACACTTCAAAGTTACTGTGAGCTTGATATAATACTCTATTTTTATAGGTAAGTTCTTTGGTCTAGATCGGCATATCGTCTTATATCTTGGCATTGATTCACCCTATTCGGAGCAAACTTGGATACATGCTTCCTGATATTAAGAGGACTGAGCACAAATATATCGAGGTCAAACTTCAAGGTCAATGTGAACTTGGTATAAAACTCTCTTTTTACAACTAGTTTTTTGGCTTAGTTCTACATATCGTCTTATATCTCGGCATGGATTCACCATATTGTGACTAAACTTGGAAACATACTCTTGTGTTTCAATCAGTTGAAGCACAATTATATTTAGGTCAAGGGTGATGGTCATTGTACCATTTGACTTGTAAAAAATCCACACGTTAACAGTTATTGGGAGACATTTCGACTTAGGTTATTTTGTCTTTATATCAAATTATTAGAACTAAGCCTGTTGATACATTTACCTTAACCAGTAGGAGCAATGCATAGATATTCAGACATCTGGGCCAGGTTCATTGTGATCTTGATACAATTTTATATTTGCACTTGGAAGTGCATAATGCCAAGATTTACGCCAATATCCCGCCAGTGTAACACCGATCTTTTTATATATTCAACTAACCCCGATCGGAAATACACGCGACTGTGTTTAACTGACTTAAGCCTTGTCACTTGTACTGCCTTCGTTGATCTCCAGATTATACCAGTGGCATCGGCCAGAACTTATATCTTGGTACACGTTTATATTGCAAAGGCTACACATACCCATATTCCGTATTTTGTGAGGAAATTAAGAAGCGGGTAAAGGGGTTTTAGGAGTCATCTACGGAAGCTACATCACCAGACTCGTTATCACTATTTGCTAGTACCTTGCGCTATGATGGTAGTGAATGCATTCATCTTCAGGGCGTCGGTACCAACTAGGTGTGATTTAGGATATGTTCCATATGTCAAGACAAAGAGATTAAGACGTAAACCAGATGATGAAGCTGCCACGTGCCAATGAATATGGCATTGCCCTATACCGTGGTCCGTAGTCATTGATGCTTGAGAGAAGAGGTGTACGATTCACTCTTGTCAAATTGAGGCATGTAGGAGAACTGATTAATCACAATAATGGTAACCGGGAACAGGATTATATGTTAAGTCAGACTAGTTTACCATCTCCTGGACTTAGTCATGAACACTCGAACGTAAACACCTAATGTATAGTTGCGCGGACGATGTATAATACTCAACAATGCCTCCTCGCCACCATGCGGTAAGTACCCACTACTCACCTCTGTGGCAAACGTCTATTATTCTCACTTGGCCAGAGCCTAAGTCTTGTCATCAGCATTATGGTAGGCATCATTTTGACCAATTAACCAAAGAATGGTGTGATCAGATCTGTTAAACATGTATTTGATGTCACAATGAAATGTGTCACTTACTTAATGACGTCACAATCAATATTCCGTTGCTTTGTTACGATATTGAATGTCTGTAGCTGGTTAGTGAATTTATAATTTAATAAACATTCTGCTGAGTTTTGTGAAACTAATATAACTACGAGGTGTTGGTGCCATAAGCAGCGGCAGCAGCCCCGCCTCCCATATGTTAATGCATCAGTATATGTGCTTGTTTGCAGTTATTTGCTCTAACCACGCTCTTCACGCGCATGATGTGGGTGTGGCCAACATCAACCTCCACTTATGACAACACGTCTGTTGGATATGACAGATTCACGATTCATAGCGGATTGGGCTTAGCATATGATCACGTACGGAAAACTAAAATAAGGAATCTGTGTATTTGTGCAATTATTGAGTCGCAGCACCGGCCAGAATGTAGGATAAGATCCGAACAATTAGAATCTAGTCACGTGGTTAGAACATCATTATATGAGGCAATTACATCTTATGGTCAAGCCATTGACGCATCTGAATGCCACCTTGAGCATGCAACGTTCGTTGAAGTTGCCAGGGAAGAGTTGGCGTTTGGAAAATTAAGGACCGGAAAATGGATTCAGAAGGATCAGCCCATTATCGTAAACGTAGATCAGAACTTCTATGGTGAAGTGAGTGCCGGTGAGAAGTTGGTTTACTCAGGTGTTTCCATAGACAACATGGATCGTATTGATAAACATGTGTCTGGGATTATCTGCATAGAAAGAAACGCTAGTTTAGAGAGAAATGCAGATGTGTTTCTAACAAACATTGTTCAACGAATGCATCGATTTATTAACTGCAAAGTTTGCACCCATTGGGCAGGCGCTAAACGTGGGATAGAATTATATATTGATGATGTCCTTAATCATCTAGTAACCGAAGGTTTTAGTATGTTTTGTAATGCATCTAATCCAAGCTATTTAAAGAAGGCGGTGAACAACTTATCCACACTACTCGCTCAGTTCACTGCTAAGACACTACAAACAATTGC
Source organism: Chaetoderma sp. LZ-2023a (assembly GCA_034401795.1). Classification (NCBI taxonomy): domain Eukaryota; kingdom Metazoa; phylum Mollusca; class Caudofoveata; order Chaetodermatida; family Chaetodermatidae; genus Chaetoderma; species Chaetoderma sp. LZ-2023a. The sequence continues at coordinate 64,059,377 of CM067369.1, read as the reverse complement.
GCAAACTGGCTTTTGCTTTTCAACAAATCAAAATTCACTAACGCTAGGTTCTAAGTTTGTTTTGTGCCATGGCAATAATATACCAAACACAACTTTGGAGCGATTTCGACGACATACAATAGAATGGATACAAAGCAGAACTACTATATTGCTTCAGCTCTTGGATGGTGAGTACATGTGTCCAGGATTGGTGACAATTACCCGGTCAATTAGGGAAGGCACAACTTCACGGAATTATGCAACTCTAATTGAGAAAGATGTTCTTCGGGCCGTTTATAATATGATAGGTGGCAACGATGGTTCACCTGTCTACGACCAGGACCTACTATGGGGTCGGCATGGAGTTGGCAAGAGACACGATGAGTTAATCTTATGAAATACCGTATGCAATATTATTTGTTTGTTGTTAAGCCTTATGCGTGTTGGCTTCGTTACTGCTTGGCATGTATACCCATCCCTTATGCGTTCATGAATCTGTCCCCTTTTGCATCATTAGATGGCATCCAGTTTTGCCGGCCTATACCAGAGAAATTGAAATCTCCCATAATCAACAGCTGAATTTATTTTCTAGACTGCAAGCCCCTGCAATATATTTCAGCTCACACAAGTTTTCCGGGGTTGTATTTGGTCTTTTGTATATGCAGCCTACCAATAAATTTTCAGAACTGCTTAGCTTTATTTTCATCCATATACTCTCTTCAAAGTTGCTTTCCATTTTAATTTCGACTGCTTCTAATTCCTCTTTTACATACAAAGCGACACCTCTCTTGTTGCTCGCCTCTGCCTTGCTTAGAAAGAGTTGTTATCCCTTAAGTTGTAGCTCTGCCTGTGTTGGGGCAATTCTGTAATTTTTTAGGTAGACTTCTGTTATTCCCACAAAGTTAAGGGGTGGGTCGTATCTCTGCACTCTTCTTCTTAATTCGAAGGCAATCAGCATTTGTATAGAAGCATTTTATTTCCCACGGCACTCTTCTTCTCAAGGCTCTGTTTTCCTTCCCTTTATTGCAATGTTTATTTACATTTTTAATCTTGAAGTTATTTACAGGTTTATTTACAGATGCGTTGTCACCACTTAATCTCTTGGTGACCTCTTCACCTTCACCACATTACTCTCCCATGGGGACCCCCGTATTATGAATCCGTGTTCTCCCGATTCATTACGAACATTCAGTTTCCTTTCTGTGATAGTCATGCCATGTGCTATGCTTATTTCCCTAAATTTCTCCTCGGTACCAGCCAAATTCCTCACATAACTCAAGAAAGTTCCATTATTTTGTTCGTCTTCAGAATTCAGCCTCATAAGCCGTGGTTTCACTTTCGCATTCTTGACATCTCTTTCGCCTAATCTGATAATATTACTTATTTTCTCGCTCAGGTTTTTAGTATATTGTACAGTTCATTTACTTATACCGCCTCCTCTTCTTTTCTCACCTCCGTATTTTCACTCAACGATTCTTCACATCTATGGATGATTATAGTACATCTCCTTTCTTTGCTTTCCCGGAGATCAGCAATCTTTTCCTCCACCTCTTTGATGCCCACAGTGTCACTCTTAGCGCCATCCATTTCTCTGTCTGTCTTTATGAGTGCCTTTACTTGTTCAACATCTGGGGGTTTTGTCATCAGCTTATATTCAGCACTTGTCAAGTTCAGGCATTTCTTTTTACAAAAATGCTTAGAGCAGTACTCACATTCGAGTATCTCAGATTTGTCGTCTGTCAATGTTGCCATACATATTTCACATGTCCATCCATCCACACCATCTCTACCTCTTACTGATCCTTTGCTGGCTCTTGGTGACCATGACATTATCTGGTTGGCTGCAGGTGTAGAATACAAGTATTTTGCAATATCAATATGTGAGCCCTAGTAAAGGATGTTTACAGTACGCACATATGTATGTGTTCCACTGCCTGTTAGCCACCTTCATCTACTTTCAATCTCACTTTAGTCTTCTGGTGTTTTGGTTCTGCCAATAACTGCAGGCTGCTCTCATTGGATCAGCAAGACTAAAATCCACCAGTTGTGTACATTAGTATGCTCTATTTGGTTCTACTAATATCCCCTTTACTAGTACTAATAATATACACTGATTTACTACTTTTACGGACATAATAACCACGGCCTTGTCACAGTTAAATTACTATTGTTCATTACTAAGTCTCCGCTAATAGGCTCCTGGTGCCATCTACTGGTTTATTGACAGAATAACAGAGTAACCCCTGCCTTGTTACAGTCAACCTGCTAATGTTCACTAACAAAATTAATACGTGTTCGCTGTATGACCCCAGGTGTTATCCACTGGTTTACCGACAGAATAACAGTGTAACCCCTGCCTTGTCACCAATAATTGTTAATGTACATAAATATATATCCACTGATTTACTCCTGTTATTAAATGTGTTAACACTTGTTTCTGACAGAACAACAGAGTAACCCCTGCCTTGTCGCAGATAGATATTTGGCAGTAATTAATGCTGTCCACGGGTTTAATACATGTATGTTGGTGCGGTTAGAGTTTAACGGAAAAGTCTTTACTAGTCCTAGCACCTATTAGTCATCAGGGCTATTGATCCGCACCTTGATCAACGGTGTGGACAGGATACGATTGGGTAGAAGCCTCAGAAAGATGAAAAGTTAATTACAAAAAGTGAATGCAATCTTCACAGTGAAAATAGCTTAGTACCATTTATTCCTAAGCGCTTGGTCTGTAAGTAGCACTAGATGCGTGGTGGGTATAACCATGTTTGTGTGTTGATCTAATAGTACCGTGTGTGTTAATTATGAGTAAATTTATATTTAACGATATTTCAGCCAATACTTACCCGATTTTAGTTCTGTAAAAGATTCATGATTCCCCACAAATCCTTATCATGATAGTTCCAAATATGAACGGAATCGGCCTCGTATTGGCAATTTGAGAATACGGGCAAATATACACATGGTAAGTAGTTATTCCCCATACCGCATCAGCATTCCCCATACCGCATCAGCAGCACACACCTAGCAAGCTCTATTATGTGCAACTCAGGCCAGGCCAACTTTGGCCGGACACTGAGTGGTCCGTACTACACCAGCATCCAGGTACATAATATGGCTTGTCGGTAGGGTTGGGTCATAGTCGGGGATGTTGGGGTTGTTGACCTTGGTATATTGCTTGCTAACCATTGATACACCGCCTCTGAGTCATGAGAGATGTATGTAAAAGTCGATGAGTAGTTCTGCATCTGTTTTCTTGAGCAGTGCATCTCAGCTCAAACCAGGACTAGTGTAGTAGTGCGCTAGGCTCAGACTGTAATGTCTGATGCATGGTGTGCGGAAGTTCTCAGAGACGTCTACGAGGAGAAGCGTCTCAGACAACAGCTAGAGATCGCGATAGTCTCCCATGGTCTGGCAGTCGAATCTGGCCCAGACAGCCTTGGCATGGCTGTAGTCGCTGATAGATATACCCTCCCCAGCAAGCTTACTGTAGAAGGCAGACGGTTGTGGCAAAGAGGTCTCATTGAACCGATTCTACCTATCCATATGCTCATATGGGTACACCGCCTTGCAAATCAGGAGCTCATGTGCGCCAGTGCTAGGCACATAATGCTATGTGAGCAGGAATGTGTTGGTGCTAGCTGCTAGCTTCCGGCTGTAAAGCGATGACGGAAAGTGCTGGGCTGAGTCGATAAACCAGAGGCTGTGGAAGTTGAAGGAGATATACTTCTCCATATTATTGGAGATACAGTCTATTGGCCCATTGGTCCTGGATATGACCTGCATGACACTCATACCCTTGCAGATTGTGTAGCACGACCGGGAATGTGGTGGCCTTTGTGCCGAGGCACAGCTTGAAGTTTCAAGCTTTGTCTGCTCCTATCCAGTAGAGGCCGGTGATGTGGCAGTGGTCCTGGACACTATCATAAGCTGTTGTTACACACACGACAGCTGACCTCTGTTTCATGGGATCGCCAGTCTTCTCTAGTCATCTCCATTGGCCTAGGTTGAGCGAGCACAGCCTTTATCTTCTCCTCTTCCTGTGCGAGTTGGTCCAGGAAGTCCTTAGTCATCTCTTCTCCTCTATACAGCACTGGCAGCTCACTAACACCATCCCAGCTGTCAATTATATAGGAGAAGACACATATTGCATGGTGTTGTGTCATCTGTGTGCTGTTCTGGGCTGTATTCAACTCTGGCCCATCGATCTTTGTTGTTAGGGCTTCGAAGTCGGCATAAATGATTTATGACGCCTTGAACGGGTTGGGGTGCTTGCTGAACTGCAGCATCTGCTTACCATCTTGATGCATCTGTATGCACATTGATTTGGCACTGGCACATGTTTCATGTGTAGTGCTGCTTGCCACAATTCTCGATAACCAACAGATTTGGCCTTGGGATGTTTGGATTAGCATTGCTTAGCTGTAGTGGGTAAACTTCCTTATCATATCCAAGGATATTAACGGCCAGACTATTCTGCCACTCAACACGCTTCAACTGAGTGAGCAGTGCAGGCGAGTCTACACATTTGAAGGCAAGCGAATCCCAGAAGCCTATATATTTTGCTGCCCTGTCTACATGGTCGTGTGCAGGATACTTCCAGAACAGGAGAGACCATCGAAGACAGTGGTCATCTCTGTGGGGAGATCGATGTAGGATCCACCACGTAATGGTTGATATCTGGTGATGTTGAGGTGCATCAACCTGCTTTACTGCCCAAGCAGACCCCTCACAGCTGTATAGTTCTCAAGGCCTTGTAACTCCTTGACTTTGACCTCCTTTACAGTAATGCCAATGTCGCTTTCCTTCTGGAGGGCATGCTGTTTATACCAGAATCTCAGAACTTTGGTGACCGTGGTTCAATCATTCTTCTCCTTGTGGAGAGTGATCTTGCAAACGAGGTAGAACTTCACCCCATTCAGGTCGAGGATCTCTTCTACCAGCTTTCTTGCAATTTTGGCCTGGGCTGTGTGTCAGCAACTGTGAAGGATCTCTTTCACCATGTCCGGCAAGTACCCATCCCCGCAGATAATCTTGGATGGCGTATGAACTCCTCACAAAGTTATCTTCCTAGAAGTCCTCCACATCTGGTGGCTTCTCAGTGGTTTGGTTCCTGCCCGGAGCCAGATTTGGTTTCTAAGCCGTGTTTGTGTGTTTCAGGTATGGAGCCGGGGTTGTCTTCTTAGAAACCTTGATGCACCTCCTGTGTGGAGTCGGAGTTGGCTTCTCAGCTTACTCTGTGGTCTTCCTGCACCGAGCCGGGCTTGGCTTCTCAGGAGTTTGCTTCATGCATGGAGCCGGGGTTGGCTTGCTGTATGGAGCTGGGGTTGGCTTCTCAGGAACCTGGATGGGATTCCTATACAGAGCCAGAGTTGACTTCCTGCATGGAGCTGGGGTTGACTTCTCAGGCACATGGATGGGATTCCTACGTGGATCCGGAGTTGGGTTGTCAGACGACCCTGAAATGAGAGTTGTCAACCCATTTGTATACATGGATGGGCTGATAAGGCCAAGCCGAATTTGTGTTATCAATTCTTGAAACACTCTCCCCAACTCGTGGATATGCCCCTATAGGTGGGTCAATTTATGGAAAAAAAACCTAACCCCCAAAAAATTCTAACAAAACGTCTTCCAGTGGGGTTTTTTAACTTATTGAATGTAGTGAATGGTAGGAAAAAAGTCTACCAAAATCTGACCCCCTGAAAGGGGGTAAAACCGGGTCACATCCAAGATGGCCGCCACTGATCCTGAAAATAAGGAAAGTGGTTATAACTTCCTTATTAGTAGGTGTAAAACAATAATTTATATGTCTAGTCTAGGGTTTTAAGGGTTAAGGAGTTCATTGGCACACATGGAATATCGATTTAGCCTTGTCGAATCTGTAAATCCAAAATGGCGGCCAATATGGCAGCTAACAATCAGGATCGTATACGATGTGTTACGTCCCACGTCCTATAGGAAGCCAAAGGTGAAAAAATAAACATTGTGCAAACAATGGGTTTGGTTTTCTCATGGATTGGTTGTCACATTACCCATAATTCTGTGTAAAAATGGTGAGGGCGGTACTTTTCTTGAAGACGCATGCGTCGAGATACTGCCTTGCTGTGTAGTTTCGCTTTTCTATGGAAACCCCACGATTCATTTTTAGAACTGCTCCATACAAGTTAGAGTTCAAAGATATTTATTTCAAGATAATTTACAAAGGCTATATGGTGGTGGGACCCTAACATATAAAAACAAAAAAATGTAGAGGACTATATACAGGTATACATGTATAATAAAATCCTAGACACGCATGCTATTGTCCAAAATATACATAAATATGAAACAGGAGAGAGTACTAGGGGAGGGGATGCGTGCTTATCTTGCTTGATTTAATATTGTTTATGGTTACTATATGTTGTTTTATTATTATTGTTTTTATCCACACCCTCACTGAAGAGAAGTGCACGTGTGTGTGTGTGTGTGTGTGTGTGTGTGTGTGTGTGTGTGTGTGTGTGTGTGTGTGTGTGTGTACTGGGCCTTTCAACAGTAAGTCTGATTGCCTTTTCTGTGGGACCCCCAGTGGTCTTTGGAGACTCGGACTACAGCTATGTAAAGACCACTCCTTCGCCATGACCAGCCAAGATTGCTGTGAAAGTCGTTCCGATGATTGGTCTTTCACATTGAAGAAGCGAATCGAGTACTCGAGTGGAGGTCTTCATGCCGCTGACTGCATATACCACCATAAATGCAGTTTCATTTTCCACAACAGATATGATGCACCGGTAGAATTTCAGTGTGGAATGGATGCAAAACGTAAAACCCTGGAGGACCTAAAGTCGATGATCAGGAACAGGCATTCTTCAGGATGTGTGCATTTTTAGAGATGGATGATGAGGAACAGTTGACCATTACATACCTTTGGTGTAAAATGTAGGAGTGTCTGATTCACAAAGATTCGCTTCCTTATGGCAATAACTATCTGAAGGACAAACTAATGCAGAGGGAGAGGGCTTAAATGACATAGTGACATTCAGAAGAAAAACATCACACATACGGCGATGAAGAGGCACAAAAGAGAGCCATAATTGAGACAGTAGCAAGGCTGGTCAGGAGTGACATTAAAACAAAGGTACCATCTGTTACCGGCCACAACCCAAACGTTGAGGAGCTTAAACTTGACTCTGCATCGGGCTTCCTTCCGGAGACACTGCGAAACATGTTAAACTACCTATTTGTCAAAAAAACAACCAACACAAGGTCGCCAGTATTGGACAACCCATAGTACAATCAGTCAGACTGCGGGCTGTTATTGAGCCATTACAGATTGGACTAGCAGTGCAAGTACATCATCTGTATCAGTTCAGATTCCCCATGGACACTCTTTTTCTTTTTTAGACGGGGCGTAGCCCGTCATATGGTGAAGTGGTCCTGTTTGAAAAGAATGCTGCAAGCTGTGTTACAACTGATTTGAAGAGGGAGAGGGCCTAGCTAAGTTGGTAGAACTCGTGCCCAATCCCGTTGTATTATCAGTACAATAAAATATGTTTAAAAAAACAACTGATTTGCTAGTTGAAGACATATATCTATTGGGCTTGTCATTGTTATTTCCTGGTGACAATGCTGATCACAATATTCTTACAATTGAGGGTAAAGGTAGATTTCACAGGATTGGCATGATTGCCGCGTTTACCCCTGGTAGGAAATGAAGCCTTCTTGTCAGTAGACAAACAATTTCAGAACTGAACATTGTAAAGATGTCCACAGTTGATATTATAGAGTAATGTTTCGCCAGTCATGCTCTTCGAAACATCATGTTTAAAGAACTTCCATGTCTCCAAGATTGTGACATGGGAGTTGATATCTCATGGGATTCCATTACAAACAACCAGTTCCGAATTGGCAGGGGATGATGCATATCCTTCATCAGGGACATACTCGTCCCGGTCAATCTTCCATTCTGTATTTCCCCATAATCAACATGTTTCCTGGTGACAAAACTTGCATTTTGTCCACATTAGAGTTCCTCAGCAACCTGGCCTTCAAACACCATGTCACCTCCACCTCACCCCAACCTCCCCGCCCCCACTACCCCCAACCCCACCCAACCCATCCCCAGTGATAACGTGTGACCACCCACTGTACTTAAAAGCTGCTGAGATCATCTGTGCTGCGCCGTAGAATAGTCACTTGAAAGAAATATTACTACGGCTTGGTAATTTCCACTTGTTCATGAATCTGCTTGGAGCAATAGGTACGCTGATGGAGGCCACGTGATTTAACAACATGCTGGAAGTAGTGTACGGTGAAATGCTGTGTGTATATCACTGGTCAATCGGTTCAAAGGGCATTCCGTGTACATCTGCTGGTGGACAAGGGTCATCATGAAATGACTGTACAATATGTGGCTGGTGAAAATCCTAAATTCGCTTCCCTAGTAGAGGAGACAGAGAGAATGTATTCGTCCTTATTGAAGGGTGGCATCACTCTTGAAAGTCTTTTAACATCCCATACAATTACTAGGATCAGCGAGGAACTTGACAAAAAGAAAGCTGAGCTTAGTGCACAATCCAAAACGAGTCAGTTGTGGCTAGGTTATCAGCGGATGCTTGGTACTGCACGAGCACTGATCAAGGCAGATCGCACTGGGGCTTGGGTGATTCAATTGCACGCTATTGCTGATGCCTTGCCAATATTTGAGGCAGCAGGACATTATAGCTACTTACATATGGCTTCCGTAATATTCGTTGAACAAATCATTTTTTTTACTCATGGCAGTAAGATGACGGAAGATCAGCAAGTAGTGTGGACAATGTCAGCCCCTATAATGTCTGAGTTCAACATTGCCATGCTGGAGTTCAATCATCTCGCATGAACAACACAAAGATTCGACTGCCGCAAGGATTGAATGGGATGCATCGGATCTTTCGAAGATAACAACAAAGCTAACGTCATGTTCACCTCTCTCCTCTGACCCTGCATTGAGAAACATCATCAATGGTATAGTGGCAAAAGAAGACATCACTGTACATGAATATGAGTCCGTTGGAAGAAACATCATTGACAGAATGATTGGACAACCAGTATTTTCATTCTCTTTTAAGAGGAAAGAGAAAGCTAAGCCCCTGGGAAGTTCATCTGATGTGAAGGTTGCCCCTGACAGAACCATTGATCCTAACCTACTGTTCCAATGATTCATGTTGGTTTCCAGGACAAGAGATCTGTCTCTCAAGGGGGTGATGAGATACGAGCCGAGTTCATATCCGCCATCCCTTTTTGAGGACAATAACATCTTCTTCTCCATTACACTCCAGCAGATGGGAAACCACTCTATTTTAGATCGGACAATCAGTCAAGAGGTATTCCAAAGGTGTACAACATCAATTGGATAAAGCATCTTCTTGGCAGTGAGTTGTGTGCACAAATGCTATTCTTGCATGCATTCACAGGATATGATTCAACGTCTCGTGTTTATGGTGTTGGAAAGAAATTCTCCTTCCAAAAACTTGTGAAAGGCGATCCAGTCCTCCAGTTCTGTGAAAATTCATTCATTTTACGTGGAAAGAACTGCATTGACATCGAAATCTTCGGCAGCCAAGCGATGGCATTATTTTTATGCTAAGAGCACCAGCTCCCTGGTGGCGTTGCACTATAACATATTTACTAAGAACGGTATCTTGGCTAAATCATTCATAACACCCGAACGTCTCCCCCAACTGAATCCCCCCAACCCCCGCACCACACCACCCCGTTGCAGTTGTAGAAGCGGGCTTCCATGTACCTCTGCATGTGGATCAATCCAACTTACGTATTGAGCCAATGAGGTCAACCCGGTTTCTAAGGAACTAAAGGACAGTTATGAGGAGTAAAATTGAGATTGTGAGTTTAGCCTTTCAGACCTGTGTTCAGCTATTAATATCGGCTAATTATAAAGTCCATAAAGAAACTGTAGCTGGTCAATTAATTACCTGCATCTGAAGTGCATTCTACTGATACATCTGTAATGCTGTGCCCATGGTCTACGTCAATTATATATTTATTATTAGTATTGACATTTCACCCGTTATTGCTGGCCACCATCTTGGATTTGTGTTCTTTGTTGATTTTTATTGATCTGGTTGGAATTTTATTGGCACCAGTGAATTGTTTACCCCTGAAAACCATGGGGGATAAACAAGAATTACAGATCTATCACAAAAATTAAGGAAGTTATAACTATTTTAGTGATTTTAAGGGGTGACGGCAGCCATCTCGGAACTGACCTAGTTTTAACCCACTTCCGGGGGTCAGATTTCGGTAGACTTTTTTTCTGTCAGTCACCACATCCAGTAGGGCAAAAAACCGTTGACAGACCTTTTGTTAGAATCTTTTGGGGTCCAATGGTATATTGACCCGTCTACTAGGCTTCTATCTCTAAAATGGAGTTTGGACCATGAGTTGAGTGAGTATAATAGATATTAATTTTATCTCTAAATGGAGTACAGACCATATAATGTATGATTGGTATATCACTATGGATGCTTATCTCTAAATGGCATTTGGACAAGTTTCAGTTGATGGGTGTGGTTCAATGGGGTCGGCCCTAGCTGTGAGCTGCTACTCTAGGCGGGTGTAACTGAGTGTATGTAGGGACGAGCTGAAGCTATTCTCGCACATAGGGCTTCCTGGGGATACTCTATGAGCGAGCCAGGTAATACAGCATATGCTGCCCCAATAGTTCCACATACATGTCGAATCTGTGCACCTCTATCGATGAGTTAGGATGGGTAGTACGTCGTCACCCACCTTTCAGGTCACCAGGCATATAGATAGTGAACCCGGCCATCAGAAGTAAGTCTGTGCTCCTTGGCATTGTCTGTAGGTCGGCTGACAGCTGAGTGATGCACAGCCGCTACACAGCTTCAGATGGCCGCTGCCCTATCAAGCGAGTGACCTCGTGTGTTGGATCTCTCAACTACAGTGGGTAAGCATTGTACTCATACTCTGGAACGATCGCCAGGAGCCGCCATCCCCTGAGCGTACCAGTGTGGGAACAGTCTCTCAGCCGGAATCTGGTTCCACTGCTCAACGATTGCTTGACCACGGTGATCACCAACTTTGCCTCGTCTAACCACTACACCATGTTTGCGCATGAGGGTCGTAGTCTTCCCTCTGAACACCTTACCCTCATCCACATGCAGCAAGTCTGGCCACTGGATGGGCTTTGTGGATCATCATAAACACTCTGGAACCTGGCTGCTACCTGACCTGTGGACTATAAGCGGCACTGTAGCCTTGTACCTGCTGGCCACATCGACGATGGTGTCAGCATTCTTGTATGTTTTGCGGCAAACATGATCATGCAGAAGGAACGGAACATCTGGCTGGTGAACTCTGTTCGGGACAGGTTCATCGAAGTACACACGCCTGATATGTCGAGGACGGGGCCTGTATGTGTACCACATCACCTGTTTTGAGAGCAACCTGCTGATACTCTCCAGTGTAAAGTTATGGCCCCCGTGGCATGCAGCTTCGAGTAGCTTGTGAGGCTCAGGGCAATAGCCACCGGGCCTGTAATAGAGTGCCTCAAGAGATGCTGTCAGGGTGACTGAGATGGCGGTTGAACTCTCGGATTTCCTCGCTGATGTCGACCGCTGTTCTGGCATACACGACGTGGGCGAACTCTAGACAGACGGCCAGACGTCCGTCGGTCATCGACCATCGATGAACACCTCCTCGAATGCCTGGATACACCATGATCTAATCTCTGCCATGCTAGCAGAGAAGGCCAGCTTGCCAACCAATTCACGACACATCGCCAGAGAACCGAAAGTCTATTGAGACCTGCACTCTAACTTTGCAACAACTGCTCGACTACGAGATATCTGTATTGTATTGGTACGCGGAAATTAGTGCCCTTTCATGACCAAGCCGGCCACAAAACCCGTCTGTGCGGTGGTCTTGTGGAATGTCCATTTGCATGCCAAGGTAATACTATTTTTGAAAATTTACCACTGGGATAACTGGCCCCATGACAGAGCCCGTCATTTCATTGATACATTTTCGAAAATATACGTCATGAACTCATCATATGTTAAGATTTATTTCGTTTCATTCTATCTAGACACACACTTTAAGCCTCTATAAATCTGTCATAATCAATGACGTTACATGGAGGCTGATTTCACAATCAAAATGCGTTATGAATCACGTATCTAGGTCCGTCATGAACAAGCGTTAGATCGACGATTGTAGAGGTAGGTAGACGAAAATGACGCCACCGAGATGAAGGGAAATACATATTGGTAAAATGAATAAATTTGGTCTGAAAATGGCCATTCAATAAGCAAATAATTTAATTTTCTGGACACATTTTGTCATTAGCTCCCTGTATTCATGATGGTCGCTGACGCGATTACCTAATTATATTGATAGCTGCAGCGACGGCGCCAGTCAAATTAGGCACAAAATATTTAACAGAATGGTTTTAATAGTAAATACAATTTGTACACCTGACGGACAATTCAATGTTCATGACGGGCATAGATACGTGATTCATGACGCATTTTGATTGTGACGCCAGCCTCCATGCAACGTCATTGATTATAGCCCTTGTCCCTTTTTCATATTTCTGAAACGTAAGCCCTTCGCACTTTGTTACGTAGGTCACTCAAGATGGTCGCCAGAGAAATTTATGAAATCAGTTTGGCTTGAAAACTCTCGAAGCTCCAGGTCCTTAGCATAATTTCATCCAAATTTGTTTGAGATCGGATCACTAATCCTCAGATAAGATTTCCACACAACATGTCTAATTGACTAATTTTACGTGTGCCTCGTGAGAGATAACTCTGGTGAGCAAATTTGGTAAAGCACAATCTGGATCGAGGTCCTGCCATAAGTTACATGTAGGCCCCTTATTGACAAGACACTAAATTTGCTGCTAATTCACTGATACAGTCTCTTGCAACGCATCCACGTGCCCACGTACGTACGCACGAACGCACGCGCACACGCACATACGCACGCACACAACAACACACGCACGAACGAACTCACGCACGCAGCTGGCATACAGGTCTTCATGATAGCACCATCTCCAGCTTGATTACCGACTTGAGCGAGTACTTCAGGGAATTGAATTGGAAGAATATATGGAGGTATCTTTCTTTTTCGATATGGTCTCAATCACTGCGAGACCACTGTTTATGCTCCTGTTCTCTGCATCTGGATGTAGGAGTAGAGGAGAGGCGATAGGGGCCCTCGTTTTCACACCTATTTCTTTTGTTCTTTCCTTTGTTCTCTCCTTTGTTACTTTGACACTTTTTCCTTTGATCTCACCGCCTTTTGTGTCGGTTCCGTTGACGTGTTCCCCTATCTCCTCCTATTATGATTGAATGTTAGATGTAGAGGGTGACCATAAACTCCTCCCCCTCTTTAAATCACGTACCTCCTGTCAACCAATGAGGTGAGCTGAAGGGTAATTAGCATAATGATTGACAAGTGTTAATGAGGGTAATTAAGGATGATTGACAAGCTACATGTCTGGACTCGCCTTTTCCTGACTCTGTGAACTCGTTCGAGCGCGAAGCCCTGCAACCCCCCCCCCCCACACCCCCCTCATTAAGTCACGTGCCTCCAGTCATCCGATGAGGTGAGTTTAAGGAGAATTAGCATAATGCCGATTGACAAGGGTTAATGGGGGTAATTAAGATGATCTCTTGGAGCCATGCCAAACACTCAAGGGTTAATGTAATGCGTAATGAATGACAGCCTACATCTCTGGACTTGTCTTTTCCTGGGAACTCGTTCGATTACAAAGAACCACCCCCTCATTAAATCACAGGTCTCCAGGTATCCAATGAGGCGAGCTTAATAGTCATTAACGTAATGATTGACAAGGGCTAATGACAGGGTAATTCAGGATGATTGATAGCCTACATGTCTGGGCTCGTCTTTTCCAGGGGACTCGTTCGATTGTGAAGCCCCGCCCCCTCGTTAAGTCACGTGCCTCCTGGCATCCAATGAGGTGAGCTTAAGGGTAATTAGCATAATGATTGACAAGTGTTAATGAGTGTAACTATGGATGATTGACAGGCTACATTACATAAGAGTAATTAGCATACTGATTGTCATGAGTTAATGCATAGAATAATGATTATTGATAGGTTGCATGTCTGGACACATCATTTTCTGACTCTTGGAACTCGTTCAATCATGGGAGATTCTAAATGGTCACGCTATAGCATAAGGACAATTGTGGAAGACTACTCTGTTAGTCTAATGGATTTCTCATTAAACTTCTGAACATCACCATTTTTTCAGCCATGACAATGTACAAGGAGCGATGTATCGCATAACAGCAATCGGTTAGTTATTACTCCAAAAGATTAAAATGAACTATTCAAGCTTTAAAACAACTCCAACCATATGTAACGATCGTCAGAGTCGTACAAAGTTCAGCGAATCAATTTTCAAGCGTGTTAGGGAAATAACTATTGATTTACATTTGTAATGTGCTTCGAACGGCTACGCAATATTTTAAAAATAATTCCAGTCTAAGTTGACTCAGGGTTTGGATGGGTTATAGGCGAGGGTTCTTTCAGGGATATTTTTCAATTAAAACAATACAAGTCATTTCACATTTAAAAAATTTTTTAATAAAATTAAGATTCAGTACCTCTATACAACTGCTAAAATATACAGATGATAAATATACAGATGATAATAATATACATCCGAATAAGTGAAAAATGTAAAAACTAAATATATGTAAAACGAATACAAACAATAATAATTTAAGTAAAATATAAAATTTACAAATGTTTCGACCAGGATCCAATGACATTTAAAAGTTCAGCGATAGGCATAGTGAATGACGTGGCTGAGGTGTTATGTGAGACTGATTTTAGAGTTATAATTTAAATGGATTTGAAACCGATCTAAGCGATACTGAACCCCTAACAGGTTAGGTGTAAAGATAGGTTAGAAATTTGTACAGAGGTAGGGTTTTGAGATATTAATTTTCAAAGCATGGGCGGGCGTGTAGGGTACATTTTAAATAGGTTAAATAATAGTTTTAAAAACCGGCTCAAAGTATGAATATATAACATAATTTACTCGAGGCACCCCCCCCCCCTCCTCTTCCCACCCCAACCCTGCACCATATAACTATGCATCACCCTCCACACACGTGCACATTTCTAACTGATAATAATAAAGCAGATTACTTACTCCCCCTCGATGAAGGGTATGCTAGTAATCTTCTACATTACAGGTTAGAACATTATATGTCATACAAACGTGACGTCTCAACCACCCCCTCCTCCCAACCCCACCCCCATCCTATGACTATGTATCACCCTCTGCACATATATAACCGATAATAATAAAGCAGAATATTACTAATTCCCCCAACCCCACCCCCACCAACCCCCACCTCGTCGATAAAGGGTATCCTAGTAATCATCTACATTATGGGTTAGAACATTATACATCGTACAAACGTGACATCTCAACCACCCACACCCCAATCCCACTCCCATCCTATAACTATGTATCACCATCCGCATATATCTAACCAATAATAATAAAGCAGACAACTTCTTACTCCTCCTCGATGGAGAGGCTGCTAATAATCTTCTACATTACGGGTTAGAACATTATACGTTGTACGAACGTGACATCTCAACCACCCCCAACCACCCCCATCTTATTACTATATATCGCCCTCTGCACATATCTAACTGATAATAATAAAGCAGAAGATTACTTACTCCACCTCGATGAAGGGTATGCTAGAAATCTTCTATGGTACAGGTTAGCATATTATACAGCATACAAAACGACAGCTCAACAGGTCTCAACCGTTTCCCTACCCCACCCAGCACATTTTTTTCCAATTCGCTCATGCTCAAACCCACATACACCCCAGATTACACTCGACACCCCCTGACATACCCCGATACGAACGCATCCCTCAACTTTCTCACCCCACCCAGTCTATCATAAAATTAGATCCTAGGGATACCCTGAAAGCCATACGGTTTAGTATGATAGTCGTTAAAAATTATATGTTTTTTGTAAGTAAATCCGAAACATTTCTCAGTATCCTTACTCAAAAGTCTATAATCTTTATTCTTAATGATAGTATGAGCAACTGTTTCGAGATTATGATCGTTGACCATGGCTAACAGAGTATCGATTCCCAACCCCTTATTCCCGTAATTCAATGTTAAGCCCTTAATTTTGCAGACATTCTTGATATCCCCAGTCTGTCTGTCTAGCTGTCTGCATGCATAACTCTTCGGACCAGTGCTGACAAACCATGTTATTTCACTGCAGGAACTTCGTCCATAAAATAACTGAGCCTGTCGTGGTCAGAAATATTAAATACGTTCAATATATTATTGGCATTCTGCTATTTGAAAAATGAAATAATTTTTTTATGTTAAAGAAAATCTCAATATATTTCCAATAGTGTATCATGATTGTAACCCTCATTTTACCTATTATATAAAGCTGGACTGTTTAATGGTAACGCAACTGTCCATTCACTGGTCTTAAAAAATATCCCATTATTGGTCAAGTTATGACTATCTTTTGAAAGTTGGTCAGTGGAATGACTGGTGTGATAATCGAGCCATTCATTCCAGTGGTAATTTTTTGAAAGATTATCATCTTTTCTTGGCACATATTTGAATGTTCTCAGTCATTCACACTTGAGCAGCCTTTGTAGTGGGCACCAGTAATATCATATTTGCATGACAAAAAATCGAGTGTTTAAATATCAGTGGTGAATTCGCAACAATCATCTCCCCTTGACTTGCAAATGGACTGTAGCTCAGGGGTAGTGTCACGCCGTTCCGGTGTCTGGTGTCGACTCGCCGTGCCGCAAGTGCACGACGAATGATGATGCTGGTTAGCTTCTGGTCTCAGGTTTACAGATCCCATGCGATACTGCACTATGGGTAACAAAGACCGGCTCCCAAGGCTGGTGGAACTCAATCGTTTTGGTGGGGCCGTGCGACCATCGTTGCGAACATTAAACACCACAGTCTCATCCCAAGAGTTTGTGTCACCAGTATGCCTGTCCATAGCAATTTTGTGATCTATGGACTTACAAGATTTGATTTGGTGACCTAATTAACATATGTCTATACCATATTTTTACCTAAACAGACCATCAAGTATGCTAGATAATCATAATGAGCATACGAAAATACAAGACATAGAGACAGCCTGATGAACTTTTAAACATGGGCTCCCGGAGGTACCACACTGACGCATAGGTCCGCAGAGGTATCCCCGTAAGGGAGGCTCCTGCACATGAGATAACTAATTAATTTAATATAAGCTATTGTATCTCTAAGCTGAAAGGAAAGGAAATTTGTAGTGTCGGAAAATCATGTGCCCCATGCGGGCACTACTCCTAGTGCTAGTTTGGGTGAGGAGTATTATCCTTGCGTGGGCCGTCACCACTGAATCCTTGTGAGAGGCAAGTGCCTCGCGTGGGCCTCCATCACAGGAAAATGTCGCCATCGCTTAAAGCGGGAGAATGGTATTGGCCAAAAAGGCTTACTCCAATACCTAACCAAAATACTGTAAAGAAGAGATCATACCTACTGAAATTATGATGATACGGTTGCGTGCTGTTTTACGTGAAGACGGGACGAGTGATTCCCGAAGGATTCCCACATCACCATCGTATGTAGTTTTCATTATGCTGAATTAGTAGTTGCCGCTTTTATTTATGCAGGCGTTCTTCTATGCCTAACCCGATATTTGGTTTTTAGAGACAATAACTATTTTACACCACAAATGGCTGGCATCTACCTAGCATTTAGATACGGCTGTCATTGAGAATGGATGCCATAAGACATCAATACTGAAGACAGTGTGCATACATGTTACTTTACATGAAGAGAGACAATAACTTAGAAATATGAGGCCTATTAGGTATGTTGGCCAATCTTACACAACCTTGCCGGAGTGCGGGGCTAAATTATCGCAACTACTGGAAAGAGGCATACACTATGCGTCTCTTGCCGAAGAGATTGTCTCTCATCATATTAAACCTATCCTATCAAGCTAAATAGAAAGGTTTTTAGTCGGTAGCATGCCGGGATAAACAGAGTTATAGCATGGACAGCGACCTCAGTGAAAAATTGTTGGTGGCGGGAGAATGTGCATGATGTACGAATGTTGCTGTATAGTGTTTCCTATGTGCACTACAGTCCTATATTTTTCTATAACGAAACAAAACATATAAACTAATGGCCACTTGCCATATGTAAAACTAACCAGAACAAGTAATACAATGGGAAATTATTAGAATAATATACAAGGCACAGGTTGAGAAACCTACTACAGTGCGGTTAGTAAAAACACCTTACAGAAAAGAAGAATAACTATAAACAGATACAGAAATTATAACTAGCGGTCCCAAGACCATTACGGTGCCTTTTAGACATCGGGACCATGTATACAGATAAGGTATAATTATTAAAGATGTAATTAACAGAGTAATTAAAATGTTAAGTATAGTTACTTGGATAATTGGTAGCCATTCTTAAGCATAGGCTATCGTGTTACTGAAATTGATACGTCATCCTAGGTTTGACGTGAGTTGATTCGTTCTCTGGAAACTGGAAAATGCTGGTTTCTGCAAACAGGATTCTCGCAAGCAGTCCATGACTGGACCAGATCGAACTCAGGACTGTAATCACAATATAGAATGTCTAACGTGTAGTCAGTAAGAGATACATTAACATTACTGCTAAGACGAAAGTTCCCATACACCGATGGTATGGATGGAAGTTGCCAACAACCCGATCATAAGCGGGGGTTGTTGAATACGGATGAAGATACAAAACTAAGCTTAATGGTGCGGTGTATGTCAGCTCTTAAGATGTACCGGGCAAAGTCTACCTGCTGCGGTCAAAAGGTTTAGCTAAAGCTGCACGACATCAATGCAGGGACGGTTGAATAACCACTTTTTGGCGTGGCCGGCAGATCCGGTGAGTCATCCACCAAAGAATATCGATGCCTCTACATCTGTAGAATCAAATTTTAGGCCGGGAAAGGCCTCACCGCAAGTTGGTATTCCGAGTTAGTTCTTGATGTTTTCGTGAACAATATTTGAAAGTTCCAAAAATGCTCCCGCACAAACGGGAGATACAAGATTGTTTTAGTGCAGTGGGTTGGATTACTGCAGTGGCTACGAAAGAGAAACCTTAGAGACCGAAGTCATTTGCTTAATGACTGCCTTGCTGGTAGTAGCCTGAATACAGATCCAACCTATTCGACCGCTGGCCGAGGATGCTCCCGAGTTCTTGATTTCGTCTCCTTTTATACTACTCGTGACGTCATAGGCGCAGGCTTCAACCTATCATTGGTCGAGCAATAGCCAATCAGCGCATAGCTAATAATAACGCAGTCAAATGTTCTAGAACATTCTAGACGTTCTGCGTACACGTGTTTACGATGTCACGGCAATATTTTGAAGATAATCAAAAGGGATTTTCCATGGACAACATTTCTTAACCGATTTTGAAATGATTTACAGATTCGGAAAGCCCGTCGAATTCTGGACTTGGTTAATGCCGGCTTCGGCGGGAACAAGTAATTAAAAAGGATTACTCAGTACACTAAAAGCATCATCCTATCTTGGTCATAAAATACATGCTCTGTCAAAAATAGTATTAAGCTTAGTTTTTACAACTCTATTTCTCTCATACGCTCATATACCCTTATAGCTTTACCCAGGGGGCGCGTTCAGGGAACGAATCCAGGACGGACAGCGCATACACAGCTTAGCTTATTGTTGATAAATACGGATCTTTAAAGAGTTAATTATTTTAAGAAGCATTCTGGGCATTTTGAAGTGCTATTGACCTAGAAGTATGAACTTAAGCAGCACATGGGAACTAGTTTGCTGTTGGGCTTTCCCATTAATTTAGCATTGCATTTTTTGAAAAAGTGTGTCAACGTTTTTAGGGATCACTCATTGGGTTTTTTAGAGTGAAAGAATTGCTACAGTCATCTTGTCCGATGTTTCTGTGATTTCAATTTTTAATCCCAAAGGGAAAAAATTTAACTTGTGTGAATGTTTCTCGAAACTGATTTAATATTATCCTGTCATAACATAAACAAAAGCAAATATTTTATAATTTAGATCCAATGAATGAAATAGTCAGTGGTAGATTTATCGCATATTGATGAGCATCATGAGGACTTTGATGTCTCATCTGTTTCTGCCTAACAACGATAACAGTCACGGTCGTAATTATATAGTGTCAAATATGAAATAATACAATAATACATTGTGAGCCACGTTGGTCAGAACCGTCTGTAGTTAATCACTACAGCAAAGATTTAAAGAAAACATCTATGTGAAGGGGGAAATAGTTGCAAGTATCAGCTTACTAGAAATGATGTATGCGCAGCACAGCGCTGATATAACCGAACATTTTCCAACGTAAAATACAATGTAGTGTTGCATATTTTGAACATAAATGAATTGGACGTCATTCCAATTATGTTCAATATATTGAACAGCACATTTCTTATTAACAGTGCATATTTCCAGCAATTTACTTGAAATAAAATTCTTTAAATTGTGTACTTTTAGAGGCTTAAATTTTCTGCTTAGGCGTAATGAAACGAAATAAATCTTAACAGATGATGATTTTTTTCCCTACAAATTATTATAATTTTTTTAATTGCGAAGTTTAATTAGGGGCTCATGCCCTTAATTTAATTTGACAACTTAAAATTTTTTATTAAGCCATGTGTAATGAAATCATCATATGTTAAGACTTATTTCGTTACCTTACAGTTAAGCCCACAATGTAAGCCTCTAAACGCATACAATTTTGGCAATTTTCTTTTTAAGCATATTACTGTGAACATTGTATTGCACCTTTAAATAACATATCCCTGTTTTGTTTTGGAAATATGTTAAATTAGTGCTGTAACAGCTCAATAATGCATTGTCACTGTGTATCTTTCTTATCACATCTATTTAGTAAGTATTGGAATCTTTGTATGATGTGATACAATGTGATATTGTTGGGATGTTCTATCTACACCCATTCCTCAAGATCCATGGCAGGTGGACCATATTTAGTTCATTGAATCATTGCACAATGCAGGAGTTCATTAAACAATATAGTATCCTCGATTAGCGCAAGAAATCTGCTTAAGAAAATGTATCTTATTATGTGCATGCACTATAGGTTTTCTTAACTGCAATCAGGTTCACATATACTTGTTGGGATTCTATATGCATACAAATGACGTACCTAGTCAATACTTTCAGATATTTGATAGTCAATAATGGCAGGCTCGGGTTTTTTGTTAATGGCGGAATCCAGTTTTTTGCTATGGCCCGCCCATCTTTAGCTAAGCTCCACCCACACTTTACCCGTGTTGAGATCGATCGATCCCTGTACTGACTGACTATCAATTTCCAGAAAACTATGCCGGTAAGCTGTTGAATATTTTGAAACTAATCTGACAATGGCAGCAACTGCGGTCAGTCAAAGTAGTTTCAAAATATGTAACATGTTTATTAAATAATAGTATGTATTAAATAATAAAGCCACGCACTTCATACAACAACGCTTACTCTGTCATCCATTAAGCGTTTGTGACGAACTTAGCCACATTATTCATTAGTAATTGATTATGACATTATGCTACACGGTACGTACATGATTATGATGTCATATGCCTGATCGATAAACTGGAATCATAAATTGGGAGATTAATTTCTTACTAAGACCACTCCCACTTTAAGCTATGCCCATCCCATTTTAGCCAAGCCACTCCCATTTTTAGCCATGCCCCTCACATCTTAACTAATCCCAGCCCATATTCTTAGGAGTGGACACGCCATGAAATGCGAAAAACTAGGCGTAAATTATACAAATGTCTCCCAAACTAGCTTTCATATGAAAAACAAGTTCCAAATTCAATCATGCCTGGATTGCGACACAGAAAATGTAATTTACTTACTATCATGCAGGCTCAGTAAGAAACAATATATAGGACAAACAAAAGGTTAATTCAGAGTGCGTGCCACTACTCATTTTTCCAGCATGCACCTGAATGAAGTGAAGGGTAGCTGAGCATTTCGATCTGCCAGACCATCTCATTCATCATGATTTGGAAATCTTACCAATTGAACAAATGTAAATTGCAAATATACCGAAGAAGAAACAGAAATGTTCTGCCGTCTCGGAGAATCATTCAGGATTAAATGGCTGCAGACAAAATGGTCTTGTGGCCTAAATCTAGACTCAGGCCTATCAGATACAAGAAGAGTAATATCTTTTGTCCTTACATACAATAGAAAAGATTTTGAAGTTGTGAAAATTCTCAAAGAAGAATGCAACACATTACAAACTAAATTACACGAACCCTTTGGGTCCAGACCTATTATTGTCTTTAAGAAAAGCCATAATCCCCTAAGCCTCCTAGTGAAAGCAAAACTATGTAAAGATCAATAATTAAAATACAGTGGAACCTGTCTATAGCGACGACTTTAGGCACCGGCAAAGAGAAGTACCTAAAGCAATGCGTTCATTTAGTATTGTCAATTAATACGTCTGGTGGCTTTTGAGACTGAGGGTTGGTGACACTTCTAGACACGTGGCTGTACAACCATTCATCTTCGAGATCCACCCCTCTGGTTTCACAGGCAGATGACGACTATAGACAGGCTGGACTACAAACAGAGGAAAACTATTGTGTTATCGCTAAATAGAAACTATATAACATACAACATATTAGAACAAGGCTAATATAAGTGATGACTGAGACAAAATCAACAAACTCTCAAGTAATAAAATAAACAAGAAATTTCTCACTGTTAAAAAACTGAACCAGTGCATTAACACCACTATTACTACTACTACTACTACTACTACTACTACTACTACTACTACTACTACTACTACTACTACTACTACTACTACTACTACTACTACTACTACTACTACTACCACCACCACCACCACCACCACCACCACCACCACCACTACTACTACTACTACTACTACTACTTTCTTCTACCACTACTACTACTACTACTACTACTACTTTTTTCTTCTTTTTTTGAAAATCCGATGCTGACACAGGCGGATACACTTCACGGAGGAACTCCTTTAAAAAGGCTTGCAAACCCCCATAAAAATCGGATGAAATAGCAGGCTTTATTAATAGAACAACAATACAAACCTAACATATCAAAACAGTGCAAGCTAAAATACTCTGTTATCATATACCACAACCGTGGCATAACTACATAGAAAACATAATTAATAAAGAGCTGATAACATAACATAATTCAACAAAGACATTACTATTTGCACACCGTGTAGTAGTAGGCCCAAATGGCGAGCATAGTTAACCAACAAGTGGTAAAGCCATTCATCAATAATTAGCAGTAAGCTGCTGCTACTCATTGACGCCATTGTGCCGATTCATGACCGTCAGGCTAAGTAGATCATATGCAGTTTAACTTAGCACACCGTATAGTAGTAGGGTCAAATGGCGAGTGCAGCTCGCCAACAAGTGACGAGGTGACTCGTCAATAAGTAACAAAAAGTCACTCATTGACGCCAGTTAGCCGACTCTTAAATGCCCAGCGGACGTAGTAGCCTTTATATAATATAATGCACAAAGCAAAAGTATACAAACTATGACTACCTAGATGTCACTTTGGGTTCACATTCTAAATTTACTTCATTGTAAGATTTTGCAAATTACCCTGGAACAAATACACCTACAGTAAACATTTACAACAGGATGCTAATAGTATATATGTAAGATGTCATACTCTGTTAACATAATGAACTCGAAAGTCGGATCACCTCCAGAATATTGACGCGATGCGCATTTGATATTTAAATATATCAATTCCCAAGATTTTAAAATAAAGTCAATTAAATTAAATAAAATACCAAATCTCAAAATACAACAAGCAGCGAGTGTGCTAGCTTATACAAGTTCTGCTTCTGCTATTTTTAGATATCCATGTTCAATTGATACTAGGCCAGTTTTGCACCATATATCTTTAAATCTACTTTCCTTTTCTATGTTCCACTAGCCTGTAAAATTCACAATGAATGCAGTTTATCAACAATCATCAATCAACAATCATCGAAATATAGCTTATATGGCTCTTTGGTGGTTGTTTCCTGTTTTATCTCTGGCCCCTGAACACCGATGCTTCTAAATGGCCCAGATAACAGGGTTACTAACAATTCTTTCTCCTTGCTATTAATGATTCGTCCAATATTCCATAATAAACACCAGTCTGTACTTGTTATTTTGCACATATATGTCAGATGGCCGACCCATAGCCTTCGATGGAGTAATCGCCATGCCAGGTCCAGTGCGTTTGCTGGTAGACAAGGTAGATGTATTGTTTTCCACGCATTTTTAGAGTTCTTTGGCGTGCATCCTAAAGTGGTACAATGCCTAACTGCAATAGGAGTCTGTCTCCGACTTTGCATTAGCATTCCATACCAGGCTCTAGATGCCATGTTGTATTTTATATGCTCTGACTTAAATACTAATGTTGGTTGCAACATATCTCTGTTGTCACATGCTTTCGGCAATTTGAACCATTCACCAGGTATTGCATTCTTTATTCTAAGAAATAAGCGTTGGGCATCAATATGCCTCATTGATGTTGCTCTTGCTACATCCTGCATCGCAATCCATTTGCGAGATTTTGGATTAACTAAATCACGTAAATATTGAATGCCATTTTTGGCCATAGAGGGCAAATATAATACAGC
This sequence comes from Chaetoderma sp. LZ-2023a, assembly GCA_034401795.1. Lineage (NCBI taxonomy): Eukaryota > Metazoa > Mollusca > Caudofoveata > Chaetodermatida > Chaetodermatidae > Chaetoderma > Chaetoderma sp. LZ-2023a. The sequence goes on along the minus strand of CM067369.1, from coordinate 64,034,628 downwards.
ATCATTATCATGAATCACCTCGTTGCCCCAAAGACGTTGCTCTAAGGAATCTTCCCAACAACTGGGTTGTGGCATTGATCGTGTACATATCTTTAAAGCTTCGAGCTGTTCATTATATACGTTTGGTATCTTCTGATGGTTAGGTGGCAGTTTATTGCACAAAAATAAACATTCTACTGGAAATGGATATACGTACCTTTGTAGAAGTGTCTTGCAGCACTTGACCAAGATGAGTTTGAAGTGAGTAACTTATTCAAGAATTTCAGTTTTAGCGAAGCACACTTTGCTAAAACATTAACCAAATCCAGGCCTCCATCATGCTTTTCATTGGTGAGGATTGACTGCGATACTAAATGGGCCTTGTCCTCCCATAAGAAGGACAAAAGTAACGTGTTGATCTTTGACTCTACTGATTTGGGCATATGAACTACAGAAGCGGCATACCAGATAAAATTAGATTATTATGGACAAATGTCCTGCCAAATACAGTTAGGCGACGTCGTTTCCAATTTACTAATGCACACTTTAGCTTGGATAGCCTTTCTTTCCAGTTTATTATTACATCCTGTTCTCTACTAAAGTAAATCCCCAAAATCTTTATGACATCATCTGACCAGTTAATATCCATAACATTGTCAGTTCTGTCCTTCCATGCGCCCAAAAATAATCCCTTAGATTTGTCTCTATTGACTTTAAGCCCTGATGTCTTTTGAAAATCTGATAATACTCCATTTAAAATTCTAAAATCTGAATTTTTACCTGCAAACACAGTCGTATCATCTGCATATTGAGATACCTTTAGTGGCCTTTCCATCTCACGTACACATATTCCTTGAAAATCATTACGTTGCCTCAATGTGGCCCCCAACGATTCCATAGCTATGACGAATAGAAGCGGAGACAATGAGCAACCCTGTCTGACACCTCGTTCCAACACTACAGGTTCAGATAGATGATTATTTACTAAATAGCAACTTGTTATATCAGTATATAAAATATGTTCCCATTTAATAACTCTGGAACCAAAGCCAATATGGTCTAAAGACTTAAACAAGACCTACCATTCAAGTCTGTCAAACGCCTTCTCGTTATCAAGTGCTATTATAGCTGCTGGGATGCAATCCCGTTCAACTAATTGAATACGGTCTCGTATAAGCAATGTGTTGTTTAATATCGTTCTTCCTGGTACAGAGCACGTTTGATCATCATCAATTACTTCGCCTAGGAATGTGCCAAGTTTTAATGTTAGTGCCCGACTAATAATCTTATAGTCTACACAGAGTAGAGAGATTGGTCTATAATTCTGTATTTTATTTCTGTCACCCCTCTTGTATATAAGCCGAACATATGCTTGGGCCATTGATGGAGGGAGATGCCCTTGCTTAAAAATGCTAGCTGCGATTTCTTATAATGCTGGACCAAATATGTGCCAAAATGTTTGATAAAATTCGACTGTAAGTCCGTCGGAGACTTTTCTAACTTCATACCTTTGAGGGATTTTGTCAAATCATCAATTGTTAGTGATTGGTCACAACTTTCGCGACGTGCATCTGGAAGTCTTTGCGTTATATTAGGTAAAATATCTCTAGTTGCAGCTACATCACTTCCCTCAGATTTATACAATGATTTATAAAATTTGGATACTGTTTCCCTCATCTCTGCATTTGAGGACACTGATACACCAGCATTAGTCTTCAGTGAGCGCATTAATTTCTCTATACCTCTTGCCTTTTCCAAGTTACAAAAGTAACGTGTAAGCTTTCCACCCTCGGTGTGCATTTGTGCTCTTGGCCTTATTTTGGCCCCCATCAAACTGATATTGCTCTATTTCATTTAGTCTACCTTTTAATTTAACTAATAGTTCGTAATAATTATATTCTCCATCATTAATTTTCTTATTAATTTTACACACCGACCGCTGAAGCGCCTTTTTATGCTTTCGCATTTCTCATGCTTTCCTGATGGAATACTGCCTTGAAATATGTTTCATGTCGGATTTAACATCCTCCCACCAGTCTGTTATACATTCATACAAACTTCTCTTTTCATCCCAATGCCTCCAACAACTTTCTACACATTTGCGATAGCAACTATCTCGTAACAACGCTACATTGAGTTTCCAAAATCCATCTCCTCGTTTGATCCAGTCAGCATTGTCTAATGTGATGGAAAACATATTGTGATCAGAGAAAGTTACTGGTTTTATGTTAGTTTTACACATGTAGGCTTTCAATGATCATTCTACATAGATCCTGTTCAATATGGATGCTTTCTTTCCATCGGGTGAAAACCAAGTAAAGTCCCTGCCCTCTGGATTTTCAATCCGGTAAGTGTCTAAAAAGCCTTTATATTCACAGATGTGTTTCAAAATATTATGAGATGTGTCATTAAAATTAGACCTAGCGTTTCTGTCTTTAACTTCATCTAATATGCAATTAAAGGCACCGCCCATAATTAGGTGTTCAGGGGTTCTGTCTTGAATTATTGTGGAAACATCATTTAGAAATTCATGATGCAATTGATGAGAGGTTGGCGCATAAAGGCACATCAAATTTAAACTTGTGTTTAGTACATCAATTGATACACAAATCCATCATCCATTTGTATCTGATGACGACGATATAACATTACCATAGTTGAGACAGCGGGGCAGGATAAGAATGGCCACTCCCGCGCTATTATCTTGTGATAAATAATAAAAAATCTGCCCTTTTGAAATATCTTTGAGAGATTCATACACTTCAATTTTTTGAATTTTGGTCTCTTGTAGAAAAGCAATATCAACTCTCTCATTTGCTAATTCTTCAAGCAAGTGGCGCGTGATGGTGCAGATAATCATAATTTGTAAAATGATGTTTACAACCGCCATAATTAGATTAACTTGATTTGGTTTTCTTAGCTCGTTTCTTAGAACATTTACCTAATTTTCCTGCGAATTCAATGTTTCCTAGTTCTACCACAGACAAATATTCATATTTGGAGATATCAGAATCATGGCGCAGTAGACGATATTTCATGCCTCTCGCCGTTACAAATGGCACTAACACTTCACCCCGTTCTGATCGGTACATTACCGTTTCATCTTTCATCTGTGAACTCTGTGTTTGAATGGACACATCTGATTCTGCAACTGACATTGTATCATCATCCATATCATTTACTTCAATCTCAGATTCTGAGCTATTGTCTTTTTTATGATGCTTATTGCTACTTAAGCTACATTTGGTAGGAGCGTCATTTACCATATCGTCAAGCTGACTTAAATCAAGTGGGCTTAGCGGAAGATCGACTGAACTTTCCGTCTTCTGAGTCCTAAACCTATCCTGTCCTAATTTTAATTCATCTTCTACGGAATTGTAAACTGGATCTTCTGTAAGATCATCATTTTCCTGCGTGTCTTTTACAGCCACGTTTGGCTCGACTGCATTTTGATTATTGTCTTGACATAAGGTTATACCCTCCTCTAATACTTGAATTTCATCAACTGTAGTTACTTTAACTGGATTTGCTGATTTGTTTGTGTCATTTTCAGTGGCATGAACCACAACAACAACTTCCGTAGTGATTGCTCCAGAAGCATTTGACTCAGTTGCATCATTTATTAGCCGATTATCTCCTGATACTGAGGGCTTGTTTTGATTTTTTGGACGGCGCCATTTAAAATGGTCAGCTGAACCACAGAGCAAACATTTGCTTCAATTGGGACAATCTGTTGCCAAATGATCAGTACTTAGGCAGATCCGGCACTCTTTATTTTGCCCTATATACCATAAGGGCAGGACAAAGCTGCCATCAAGTGTCGATCTGCTTGGTAACGGGCTATCCACTTTAACAAACCAGATGCGTCTTACACCATTTTCTAGCATTCTGTCAAAGGGATACGTTTCCCGTTCAATCTTTTGCACTTTGTCATACTTCTTGAGTTCATTCATGATTCTGTCATCTGGAATTTCTAATGGAACTTTCATCTTCACTAGCAGCCTATCTGACTCGATTTCCTCTACATTACAAACTTCGTCTTTTACAATAAGAACATCTTCTAGAAGCTTTTCATTGACCACCTTATTTGACACTGTTACATTCCATACAGTTTTAGAAACATTGATAAGCCCCTGCAAAGCAGCAGGTCCCGCGCCAACGACGTCCGTTAACCCATGATACACGTCGATAGCCGTGACATCCCACCCCTTAGTTGTTATCTTAAGGCTTAGGGTACGCTTATAGGTTGCCATGGTGTTTTATAAAAAGAGGTACCCCATACTACTACAATATATAATGCAAAAATATAACACCAAGACTTCGGGGAAAGAGCTAAACACTAAATAAATAGTGTCCCCTTTGAAATCCCGACATCTACCAATAAATATCCGAATAGAGAGTACAGTCGTATATTTGTTAGTTTGAACCACTTTCTAAGTGGTTCACTAAGACCTAACCGATTAAAGTGGTTCCATAATGCATACTAACATATTACAGACATATATTTGTTAGTCTGTTCGAGTTGACCGGGGACAGCCAACTGACCATAAAGATTTATATAACCAAAGTACTAGGTTTATGCTTACAAATGACAAAGGAATTAAATCCACTCACTCAAGCGATCTTGCCAAATATAATGCGCTAGCCAATGAACTATAGAAATAGCATACTGGGAGAAAAGTATTGCGTTGACCACAGTAAGAGGAGACCCATTAAATTGCTGAAACCGCCAGCTAAGAGGAGTGCCTTTAGAAAATGGTGACACAAAATGCGCTCCAACCATGACAGGAATTTACAAATTAAACATAAAATTTGAAAGGAAATACTAATACGAAATATATGTATAAAATTTATCTACAAAATCGCCCTAGAAACTAGCAAATTCGGCGGGCAGCAATTGCAGAGCTAAATAAACGCGTGCGTTCACTTCGACTAGTACTACTACTACTACTACTACTACTTTCTTTTAATACTACTACTACTACTACTACTACTACTACTTCTTTTTTTTTTAACAATGTCAATCAGGTAACACTGATCCAGTGATGTGTACATGCCGAGCGACGTGGTGATTGTACATTGCTCTTTGAAATGCAGCCGTACACTTGGCATACCTTGCAAAATGTGGTCACTTGTATCTTGAACAGACGTCTTAGTTGGACGGCAAAATGGCACGTGTAGAGTTTTTACATTAGAAGACTATTCTTTTGTAAATTTACCTCTGAAATCTTTGACCAGTTTGACCATTAAAGGTGTAATGGTAAAGACAGGTCAAGCTTTGTCTTATCTAGTATCAATTTGCAGGTCAAGAGAATAGTATTTTTGAAGATTTAACACTGGAATGACTGGTCAGTCATTCCAGTAGTTAATTTTCTTTCATTTTCTTTAAATACTCTTTTCTTGATCTGCTGATAGGCATGCTTCAAGACCGCTGCAGAGTTGTTTTGGTCAGTTTGACCATTAAAAGGTTAAGCTGACACAAGAGGGGTTAAGACCCAAAAAAACGTTCAGTTAACAGACATATTGTTCACCGATGACATTCCTATCACCATTCGACATGATTAACAGGGGCGGATGCAGTAGGTCAATTTCCGGTTGTTGGAGAGGGTGTGGTGGGGTGAGGGTTGGCGTGGGGGCACCAAAAAGCTCAAGGGTGTGAACTCTTGAAAAGGTTTCCAACAGCAGGTAAGTAAAATAAATTGGCATGCCTGCCGTTGTTGGGGTGGAGAGGGGCACATGTCCCCAAGTGCACGACATGCAGATATGGTTTTATTCGTTGTGCTGGCAACTCTCTCAACCATACAATGGACCTTTCCAGTTTTGCTATGCCACGCCCAACTCTATCTACACTCCACCCACACCACGGTCGTGTTGGGATCGATTGATCTCTGAACTCCCTGCCTATCAATTTCCATAAAACTATGCTGGTAATCTGTTGCATAAATTGAAACTAGTTCGACTGGGGGCTACCTATCGGACTGTTAAGCGTTAAAGACGGACTATTTCGAATCATTCATGCCGCCATGATTATGACGTCAACATACACGTCAGTGAGTTCATTATGACGTCATATGACGTCATATGTTCGACGATGATAAACTTGGAAAGGTGAATTATCTATGCCTCTAACCTGCAAGTGGAACACACCCTATGTCAAAGTGTATGATATCATGTCCGGCGTATTCCACCGGTGTGTGTCTCTGCTGAAGTCTGCTACTTCTGCATGAGTCGATAGATTGTAACACAAATCCCACCCTTTACAGAAGTGGGAAGTATAACACATTTAACCTATTAGTTCAGCATCCGGCTCTAGAGAAAATGCATTGGGATCTTCAATGACACATCATCGACAGAGGGCTCCGTCACATCTGCTGAAGAAGAGTACCTACACACTACACAGACATTATGGAGCTCCGAGGGCAGCATAGTTCCCGAATAAGTACATTGTCCGATTCGCAATAAGTTTCAGTTCGAGTGCCTTCCCACCAATATCTGCAGCAACATATTTGCCACGGCTACCGGCACTGTTTGTGTCATATATTTGTTTGGATCGCAGACTTGCACGTGTTCTCATTTCAGTAGTGTACTGCGTCTCTTACCTGCTGCTCTCTTTCATCTATGTCTTGAGAAATGTCGGCAGACCTTCAGGATAATCATAATCCTAACTGTTATCTTCAATTTGCATATACCTGCCAATTTAGAAATACTGCAATGAAGACGTAACCGTAATATTTCATCAAACAATTTCTTGTTCGTTGATTTATTTTTCTATTTTACTCCATGTCTGGGACATCATACTTGACTTTTGTAAAGAAATATATAGTTTCTTGCTATGATATTAGACAAGAAACGGCATTCTAAGGGGCAGCAAATTCTACATACTAAGATACTGGTAGAAAAAGTTACATAAACAGATTACTGGAGAAATCCACTTTTAGCTATGCCACGCCCATCTCTAACTAAACTACACCCACATTTCGCCAGTATTAGGATCGATCGATCCTGAACTCATTTCCAGAACGCTATGCAGGTAAGTTGTTGAATATTTTGAAACTAATTTGACTGGACGTTGTTGGCGCCTGTTCTCTCAAAGTATTCGACAGAATGTTTATTAAATAGTAGACATACAATTCGTACATCAACACTTAGTCTGTATTCAATCATAGCGTTCGTGACGTACTTCCCTATATCAATGGTGACGGGATTGATTCTGCCGCCGGCCTACCCGGTACGTAGATAATTATGACGTCATCTGATGGATGGATAAACTGGAAAAGTTAATTTCACCATAGTTCAAATACGCATAGCTAAGATAATGGTCTCGCCCCCAACCCACCACACACACACACACCCCCACCCCCTCCTCCCTGCTCCGCTCCCACATACAGCGATGTGAGTGGGCGTATGTTAGTACGATGAGCTAAGATCGACCTGGTGATATGTACGGTATTTAAAACACCATCAATCGGAGTGGCACCTACGTGTATTGATTTACTTCTGATTTGGTATTATGTAATTTCAAAGAATATCATGATTTTTGCGTTTTGTGTATATCGCTATTGAAGCACAGCAGTTGTTGAATTAGTCTTCACCTAGCCCTAACAATGACCCTCATTCACAGGGCATACTTTTTAAAATTTTCCTTCAATGATGTAGTCACAGGAAGGACATGTGTTCGGCTGTAAAATTCAAAATGGCCGAGGTAGATATATCACAAAAGTATCATATGCATCTGAGCTAACACCACATAACCAGCAGTATGCACTAATAATAATAATAATATAGAACTGTCCAGGAATAACTCTTTAAAGACATATAAATGGGGGATGAGCTATTGCACGCACGCACACATACGCATGCAGACACGCACGAACTCACGCACGCACGAACGCGGCTGCAAATGAATGGCAATAAATTGGCCTTGGCCTCGTGCACACGCTGGTGCTATTGTCATAGATAAGGAGGCGTTGTTGTTGTTGTATAAATGCAGCATTGTCTAAAAAGTAAAAAGAAATTCGACAGAACGGTCGGCATACTGACGAATAATGAGAGACACAATGTCCTATTTTAAGCATAAACCCAGATCAAACATATCTAATAGAGGAATCCAGTTTCTCTAGCAATCATATGCCACGATAAAATCAACAACTTCACGTTTAGGCTGGCGTCATAATCAATTGCATCATGAATGGCACGATTTAGTCCGTCATAAATGCCGAATAGTCCGTCAAGTTGTACGAATTGCACGCCATTTCTAGCTATGCTCCCCGACCTCCGCTACGGGTAGCGTGTGTTAGGATCGATTTATACTAATTTTAGCACTGTGTTTTCAAAATCCCAATGGACCAGCATACGATGTAATAAACAACTACGTGACGCGTAGGATGACGTCATAATCAATCATAGAATGAATGCCTCTACTTATTCCGTCTTACACGCTTAATACCCGTACACGTTGTGCGAATTGTATGTCTTTACTATTTGAGAAACTTTCTGTCGAATATTGTGATGCTAATTGGATTTGGCGCTGTTGTTGCATATGGCAACGACGGCTGTCAGTAAAAATAAATTCAACATATACAATAGCTTACCAGTATAGTTTTCTAGAAATTAATAGTCAGGGGTAGAACAATAGATCATTGTTTAGTGATCGATCGAGCAATCACAACACATGGGAAGGGTGGGTGGCGCTTAGCGAGAGAGGAGCTGGGCATAGCTAAAACTGGAAAGGTCCATTTTTCTGTTAACCAAACATATAAAATTTGGAATATCTTGAAACCCATTTGACTGGTGTCTGTTGCTGCATATGTAGCTACAGCTCACGGTCAAATTAGTCTTGCGTTACGGCGTCCGGGGCAAGTCTTTTAGTTATTGGCCCGCCTTTATTGGAAGATCTAATAGTTTCTGTGTGGGCGTATTCTCTGTACCTCGACGAACATGTACTAACAATTTGTAAAGAGCTCAGTGTTTAAATTATGATGTGTGGCTAGCTGGGATTCGTGAGGGGTCGCAAGTGTTTGCGATTATAGACAGCAGGTTTATCCAGATATCAAACTACCACACTGTCACCGGTGCATACCTTTATTCAGAGATTGAGACACATGTAGCATCATCTAGTTGGGAATGTACTGTGCATATCTTGATTTGATGTCAAATGTCCTAAGCAACTGGCCAATTGCATGGTCAATGTAAGTGAGGAATGTGGCCTTGTTGGCAGTTTTGTCTTTAGATACACAAATAGATAGAAATGGAAATATGATTAGCATTGTAAAATTACCTTGAGTTGACGATATTCTTATAGAGGGCACTCATTCGGAATTATTCATCAAGGTAAAATGAATGTGGCCTTGTTGGCAATTTTGCGTATTTGCTACAATACAAATACATAGAAATACTAAAATAGTAATATCGTCAGCGTTATGGAATTACCTTGAGTTCACGCGATGGAACTTTCCAGTTTTAGCTATGCCCCGCCCATCTCTAGCTAACCTCGATCTCTGAACACTCTGATTATCAATTTTCAAAAAACTACACAGGTAAGCTGTTGAATATTTTGAAACTAATTTGACTCAGCGCTGTTGCTGCCTTAGGCAGCAACAGCACCCTGTCAAATTAGTTTCAAAATATTCAACAGCATGTTTATTAAATAGTAAAGGATTACACAGACATGCAATTCATACAACGTGTCGGATTATCTGAGATTTGATGACGGTCTATATGGAACAATTTGTGACGTAATGATTGTGACGTCATCATACACACGCTGAGCTGATTATGACGTCATACGAGGTCAGATAATAGATGGATACGTACTCTGGAAAGGTGAATTGTTATAGAAGGCACTAAGGATGTACTTGGTTTTTCGAGATAAAACGGTTTATACTAATACTGGCATTAGTATTCGAATAAGTATTATACCAGTCTGCATTAAAATAGATAAAATTGCTATAAAGCATCATATCTCTAGGATAATGGACCTTTCCTGTTTATGCAGCCATCCATCATCTGAGGTCATTTGACGCCATGATCAACTAAGTGACGTGTATGATGGCGTCATAAATAATTAATTATGGCATGACGGCGTGATTTAGTCCTTCTTTAATGATACTCCGACATAGTGTATGAATTGTATGTCTTTACCATTTAATACACATTCTCTTGAATATTTCGAAACTGATTTTAATGGGAGCAGCAGCAGCCATAGGCCCTTGAGTGTACATTTAAAACAGTATCTATATATATATATATATATATATATATATATATATATATATATATATATATATATATATATATATATATATATATATATATATATATATATATATATATATATTGACAATTAAATTAGTAAGCTATACAAGTATCTAAATGCCTAATCTTATATCTAATACATATTACCTATGGGGTGAATAATACCATACACTACAATTCGTAGATCTAAACATGCTAAAGATTTCTAGGCATGTCTACCATATATATATATATATAAACTCTGACCATGTTTGGATTGGACATGTTATTTCATGTACTTGAAGGAGCTATTTCTTCTTAACCCTGATTATCCATTTCCAGAAAGCTATACAGATGAGCTGTTGGGTATCTTGAGGCTAAGTCGACTGGCCGCCGGTGCTGCCTAAGGCAGCAACAGCGCCCAGTCAAACGAGCCTCAAAATATTCAACAGCATGTCTATTAAATAGCAAAGAATTACAAAGACATACAATTTATACAACGTGTCAGACTCTTTGAGATTTGATGACTGTCTATATGGAACCCTTTGTGACGTAATGATTGTGACATCATCATACACGCGCGGAACTGATTATGACGTCATACTAGGTCAGATGATGAATGGATACTTTGGAAAGGTGAATTTGCACGTGTCAGACTATTAATCGTTTAAGACTGACTATATCGAGGCATTCATGGCGTCATGATTGTGACGTCATCTTACAGATCACGTAGTTGATTATGACGTCATATGATCATATAACACGCGACATGAGTATAACGCACGCGCGTATGCATACAGGCGCGGGTCCCAGTGCAAAAGTTGATAATATTGGTACAAGTAAGGATGCATGGCTGTCGCATAAATACACCGTATGCAGAATTGTCGAAAACGCCAACAAGCCCTTTCCATGGTAATGACGTATTATGACGTCATAATCAGCTAAGCGGCGTGCAGGATGACGTTATAATCATTACGTCCTAAATGATTCTACACGGCCCGTCTTTAACTCTTAAAAGTCCGACACGTTGTACATATTGTATGTCTTTACTATTTACTAAACATGCTGTTGAATATTTTGAAAATAATTTTAGTGGGCTCTGTTGCTGCCATAAGCAGCAACAGCACTCAGTCAAATTAATTTCAAAATATTCAACAGCTTACCTGCATAGTTTTCTGGAAATTGACAGTCAGGGAGTTCAGAGATCGATCGATCCCAGCACGATCGAGGTGTGGGCGGAGATTAGCTGGAGCTCGGGAAGGCATGGCTAAAAATGGAAAGATTCATTCCACAGAGCGACCAACACATATTGAGAAATGCAATGGCGTATTTTAAGCAAAAACAAACATTAAACATATTTAATGGAGGAATCGAGTTTAGCTATGTCCCGCCCATTTCTAGATAAGCTCCGTGGTCTCCGCTACGGGTTTCCTGTGTTTGGGATCGATTTATATATTTTGTACCATAGATTTTCAGAATCTCAATTTTATGGTAAACGTACATGTAACCTATTGAATATTTTGAAACTAATTTGAGTCGGGGCTGTTGCTGCCTAATAGCCAACAGAATATGTATTAACTTTCAAAGTTTTCAAAAATGTAAGCGTCGTACACTTGTCACAATTTTCCTGCTTCATAACGGAGTTATTATACGTCACAGTGATTGTAAGGTGGGTCTACATGTGGTGTAATTGATTATGACGTCATATACTTGGGCGACAGTTTGAACCATCTATTCATAGTCAGTGTAAACGATTTCAGAACAGTGCAATCGATCTACAATGATATGTGTGTGGTTGTTATTGATTTAACATATTGTATGTCTTTACTATTTACTAAACATGCTGTTGAATATTTTGAAAATAATGTTACTGGGCGCTGTTGTTGCCATGGGCAGAAACAGCACCCAGTCAAATTAGTTGCAAAATATTCAACCTGTATAGTTTTCTGGAAATTGATAGTAAGGGCATTCGGGGACCGATCAATGCCAACACGGCCAAGTGTGGGTGGAACTTGACTAGAGGTGGGCGGGACACAGCTAAAACTGGACAGGTCTATTAGAATGCCGTGACGTCCTTACAAAGGCAATCATTGACGAATATTACTGTTATCTACGACTGCAAGGAGTGGACAATTCATTCAGATGCAACTAGCTTTCTTTAAAGGGATACTAATCTCAACTCAGATGTTGTATTGCACTGATAGACTATGGTATATAGATAGTATATCATTCATATCCTCTCAGATTCTCTTATCTTTATCACAGTTATCTGCTTTGTAATATCCAGGAAATGTTGAACAGTGATCGCCACCATGTTGTCTACTCAAGCGACAGTGTGTAACGCCAAGTACGTGCCAATACATTATATTCTGTATTATGTAACATTCATTGTGTTGAATATTTTGGAATTAATATGACGGAAAGTTGCAAGGCAGCAACAACTTCCAGTCAAATTAGTTTACAACTTACCTGTATGTTTGCTTTTACACCACATTGTCAAACTATAGATATCACCTCTATGAATGAGCGTATATCCCGAGGCAGATACACTTTGGTTTTTCTGATTGATTAAAAAGTAAATCATGACAGCCATCAAAGGGTGTAGAGGTTTACCAACATACTAAGGCCTGAAAATCTTCCTTTAGCTGCATGATAACAAGCTTAAAATTGCCTGCACAGTTTATGAGTGGCATATTAGATCACCTGAATAACTATAAAGAGATGAGGTTATCATTTAAGATTCTCCACTGTTTCCTCTCTTTTGCGAGTATCCTACGCCCATTGAAGTACTTTGCCTGTTTTAGTCACCATTTTAAGTATGATTAGAAAAGACCCATCAGGTTGATGTTATGGCATCCGGGGCATGTCGTTAGTTGTTGGCCCAATTTACATAAAAGTCTAAAACTTTCTGCGTGGGCGTATTCTCCGGTCCATTTTTCTGGTAACCAAACATATAAAATTTGGAATATCTTGAAACCCATTTGACTGGTGTCTGTTGCTGCCTATGTAGCTACAGCTCACAGTCAAATTAGACTTGCGTTACAGCGTCCGGGGCAAGTCTTTTAGTTATTGGCCGCCTTTATTGGAAGATCTAATAGTTTCTGTGTGGGCGTATTCTCTGTACCTCGACGAACATGTACTAACAATTTGTAAAGAGCTCAGTGTTTGCATTAGAATGTGTGGCGACCGAGGATTCGTGAGGGATCACGAGTGTTTGCGATAACGGACAACGGGGTTTATCAGGCATCAAACTACCACACTGTCACCGGTGCATACCTCTATTCAGAGATTGAGACACATGTAGCATCATCTAGTTGGGAATGTACTGTGCATATTTTGAGTTGATTTCAAATGCCCGAATCAACTGATCAATTGCATGGTCATTGTAAATTATGAATGTGGCCTTGTTGGCAATGTTGCCTTTTGGTACAATACAAAATTGATAGAAATAACAATATCTTCAGCATTATGAAATTACCTTCAGTTAACGCTATTTTTATAGAAGCCGTTCATTCGGAAGTATTCGCCAAAGTAATATTGTGTTTGTGTTGAAATTAATTATGCACTTGGCTTTTCGGGATAAAACACTTGATACTAATACTGGCATTAGTATTAGAATAATTACTATACCAGTATGCATTTAAGATACAGTGCAATTATGATAAAGCATCATATCTCTAGGATAATGGACCTTTCCAGTTTATCCGCCATCATCTGACGGCATATGCCTCATAATCAACTAAGTGACGAGCATGATGACGTCATAATTAATTCTATCATGAATGACTCGATTTCGTCCGTCTTAAACGAGTAATAGTCTGACACGGTGTACGAATTGTATGGCTTTACTATTTAATAAACATTCTGTTGAATATTTTGAAACAAATAGGCAGCAACAGCTCCCAGTCAAATTAGTTTCAGAATATTCAACAGCTTACTTGTATAGTTTTCTAGAAATTGATAGTCAGGGCGGGGCATGGCTAAAACTGCAAAGCTCCATTGTGAACCAACCATACACATTTGAATTCTTTTACATACAGCCATATTCTAATGTACTTTATTGTTATCTTGGAAGGCACGTAGTAGAAGTACAGATACTATTTTCATACTGTTTATACTGTCCTCTATATCAGAATCAAAGTTGAACCTCGACAATAGAGGCATCTACTCTGCGACCCGACTATCGGACATTTTACTTAAATACGTCTCTTGTTAGCTAACGTGATAACCAAGGTGACGTAAGTCTGTCATGAAAGGGCGATGCTCTGTCATGAAAGGGTCTAAATCTGTGATGACTTAATAATTAAAGCAACATCATATTGAATAATGGGGAAGGGGTTGGGGATGGCGTGGGGGTGTGGGTGGGCATATGTATACATTAATCCCTCAATATATGGATCCTTTTCTATGTAAACCACGCCCATTTCTAGCTAAGCTTCGCCCCCGTATTGTACGTGTTGGGATCGATTCATATACTTTAAATAACGAACTCCCAGAATCCCAATCTTAGTATTTTGCAACTAATTTACTATGACAACAACAACGCCCATTCCAAATTCTTTCAGAATATTCAACAGACTGTTTATTAACTAGTAGAACATCACAGACATGGAATTCGTACACGCTATGTACCTTTCCAACCCCCATGGCTGAGTATTCTCTCTCAATGAACCTTTCCATTTTAGCTATTCCCCGCCTATCTCTAGCTAAGCTCCACCCACACCTCTCTCGTGTTGGGATCGATCGATCTCTGAACTCCATGACTATCGATTTCCATAAAACTATACAAGTAAACTATTGAATCTTTTGAAACTAATTTTACTGGGCGTTGTTGCTGCCTATGACATCAACAGAGTCCAGTCAAATTAGTTTCAAAATATTCAACAGCACGTTTATTAAATAGTCAAGACATATAATCCGTACAACGTGTCGGACTATTAATAGTTAAAGACGGGACAAATAGAATCATCTATGGCGTAATAGTTGTGACGTCATCCTACATGGTGCTTAGCTGGTTATGACGTCATATGACGTCTGATGATAGATGGATACCCTGGAAAGTTGACTTATGTTTATGACTTCAGCCTACATGTGACGCAATTGATTAAGAAGTAATTTATTTGAGTGACAGGCCGGATCACTCAATTAATTCTTTACAAACATCTTTTATCGCAGCAGACTAATGCCCGTAACGCATTCCTATAATCTTTATTAAACGCAAAGTACAATGTCGGATTGAGTGTAGAGTTCAGATAGACCATCCAATATGCGATTTCGTAAATAGCTGGAGGAATACATGTCTCGCAGAGAGAAGATACGGGGAACACCACCATCCAGGGAATCCAACAGATTAGGAAGAGAATAATCTGGGCCATTACAGTAGCAAGAGATCGACGGTTCTGTCCACTAATCTTCTTTTCTTCAGCACCGATATGGCTGGTTAGATCAACAGATGTTCTTGTGTTCTTTGCCGATCCTCGCTTCATCTCAGACTTTACGCTGCTGTGTGATTTGTGTCTACGTTTCAGTGCATACATTAACAGGATGTACATAATTACTACCCCAATGGTTGGTCCGTATGTACCATTGACAATTATTCCGATTAAGAATATGGCATTTGTTGGATAGGAGCATTGGTACTGGATAGTGTTACCTTGAATATCATCAAGAATCCTGACGGCAATCACACCAGGAATGTAATATAATGCACCGCACATCCATGCCCCAAAAGCAAGTTTCCTCGCTCTTGTTTTTGTGAAGTTGGATACGTATGCCAAGGGATCTGCTACAGCGCGAAATCTATCATAAGCGATAACAACCAAATGCATGTTAGAGACAGAACAGCATGTAAAATCAAACACAATATAGGTAGTGCAAGCAGCGCTCCCTAGCGGCCAGTAACCATAGACCGTATACAAGGCCATGGCTGGAAGACAAATAGCACCAACAAACATATCTGATAGAGCCAGTGATACAACGTATACGCTATAATTTGTACAGTGCAAACGGCGCGATTTCACCACACACTCTATGACGAATATATTTCCAAATATCGTGACCAAGCCAAGAAATAAGAGTATAGCAAACATGGCATATCGACTAGCGTCACCAGCAAGTCTGCCTCCAATTACTAGCAAGGAACCACCGTCATCTTCTATACAATTGATCTGAGTTATATTGTATATATCAGCCATATTTTCTATTCCATCCTGATAACTGTTGCTATATGCACAAACTGTTCCCTCTGATTTTCCCATGTCTATTTTGTCATAGAATAGTAGAAGAAACACATTGTTCGGAGTAGCTCGAAGACTTTATGAAGTTGCCATGTCCCTTCTCACAACATTTACAGAGTACTTATGTCTGTATTCGAAACTGCTTTACTACAACAAAATAATGATTTGATAAGAGTCCTAAGATTTCTGCAATATGCGGTATATAAGTATATGAAAGGCGATGGCGGGGATTACTCGTGTGATATTTCGGAAGCAGGTGTGAGCGTTTGTATGCGTACTTTGTTTCCATTGTCTTAGTCGCAAAGTTGTATCGCGACACCGAGTAATTCTATGAGATCTGAGGTAGATGTGTATGCGTTGGTTTGGAGAGAGTATTGCTCTCAAAATAGAGAGGCATTTGCTCGTTGGATGAAAGTGCGTACAATCGCTCCCAGACAAAAGAACCCGACATATCATACACTATATAACGCGATTGATCGATTACTATCTTCTTATCTTCTAATATGAAACGCATAGTTATTTGATTGGTCCACACTAGCGCAGTGAAACATTCTGGCCAATGATATTTGTGGAATCGCGTCTTTGGAAGAAAAGCAAGAAAAACAACGAATACAGCGGAGAGAATAATCAATTATAAAATCGTGAATGAAACGAGAGCCCCTTTCGAACCTGGCACCCAACTAATTCATTTCCAAAGCTAACATATAGGTGAAATGCTGAATATTTATGGCTATATACAACTTCCAGTCAAATTAATTTCAAAATATTCAGTGCATTATACATCCAGCGTTTAATTTTGTTTGCAGAGCTAAATAGTTTAACCATATGCCTGTTGAGCAAACTGTGGTTCAACTCTTGAACCACACGTATTTTAATTCCGAGACGCCTATAAAGAAAAGATGTTGCATATTTTGAAACTAACCCGAGCGGGAACTATTTCTGTCTGTGGCAGCAATTTCTTCCATTCAAATTAGTTTCAAAATATTCAACAGAATATTCGTTGCAGCATGAAGTATTTGACATTTCCTGTCTGTAAGGATTTTACCCACGGGTTTAAGCGATCTTTGTTGGTAGAGGTTGTTGGGCGGGTTTCTGATGATAGTCACAACCCAATAGAGGGACACCTTTCTAGACAAACACCGCCCATTGCTAGATAAGATCCACCCATTTCTACCTACGCCTCGCCTATTTCTAGCTAAGCTCCGCCCACGCGTTGCCAGTGTTGAGATCGAAGATTCCCGACTTCCCAGAATCCCAGTATCAATGCAATTGTACAGGTAACCCGCGGCAACCTATGGCAGCAACAGCGCACACTCAAATTTGTTTCAAAATATTCAACAGACTGTTTATTAAATATTCAAGAATTACCATTCGTACACTTGGCAGTCTAGTCAGTGTTAATGACTTGGCTAGATATGGCATTCTTTACGCATTTCGATTGTGACGTCAGCCTACATGCTATATAATTGATCATGACGTCACAAACGTGAGTGACAAATCAGATCTTTTCATTATAGTTGAAGAGTTCGGGATGAATCAATACCATCGTGACTAATGTTAAGTAAGGTATTATTTACTAGATATATCTTCTAATTTACATTTGAAGGTGAGCCAAGACAAACAGCAAATAATTCACCTTTCCAGAGTACCCAGCCATCACATGACGTCATAATGAACTGCGTGATGTGTACAATGGCATCATAAGTACGTCACGAACGCATATTTGAAGACGGTCCATGCGTTGTTGTACAAATTGTTTGTTTTTAATATTTAATAAATTTTCTGTTTAATATTTTGCAACTAATTTGACTGGGCGCTGTTGCTGCCATAGGCAGCAACAGCACCTGGAGTCAAATTAGTTACAAAATGTTAAACAGCTTCCCTGTATAGTTTTTAGGAAATTGATAGCTAGGATACTTAGGGATCCATCAATCCCAATGCAGCAAGGTGTGGGTGGAGCTTAGCTAGTGATGGGCGGGGCATAGCTAAAAATGCAAAGGTCCATTAACTAATATGTGAATGCATAAGTGTAACGCTTTCAACCCTGAGCTCCAAGATATTAAATTTAATTATCATGAAATCTGTTGATGCCTAAAACCATTGATTGTGACGTCAGCTACTGAAATGGTGTGAAACCCATATTGGCGAGTAAAGAATGGCAATACGCAAAGCAATCATCTGGCAATAATATTATACTGATAATTCTCATAATTATGATTTCACTTAGCTGAGCAAATATTTCAAATTGATTTGTTTTATGAAAAACATAATCGATTTATTCAGCCTGCATGTACACATCAGTTCATTTGACAGGGTGTGTGTTGACGTTTTGACCCTGGAATTTGTTCAAGAAAATGTCAATGTTCTCATAGAGAATGTCCATTTGCAGACCAATAGACGACTATTTTCTAAAACTTACCACTGCAATGGCTGGCTCGGTTATCGAGCCAGTCATTCCAGGAGTACATTTTCAAAAATAGCCTTCTATTGGTCTCCAAATGAACATTTATCAAGACCAACATATAAGCCTATTTTGGCTGAAATGCGAGTTAAAGGGTTAATATACCAATGTAATATAATAAAGGCAAGGCCGAGAACTCCGGTATTATATGTGTATGTCTGTTTCATTGTTTGATGACGATGATCAGCTAACATACGTTTCCATTTTTAGCTATGCCCCTCCCGTCTCTAGCCAAGTTCCACCCACACCTGGCTCGTGTTGGGGTCGATTAATCTCTGAACTCCCTGACTATCAAATTCCAGAAAACTATACAGGTGAGCTGTCGAATATTTTGAAATTAATTTGACTATGGCAGCAACAGCGTCCAGTTAAATTAGTTTTAAAATATTCAACAGCATGTTTATTAAATAGTAGAGACATACAATTCGCACAATGTGTCGAACTATTATGAGTTAAAGACGGGTCAAATATAATAATTTATGACGTAATGATTATGATGTCATCCTGCATGCCACTTAGCTGAGTTTGACGTCATATGACGTCAGATGAAAGATGGGTACTCTAGAAAGGTGAATTCATTCAGCCCAAACTATGTTTCCCTAGTTCAAACGATTCGAAGAATGTGTGGTAATGTAATGTACACTAAGTTCTCTTTCTAGGGCAAATATTACCAATATATATACATGACTAGAAGTTAACATGTATGAATGACATATAAACGCCCACGTAATATAGGCACGCCTAAATCTCCATTAAAAATTGTCATTAGAGCGATCCAGTTGTAGCGCTGCCCCACCCATTTCTCCTCAATCTCCGTCCACTTGTAACATTTTGAACCATGAATTCCCAGAACCTCAATAGCGTATATGACACCATAATCAATTATGTCACATATTAGTTGACGTTACAATTAATTACGTAATGAGTGATATATCTAAGTTCGTCTGCTGAATATTTTGAAATCATAGGAAGCGACAGCACCCAGTCAAATTAGTTTCAAAATATGCAACATCTTACCTGTATAGTTTTCTGGAAATTGAGATTCACGGAGGTCGATCGAACATATGCATAGCTTGGGCGGAGTTTAGCTAGAGATAGGTGGGCATAGCTAAAAGTGGATTCATCCATTTCATGTTAAGTATACAGGTAAGCTGTTGAATATTTTGATCACAAGCATCAACAAACCACAGTAAAATTAGTTCAAAATATTCAACAGAATGTTTACCAACACATTACTCCACCAAAACATGCAATTCAGACACTTTTGTGACGGATAATTGCCCATTCTGCGATGGAGTTACATCACTTGATTGTGACGTCAGCTAGACCCCTTTCTACATGTGTCTATTTACGATTGTCTTAAAATCTCTCTCCATGAGAATCGAGCTTTAGCTATTCCCCAACCATCTCTAGCTACAATCATAACGTCATAAATGATTCTATATGGTCTTTAACTCTTAATAGTCCGACACGCTGTACGAATTGTATGTCTCTACTATTTAATAAACATGTTGTTGACTATTTTGAAAATAATTTGAATGGACGCTGCTGCTGCCTATGGTAGCAACAGCGCCCAGTCAAATTAGTTCCGAAATATTCAATAGCTTACATGTATAGTTTTCTGGAAATTGATAGTCAGGGAATTCAGAGATCGCGCGATCCCAACACAAGCGAGGTGCGGGTGGAGCTTAGATAGAGATGTGCGGGGCATAGCCAAAATGGAAAGGTCCATTTTGACAGGATTACAGTAACGTGGCATCGGCCCATCCCACTGCAAACCCACGACGCGTTTATTACAATTGTTGTTGCCTAAGTGCTGATGTAGCGCGGATCGGTACGGACCGTCCCAGCTTGGCTGGATACGGGACGGCTGTTCCGGGAACGTTCTGAGCACGCCCCCTTAGCAGGATAGTACGCGTGTTTAAAGCCATAATTATGAGAGGGTTCTAGAAACTAACTTAGTCAGTAAGATCGCTTAGCGCGTATGTAGCGTGCATACGCGCGCGTCAGCGCTTCGCTGACAACACGTGTCAGCGTTGGAAGAGAATGCATACTAAAATGTACCGAGGTGGTGCATGTAGTCCCTTTAAATTATGTTATCCTCGTCGGTCTTGGTAGCTACCATGACCAGAATAAAACGAGGAATTCAAAACTGTAAACCATTGTAAAATCGATCGAAAAATGGCCGAATTATCCTTATTTTTCTGCTTAGATTATGTTCAAAATATTGAAAGCGTCATGAGCGCGTCTATGTACTAATTGAATGGGGAGGATGTTTATCACGTGATAATGTCCTCGCCCTTGCAGCTCACACGGTGGTTGGCTACAGGTCGCGCGTTGATTGGCTGAGCGTTCCATCTCTGACGTCATGAGGAGCATAAAAGGAGGGAAGAACTGAGAGTCGAGAGCGACACTTCGACGAGAGAGAAGGTGGGAGGCTGTGTGCCCAGAGTAGTACAAGACGTGGGTAACTGCTTACTGACTGTGGTTACCATATAGCTGCAGCAGTGCCTCTCGGATTTCAGCTCTTAGTCTCTGGCACACAACCGCCGCATCCGCATCTAAGTTTTTGTATGCTCTCGGAGGGTATATCACCCGAGGGCAATTAAATAAATCTAAAAGAAGAAGCCCTCACTTCCAACAGCAACAGAGGAGGCTTCCTACTGATGGGCCTTGCGGCTCCGATGTAAGAACTCGTAGTATGTGGAACGAGTGGTGATTCTTTGTGGACAACTCGTCAGATCTGCCAAACCATGCCGAAATGTGGTAATCAAACTCCGCGCAATGTATTGTGTAAGACATTTAACTTTTAGACCACAGCCTAGTGGGACTTTGCCTGCTGTGCCGCACAAGCTATGCAGTGCATCATGTACTGTGTACACGGAAGATGCACATGCATCATCATTATTTAACATTCAACAGTAGCCCTTCATTACTACAGGGCATCTTTCAACGTCCGTTACAGTACGGAACCTTTTAGCCCCACTGTTAAAATTAATATGACTAGCTAATAGACATATTCATCCACAATCGTTCTTCTTCGCCGTCCTTGAGAGTGAGCTGCATCAACGGTTCGCCTCCGGAGATCAGCCCAGCAGTTACAGAATCGAGCCATCTCACGTCCCTCATCGGGAATGTATCATTTACTATGATCTATGAACTTTTTCCGTACCGATGACTAATAGGTACTCATCTAACTGTATTTTTATATTATTGTATTTTTACATTTATAGGTACTGATGACTAATAGGTACCGACCTGTCGTCTGAGACCGCATTTTATAGCTTATCTTTTTACTGTATATATTATCCTTGTTTTGTGCTGATGACTAACAAGCACCGCGAGGTCAGGTGACCTTAATTATTGTCAATTCTGTGATAGTTAGTTATGTATATGGCAGCATCCATCCTAGTTACTTGATTTGTTTGTTTTATAGAAAAAATACTAGGACAGCAGTACGCTAGGCTACACTATACAGCAACAAGAACACCACATCATCTTTTCTCCCCCAGCATCACTTTTTCACTGAGGTCACTGTTCAGGTTCTCATTAGGTGAACCTGACATGAGATCGACTAAACCTGGCTATTCTAGTTCGATAGGATAGGTTTAGAAGCAGTTAGGAACGGTCGCTCGCTAGGAGTCATTTGTGTAAGCCTCTTTTCTGGATGTAGCAGATATGTAACACTGCATGCCGGCCAGGTGTTATAAATTGGCCATATACCTTAGAGCCTCCTTACTAATATAGGAGTGGTTGTTTCTTCCTATGTTCCTCCAGCCGTAAGGCTTATTATTGGCTGGACCTCCCTTCGACATGTTGGTACGATCCGACTCTAGAAACTATTGGGATTTCCAAGTGGTTAAAGTGGCGATTTCGCACACATTCCCCCAGTATCTTTGGATACCAGTTAGCATAGATATCCATATCCAAGTAGGAAGCACTGCGAACACATTATATTATTTTTACCGGCCAGCAGTGCATCTCTGGGCATATTTGTTAGTCCCTGAGACAGGCAAGATGTTAGTCCCTGAGAGCAGATCCTACATGATCTGTCCTCATCACGTCAGGTGACGGACAGGACACGGATCTCCCTCTAACTCTTCACAGTGACTGGGTGCGGTCTTGGAGCCGATCATGCCCTCACGGGAAGGTCACTATATTTGGATATCCGTCTCCTTATCCCCACCGTAAATATATGTGCACTTTTCAAATGCTTTTGTAAATACGTTTTACCCTGGTGATGTTGTATGTGGTTGCGGTGTGGTCAGTAACGGGATCGTCACATGATTCCTGAGCTGCTACACCATGACATGTCTGCTCATTGTTTGTCTGAAGAAATTTCTCCGTACGGTGACCATATGGAAACCGAGCATTTCCAGCAGTCAGGCATGTATTAAAAAGATAGGTAGAACCACTTGCCATTTGCGGCCAAGCATGGAGCATGGATCTAACAACTAAAGGTTAGTTTAGAGAATTAGCAGAAGGACGGCACAAATAAAGTGGCAACTACCAATACAGTATCTTTAATCTACATAAGATGACGGTGTCTGATTTCTCAGGAAGTCACCCACCCCATCACAATTGCATACAGCTTCACTAGGTTAACCTGCACTACACACTTAGCATATGTTTGAATAAGAGAGTGGGCCTTTTTGCCAGCTCTCTTCCTCTGCTTCAGCGTTGAAGGCATTTTCCTGTGACAGAGGCCTGCACGAGGCACATTCCTTTCGCAACAATAATATTTTGTTAGGGATATAACGGTTTATATTAAACCACTTAAGTGGCCATGCTTGGACTCTCCCTTGCAGGGCTACCTCGCGGATTTCGAGATCAGCGAGGTACCTCCGATGAGCCGACGTTAAACAAGACACCAACTTAGATCCATGTACTATATTTTCTCTCTTGTACAAGCAAACGAGTAGTATTGTTTGTTTTATTTATATAATTTTTATTAATTATGTCTAACTCCCAAATTGAGTAATGGACCGTCATACCAGTGACATGAACAGCCGGAATGAGATGGTGTGGTTCAATCTCTGCGACAATTGTCGCATGGCCCCCATGGGAACGTTATCATTCCACCGGCTCTAGAATTCGGTCTTTGTCCATTTTGGAAAATCACGAAATGCGCTCCGTTACCCCAAGAACCGACGCTAACCAGCTCGTTCGTGCACCATACACATGCAGTGCAGGAGAGCAAAATATGTGGACGGACCGCTGCTTACCCACCCTGGGGGCTATAAGTGGCACCTAATGTGATGCTTAAATGAGAAGTGAACCCACACCCACACTCAACACATGTGCGTTTCAGTCTCCTTCACCAAACGATCAAAACTCCCTAGATGTGGAGGTAGAATCTTATGATATGAGAGCCGCACATGTCCTTACCGATTATGACCAAAATTTCCCTGGTGCGGAATTCCCAGCACCATATCAACACAGACACTCACCGATCAGCGAGGGGACATTCCGCGATGCCTCGCAGGTGGGTACTCATTACATTACCTTGTCGGACATCCGCGATAGGCAACTTCCATTTCATGGTCGTCCACGAGAAAGACCCCTACAGGGGCATCACATACCTTCACGCCCAATGCGTTCACCAGCACCATCAGAAGGTGACTCATGGCCTGCCCCATATGCACCATGTCCCGTATCACCACCAATCAGAGCTTCATCTATATACTACCCTTTGGTACCACAATATGAGCATTGGGATACAGGACCACAACCGCCATCCTACAACAGACGATACACCCACTCACGCACCACGCACCACCCTCGTCAGTCTCCCGAACTTCCTCCGTATGAGCAATGTCTGACACAGTGCCCAGTAGAACTTCTGTGTCATGTACATAACACGCCTCCACCAGTTTATTGACCAACACCTATTCAGCGTTCAGCGGAACCAGCACATATATTTCACACTGTGAACCATCAGTGGGAATCGCCGTCGTGGATGCGGTACCAGAAATATCGACATGGACGAGATTTACCACCATCAGCACCACCAACATGCAGACCAGCATCGACGTTTACACCACTCTCCCCGGCACCTTCACCAGGATTCGCGCCTGCAACTCCATATCACAGTCATGGCCGGGTCATTCTCCCTCCAGAATTCACTGGGTAGAGTGACTGGGCTAATCACAAATGTCAATTTGAAATCATTAGCTGTACCAACTGGTGGACCGATCAACAAATACCTGGCCGCAAAACTGTCAGGCAAGGCCCGTCAGGTCCTGGCAGATTTGTGGTTGGATAATACACCAACCTACATGGAGCTGGAAAGGGCGTTGTCAGAAAGATTCAGGGACATGGCCCTCAGTGAAACAAGTTGTCTTCAACTAAAAAATCTATGGAGACGTGCTGAGGAGACCCTGCTGGAATTGGCCAGTCGCATCCAGCAACTCGTCACACGCACGTACCCCAGCACAACTCACGAGGGAGCCATGCACCTTCATCTCAACACCTTCATCGACGCGTTAAGCGGTGAGCCCGCTCTTAAGGAAAAGTTATTTCTTTTGGAGCATAACAATCTTTAGTCCCTGACTGCAACGGCAGTCAGAATAGAAAATTTCCTGAAATGGGAAAAAGCTAATCTCCGTCAATTGCATCCAGTCAATGGCTTGAACAATGCACATATCCTTATCGCGACCGACGCTGCCTATGCTTCCACACCAGCATCAACAACAGGCCTTAACAACACAGCACCACATAATAATGAACACATCACTAGTCAGAATCACGTGCCCAGAGGAAGGAGTCATGGCCAGTCCCACCGGAGAGACCACAGCAACACTCCAGGACACAGGAACCAGCACAACAACAACAATAGATAGAATAATGCATGATAGGTTAGAAGAGATAACAAAACAAATCTCGGCACTCACCAATTTAGTCACCACACTCAGCACCACACTCGCGACACAGCATACTACACGATCAGCACCAAGTAACTCAAATCCGCATACACAGCCACCCAGTGCATGTTTCGGATGTGGTCAGCTGGGCCACTGGAAGGAACGATGTCCTCACCGACCTTCTTCCACCACTCCTACAGCTGACTAACACACGCCGGAGCCGGAGCCACTGTTAAACTCAAACGGGCACTGATTACAGAGTCACTTCAGTGCCCACTCCTGCAACCCAGCTCAACTACGGTCTCCTGGCAGCAATGTCAGGTGAATACATTTACAAAAACTAAGAACGCTTCCTTCATGACAGTACACATCATCATACACCCGGCTTCACATAAGTCAGTGCCTACGATGCATACTGCATCTGCACCCCCCACCCCACCCCCCCCCCCCCCGCCACACACACACACGCACGCGCACGCACGCACGCGCAAGCAATGGTTGAGCCGGGACAGGAGGAGATCTTATGGGCCACCGCACCACAGTTATGAAGCAACACACACGCACGCACGCACGCACGCACGCACGCACGCACGCACACGCACAAACACGCACGCACGCACACCACACCACACCACACCACACCACACCACACCACACCACACCACACCACACCACACCACACCACACCACACCACACCACACCACACCACACCACACCACACCACACATACATACATACACCCGTTGTGAAAAGCTGTGACCCCGCAACAAACGCATCTCACAAACCTTCTTTCCTATGCAAAACGGCAGTGGTTGGTTGTAGCACATCCACTGAAACAACGTTTATACAAGTATCACGACCCACCCCCTCCCTCACCAAAGCACGTAACACCCGGTGCCTCTTGGTGGTATGCAATTCACAGGCCCTATCAGCATCACCCACCGCATCCAACAGTAATAGTGACATGGACAACAGTCAACATTCCCGATCATGGATCTGCAAGAAGATGCACCACACACAATGCGGCAAACAACAGCTTCGCCATTGCTTCTTTTGCGCATCTACCAAACACCCTCTGTCGCCACATCACTAGTCCTGTCCAGACTGCTGTCTATACGAACACACAGTACAGCCCTCCTGCATCAGTTACACTGCCATCGCCTAAGCAACTACAGCAGCAGTGGCGACGAGTTGACCATTTCCTCACTCAGCCACCAATCGCACTCATGGAAGCTATCCAGAAACAAGTCGACTATATACAGGATGACACTGTACCTAATGCAATTCCGCAAGCAGTGTCATTGGAGACTCTTCCGCAAGTGCACTGTAAAGTAGTATATAAGTGTGCTTACCTGTTCAGTGGAGTTTCTACCAGTGCCACAGTGGACAATGGCGCTTACATCACCGTTTTCAACAAGTTCTTATATGAGAGCATCCCACCTCATAAAAAGCCACCCCTTAGGCCTACTAACATATTTTTACAAACAGTTACCGGAGCCGATGTTCTGGTGGCTGGTATGGTAAACCTCGTTATACAGATAGAGGAAATGCAATTCATCCAGCGAGTTGTAATAGCCTCTATTCAAAACGATGCCCTGTGAGGCTCTGATTTCCTCAGTGTTAGTGAAGCCATCATACATTGCAGACAACAGGAATTAGACATACACAGCTGTCGGATCCCCTTGGACCGGAATCATCACTGTACGATAGATGTGCAGTGATTTTAGCATCAACAGCAATGGTTGAGCCGGGACAGGAGGAGATCTTATGGGCCACCGCACCACAGTTATGAAGCAACACACACGCACGCACGCACGCACGCACGCACGCACGCACGCACGCACGCACGCACGCACACACACTCACGCTGGAACCCGACCCCGAATACATGATCGCCTCCCAATGTGCAAGTCCCCGAATGATCGTGGACACCACCAACAAGGATCATATACCATTTAGAGTATTCAATGGAACAGCGGACCCAATACCACTAGTCACAGGTGTTCATTGTGGCCACTTGGTGGATGTTACATCACTGGAGACACCCCCGCACATACACCAGCAACAACTTCTGAGGATGATTTACCTGAACACTTGCATGACCTATATTTGCACACCTCAGTTGGTTTAATGAAATCTCACAAACGTGACGTACGGCAGATTCTACATAAATATCGGGAGAGTTTCTCTACAGGAGACATGGATCGGAAAGAAACTCACCTCGTACAGCACTCCATCAATACCGGAAATAATCGCCCAGTTCGACAGCCCATTCGACGTCTCCCCATTCACAAGGAAGCGGAGGCATACCAACAAGTTAGCGACATGTTGCGGACAGGCATCATAGAGCCCTCAGCATCCCCCTGGGCCAGTCCCATAGTACTAGCAGGCAAGAAGGATAGGTCTTTTCAGGTTTTTTATCAGCTGCTGCCGCCTTAATGATCTTAGCATCAAAGATGCCTATCCGTTACCCAGGATAGATCAGGCCTTAGATTCCTTGTCCGGAGCCCAGTAGTTTTGTACCCTGGACTTAGCTAGTGGATACTGGCAGGCAGCCATGGATAATGCTGATAGGGAGAAGACCACTTTCATCTGTCGGGACAGTCTTTTCCAATTCCACAAGATGGAATGAAGGGATTGAAAAAAGGAGGCATTGAGAAAGTGATCATCCAGACCATCCATCCAGACCATCCATCCATCCATCATTACCATCCAGCCCCCAGCCCCCAGACCATCGAGCCCCCAGACCATTCATCCATCATCCATCCATCCATCCACCCACCCACCCACCCACCCATTCTCTCTAGATCATCCATCCCTCCAGCCATTCATACCATCCATCCAGACCATCCATCCATTCATACCATACATCCATTTATCTAGACCATCCATCCCTTCAGACCATTCCTTCAGATCCATCCATCCATCCATCCATCCATCCACCCACCCACCAACCCACCCACCCACCCACCCATCCATCCCCCCCACCATTCATCCCTCCATCCATCCATCCATCCATTCATCCAGTTTCTCCATCCATCCATCCATCCACCCATCCACCCATCCACCCATCCACCCATCCACCCATCCACCCACCCACCCATCCATTGATCAGCGCGCAGCAGGTGGCTTATCACGACGGCCATATTGCCTCCTTGCGCAATAGTCTGTGATGTCAGCGCAGCTCCATGGTTCAAACTCGTATCTGAAAACATAACAAACAAAATGGCCAGTTAGGAAACTTCATCTTCAAGTGGAGAAAGCGATGTGGATGTTTACGAGGTTCAGTCTAATATACATGGTCTTCAACCATACCAGTTTGAACCAAGACGACAGAGAGCGATTCAGATGGACTATCTGGCAGTGAATAGGACCGTAGCTCAGAGGAGAGTACTGAGGATGAAGCGGAAGAGCAGCGTATCGGGAACAGTAATTGGTGCGTGTGTTTGTGTGGCCACTGTTACTGTTCTCACGCACGACTGCTTCGGGGTAATGAATATGTATGTTGTAGAGAAAACCACGCGCACTAGCCGGACCTTGCAATACAGGTAAGTGTAGAATTTGTGATATAATAATACTAATACAGATCGATACTAAAATGTTCACGAAACCTGGTAACAATGAATTTTCTAAATTTCCTCTACAAGGTCAATACGACGAATTTTAAAATTATTACTGTTTATCACAGTGGTGTAGCTACTCGGGTGGGGTGCAAGAGAGGCAAACTGCCACACCTGAAAACATTTTGGGGAAATACCTATTTGTCCAGTTTATTTAGCCCACATTTTATCACTGGGTGAAAGAAATATTCTCTCAGACTCGGGACAAATATTTTCAAATTTGTTTCCAAAGATACGCATTTCCCTCAAATTGTACCTAAATGGGGCTGCATTTGGTGTATGCATGCCGGTAAAAAAAACCCGTTGTTATTGTATCAGAAAATCTGCCTATATTGTTTTATATGTATCTATAATATGTATATATGTATGTATGTATGTATCTATCTATCGATATCTAACGATAATCTGTCATATGCAGAGATCGCTCTGTGCACACCACCCACATCTCTCTCCACGCCCCCTCGATCCCCATGAATTTAATTTTCCACTTGGTTATCGAGCCGGTCAGTCCACTTTCCATATATGTTATCTTGACCGGATTGACCATTAAATTTGCACGTCAAGAGGAGACAATTTTTGAAAATTTACCGCTGAAATGATTCCAGTGGTAAATTTTCACAAATAGTGCAATATACATTTCTTTGACTTTTTTGCTCATAATGATCATATTCAACAGCTTCTCCATGGGGTTGGTCTGAAATTGAGTTAAAAGTTCAGCTGTAGCGTGTCCACCGATGTTAGTACCCTGAACATGACAAGTCTACCTGTCACTCTGGACAGTGAATAATTTTAAACATTTCGAACCATACGACAATAGAAACTCGATAGCTGCGAGTCCGCCTTTCCTCACCCCGATCTTCCAAATTTTTTCCTCGTGCATGGGGACACATTTCCTGGATTATTTGTTAAAATTTTAGCCAAATTGGGCCAGAAGTTTCTGAGATCTTCCAAGACCTAGCATTTGATCCGATCCTGATCCAGGTTCTTTTAGCCGAATCATGGCCAGTGTGGAAATCTTTTGCACGGCAACTTCTGCGTTGTGTAAAAGTGTGAGTCAAATCAGATCACTACTTTTTTAAGATACAGGCCAGAATACTTGAGCAGGTTTGCCAGAAATGTTTTGTATTGCATCTAAACAAGATCCACCATAGTAAAGTAATTTATATGAATTCCACAGATTTCTTGTTTTCATTTTTCAGATGGCTCAATATGTGTCACCAATAATGCAGACTTTACACTTGTGTGCCAAGTAAATATTTTACACTTTTAACCCTCGAATTTATTTTTTTCTGTTTGCAGATCAAGAGAAGAGTATTTTTGAAAATTTACCACTATAATGACTGGCTCACTCACTATTCCAGTAGTAAACTTTCAAAAATACTCTTCTCTTTGTCGGCAAATGGACATTTCTCAGGACCACTGCAGAAGCCGTTTTTTGGATGATATGAGTATTAAAAGGTTAATAGGGCCTGGTGCTCTGTTGAAAATTGTACAATTTCTATTCAAATGTGTCGCAGAGGATGACTTGAAGGCGACACATCTGAAGAGAGTTAACTTTGTTGTCATCTATGCATCATGTTTTGTAACTGGTAACAGACACATGATGCATGTCCTATAATGTCCTAATGCATATGCCAAATTTTTTGATTGTATGACTAAGCTTTGAATGCATAGCCCGAACAAGTAAAGGTTCCCTGTGTAGCAAAACTAGACAAATCCCCCATGAAATGGCAGTCATCTTAGTGGGATGGCATAATTCCACTGGTTTGGATAGAGCCATGGATGTATGCACTGGCGAGGGGTATTGATTACGAATAAAAACTATCACTAATAAAGAACGAGTCTTCCTTCCCATGAAGTTTCACCAAGATAGTCCTAGCAAAAGTAGTTATCGAACAAAATCCCCTAATATGCATGAATGGACAGGAAGAGAGATGGATAGATAGAGGCTGACTCACAAAGTAACCTGCATGTCTCTACTACCATCATGACCATGGCCAACCTTCCCATGAAGTTTCATCACGATACTCAATGGAGCCAAAGTATCGAACGAAAACCCAAATTTTGCATGGATGAATGGAAACATGGTCGTAAAGAGATGGACAGACTGGTTGCACTTGAACGTGAATGGCTTTTAGTCCCTAATCATATGTCCTAAATTTCGGCCCAATCTGTTCAGCGGATCTGAAGAAGTCGTTTTCATGAAAATAGCTTATCCAAGATGGCCACCAAAGCATTAGGCCAATGAAGTTCACTTGAACAAACTTGGTTTAGCTCTTACTCTAGGTCATATTTCATGAGTTTTGAATCGACCCCAAACAAATCGGGGAAAATCCAAGATGGCCACCAGGCAAATTGGTAGACTGGCGCCATTTGCACAGACCTGTTTTATCTAATGGCCCGAAGATGCTTTTTTGCCAAATATCGGCGTAGTGGTTCTCGAGAAGACATTTTAAATTTCATAATGCTTTAGTACATGGCAGCTTTTGCCAGGACAGACACAAAATGGGTTCAAACCATTTATAAATTCTGAGACTTGAAAATTTAAAATCAGAATAGCCAAAAACATACATGTATATAAAAACAATTTCGCTTCTGGAGGATTCATCTTCGCGCAAACGAGGGCGTCCAAGATGGTTCCCTTGGACAAACATGGTTCAGCTCTAGCCCTAGATCATATTTCATGAGTTTTGAATCGATCTCCCAAGCGGTTTTAGACAAGATTTCCCCGGTTGTTCTTGAGAAGTCATTTAAAGGCCTGGTGAGATAATGAATAAAAAGCAATCAAAGATTGGAAACGCTCGCCCTCAAACTTTGGGGGAAATGTGAAACAAATTGAGATGGTAGTTTCCCAGATCTTTCACATTCCTGACACTAATCTGCTTTGTTAAAATGTGAGCCAATTTGAATCAGTTTTTTATATACTACTTAAGCAAGCACATACAAACACGCAGGTGTGTACGCGCACACGCTCATGCACACATACAGACATACACATATACACCAACGAACACACACACGCTACCCTCTTACCATAACAACATGTACAGGATGGGGATAATGAAATCACTCTCCTACATGTACATGTCCTACGTGTAATAAATTCCATGATTTATTTCACCAGAATGGGCTGCTGTGTGCTTTTACTATAAAGTAGCACTGTAGTCGTCACGGTGTTATAGAGTGGCAATACGGTCTAGCAGGGTATTTGATGCAACGATATTTTTTTCAGATCCTTGAGATAAGCAGCGTATCGCCAGTTCACATGGTCGGCGCATGGGAGGCTTGGACCATGAAGGAGGAGGGTCATCCCAGCATGTGCTACACATGCTATTCGAACTGCCTTTCCAAAAGCAGATGGTGAGGAGTACGAGGGTTAGCACACAGGGGCCGAAGACGATGATTAAAAATTTCACTGATGAAATCCCTTAGATCTCAAGACAAGCGTATAACATGTATAAGGCCGAATTAACGCATTGCAAACTGGCCAAAATGAACCCTGCGGTGGTTTTGAGAAATGCCTATTTGCAGAACGCGAACATTTTTTGAAAATTTACCACTGGCATGACTGGCTCAATAACCGATCCAGTGGTAAATTTTCAAAAGTAGTGTTGTTCTGCAAATGGATATTTTTCTATGAGAAAAGTTAAACTTTCTCGAACAAATTTTATCATTACCAAGTATGTTAAGTTATTGAAATTTGGAAATAATTTGGTTGGATGCCATAGCTGCCATGCAAATTGTTTTCAAAAGGGATCTTACATCGTAAAGAATTTTGTATTAGCAGAATTTTAATATTGAAAGTGTTAATCAATTGAATATACAAGTATCATAAAGAACACAACTAGTAGTACTCGTGCTATAAAATATTTATTTCCGGTCAATCAGCATGCAAACTATTTCAAAATTACTGCACAAATAATAGATAATGAATAGAAAAGTTAACCCTGTCATGTCTAATGGTCAAATCAACCACACGTGGCCTCTGCATGGGTCGTGTGTAAAACCCATTTGTAGGTCAAGAGAATGCTATTTTTGAGGATTTCCCCCTGGAAAGCCTGGTTTGATAACTCAACCAGTCATTCCAGTGGTAAATTTTCAAAATAGTCGATCTTGGCCAGCAGATGTACATTCAATAATCAAATATTTTTGATTTTCCTGACAACATCACCATTAAAGTTTTAATACGTGGTTCGTTTGTATAATATTTTACAATAAAGCTATCGTAGGGTGACAAGACCACCAAATTATACTAAAGGTTATAACATGTGAATGAGTCTTGCTAACATCTGCTCTACAAGCTTTTAGCGAGGTGTGACATCAAAATTCCCCTTATAGACCGGAATTTTACTAGCATTTGGCTGGTCGGTAGATCGGTCCCTGTGACAGCTGCCTAAGTCGTAATTATAGAGTATCAAACTTGTTTTAACCCTTTAATGGTCAAGCAGTCGAAATCGCATACTGCAGCGGTCTATGGAAATGTTAATTTTCAGGCAAAGAGAGAAATACTTTTGGAAGTTTTACCAGGGAAATCACTAGCTTGATAACCGAGCCAGTCATTATAGTGGTAAATCTTACAAAAATAGTTTTCTTGGTCCAAAATTGTAATTTCTTTATGAAAAAAAGTATTTTTGACATAATTTCATAACTAAGGGGTACACTGATGCAACAGGCAATGATCCTTTTATCACATTACCATTAAAAGGCATAGAAAATTATATTTTTGAACGATAACATCCCATTTTCAACTGTCAATACAAGTTCACTATTTTTCGCAGGCTATTACAATAGCATATGAGGTAACAGTTATTACATATAATATTTATGGCAGCAGAGGTATTTTACATATAACATATTTGTAGTATATAAGTGAGGACTTATAATACTGTTAAAATTCATAAATATTTAAATATGAATTTCAAGTACCGGTATCACAATAACACGACAGGTGTGTAGTAGTAGTAGTAGTAGTAGTAGTAGTAGTAGTAGTAGTAGTAGTAGTCGTAGTCGTAGTAGTAGTAGTAGTAGTAGTAGTAGTAGTAGTAGTAGTAGTAGTAGTAGTAGTAGTAGTAGTAGTAATAGTAATAGTAATAGTAGTAGTAGTAGTAGTAGTAGTAGTAGTAGTAGTAGTAGTAGTAGTAGTAGTAGTAGTAGTAGTAGTAGTAGTAGTAGTAGTAGTAGTACTAGTAGTAGTAGTAGTAGTAGTAGTAGTAGTAGTAGTAGTAGTAGTAGTAGTAGTAGTAGTAGTAGTAGTAGTAGTAGTAGTAGTCCACAGATCTTGTGTTCCGGAGATATGCTGCGGACACACAGATGGCACCAACCACAATTCTCATTCCGTTGTCGACATAAGTATCTGGATTCTGCTAGCCCGAGATTCTACTAGACAGCTTTTGGTGTAATTTCATAATAGGCATGTACTGGAGTAGAAGTCCAAATCATAGTTTTCATATTAACCCTTCCCTGCCAAAGCTGGCCAAAACCATCCTCTGCAGTATTCTTGATTAATGTCTATGTGCAGACCAAGAAAAGACAATTTTTGAAAATTTACCACTGGAATGACTGGCTCAATAACCAAGCCAATCATTCCTGTGGTAAATCCTCAAAAATAGTGATAATGGCTGGCTCGGTAACCGAGACAGTCATTCCAGTGGTAAAGCCTTCAAAATAGTATTCTCTTGTATTCCCTACAAATTCTTATAAATTGAAATGTTTGTGTAAATAAAGATTTTCAGATTGTATGGTATCACGTGTTGTGACAAGTACCTACCAACCTCTAGATCATGACAGGGGCGGGATTTCGTTTATTTGATAAGCCAGCTAAAATGCCAGTGTTAATGGATTTGAGAAATGGCGAGTTGTATGCTAAATGAGTATACATGTATTTTAAAAAAAGTTACTGACTCGGCTGCCGAGCTAACATTGACTCGGCTACCGAGTTGACCTTGTAATCTCAATGACAGTGTGCTATGTCCTACCAGTATAGGCAACTATATGTGCGGCTTTAGTTATTCCAATAGGGTCAACCAAACCCAAGATATGCCAGCAAAGAAATTTGCCAAATGCAAAAGTTACTGTCACCATCATCATCGGAAAACCGATACCAATGTCCAAATTATGCTTTGAAAGCGGCACAAAAAATGATGAAAACAGACACACGATAATAAGCTCACGTTGAGACAATAAATATAAAAAGGTTACTTGCCAAATCCTATTCTAAACTTCATTTCAAGTTCAGCCTTTGTTGGTTTCACTACATCACCCGAAACAACTTTAGGTAAGGCTGTCTGACGCCTAAACAGTGGCAACGCGATCCTGTTCTTGTGGACAGTAAATACACGTTCTACAAGTCGTTGTGTGTGTGACGATATGACATATGTGTACCATGTCCGTAGAACAAATGCTTTCCTTCTCTTCGAATACACCATAGACTTTGCAGACTTTCCTGTTTCATCAATCACTTCTTTTCGAACGGTGTTGTTCCATTCCATGGCAGCAAGCATCAGTCTTGAATACATGGCTAAAAGCAATAATGTTAAACATATGTATCGAATAAGAGCGATCATCAGAGATTGTAGATCCGGAACCTCCTGTTTGTGGTGATGTAATTCAGATTTTCCCGATCCTTCTATCTTTTTTAGGATTCAGACCAATATTGGGGATCTTATCGAAGTACCTTCCTTCACGTTCTTGTGTTAAAATTCGGGCTAAATCGGAGAAAGATATTTCCAAGATACAACCATGTACATATACAGTGCTGAATGCAATGTACGCTCTTGCCATTACAAGGCGAGAGTAATAAAACACAAATGAGCCATCCTAAATTACAAATTCATACCTTAGAATAAATTCCTTCTCATGTGGGAATTTGTGTTCAATGTCTACTATCAGCGCCAAAACGTGGTGGTTATTATTCCTATTTCCATTAGCTTTTTAGCTGTGGGTAGCAGTTCATTAAAACGGCATGTCGCATAGTTAGTTAATTCATCAGCGAGTCACAAAATCTTTCGCTGTCGTTTCAAGTTTCATATACAGTAATCACTTTTGACCTAAGGTATATAGCGTAACAAAAGTAGGTCAGTGTGACCTACGTTTCAGACTTCATCCACAGCTACAGAGATTCTATCGACCTTCTTAAATCGGAATTTATAATGAACAGATTCTATAGCATGCATTAATTTATGGTTAACCATATCACAGCCAACACAATTTTTACGTCTATTAATATCAGTCCAATGACATTGTTATAAACTGCTGCTTTCTAAAACAGCAAAGTACATGTAGCACCAATTTTTCTTTCCGAAATGTGCACAAACCCGTTACCTTGCTTTAATAACAGTTTGACATCAGTATGATAGGGGTTAAAGTATTTAATCATGCCGATCAGCCGACTCATGAATTCTATCAAGTCTCAGAGAAGAGATTCACTCTACATGTAAAGAGAAGATACAAACCAACAACAATGGATTCGAGACAAATGTGTTCAACAGAGTATGCTTTACACATACATCATAACGATTATCATATATCAGATCTTTAGCGCAGAACTTGTATATGTAAGTCATAGCTGCAGAAAATGGCCAGGATTTGCAGTCTTCTCACTATTTCAAGAGGTGGTTAACCCTTTAATGCCCAAAGTAGCCAACACCTGTGCCTGCAGTGTTTTAAGGACAATGAGTTCTATAATAATACGATGACTGAGCTAGTCAAGTGCTCCAGTTGTAAATTTAACAAGTGTGTTCTTGGTCTTGAAAAGGAAATTCATAAAGTAGAAATCCAGATTTTCTAGACCAGTAAAGTTATAGCATAGACAATTCTGATACTAAATGTATGTATGGTAACTGAATTCTCATAATGGGTGCTGCAACTTACCCACATAATGGAAATGAGTCTTTTCGGGCAGAACTTCAACAACATGCTATGGAATAACACTTTGTCAGGTGTGCAAGGGACATAAGGATGTGTGCGTGCGTGCGTGCGTGCGTGCGTGCGTGCGTGCGTGCGTGCGTGCGTGCGTGCATGCGTGCGTGCGTGCGTGCGTGCGTGTTGGTTACCATAGTCTTCAGTGCAGCAAATGATGGAGACCTTATGTCCAGCCACTTCGTGGCCTTTTTGTTAACTGTAGACAATTCCGAATGTGCACATTGGTGGAACTTCTGGTTATATTCCAGCTGTGGTTGTCGACTACGTGATGTAGCACAAAGAGCCAGTTTTCACTGAAAATAAACAGAATCTTAGCATATGACGATTTCATTCCTTATAAATTAATAAAATATTTTTTGCTGTGGATTTGAATTAGGGACTCCACCTTAAATTTGTTTATTAATTTCAATGGAATGAAATCATAATATTTTAAGATTTATTTCGTTTCATTACATCTAGGTACACAATTTAAGCGTCTAAAACTAGGCGATTTTAACAGTTTTATTTTCAAGCATTTTATGAATATGCACCTTTAACAGAAAAAAACACTAATATCTCAGATTCCTGAACTCCTCTCATATCCATGTAACTGATGCTTATTTTGGAAACAATCTCGCTAGGCTGTTGCGGTCTATGACAGCTTAATGTGATGTTTCCCAAATTTGAGCCAAATCGGTTCCGTAGTTCAGTGTTAACCCTTTAACCCTCAAATTTGTTCAAGAAAATTTTAATTTTCTCATAGAACATGTGCATTTGCAAACCAAAAACACTATTTTTAAAGATTTGTCAGTTAAATTTCCAAAAAAGAAATCCGGTCTTTTCTACAAATGGTCATATCTCAGACGTTTATATAAGCAATTTTTGGCAGACTTCATAAGGAAAGTCAATCTAGACTCTGCCTAGAATGCCATATTTCAGGGAGAGGGAAATATAGGTGGCGAAGCGTCATCTCCATATCATTTTTTCTATAATTATAGTGCCCATACCACCACGCCACCTTTCATACATTTTGAGTATCGTTTCCGCTAGAAAATGTATTGCCTGTGTGCCAAAATTTCAGGCCCCCCCCCCGCCCCCAACCATCCTTTCTAAATAATGTTGCATGGCTACCATGTCATGTAGAGCCAGATTTGAATGCAATCTGGACTAAGGTTTATCAAAAGCTACGACGTCTAGATACCAAACCGGATGTGAATCTGAGTGGGTATTATAAAGTTGCTCCTGAAACTAGTTTACAAGCACTAATGGACATGGTGGAGGAGACAAATTATTAAAACTTTTGAGTACTTTCATGCCAGTCCTGTATTCCTAAAGGCAGTACATGTAGCTTGATGAGGCCCTTATTTCAAGGGTAGATTGAAACTAGAAGAAAGGCACGAAAGACAGATATTCAACCCAAACTTGTGCATGTCAGTAGTGGTCTGTGATTCCAAGGAAGTCTCCATGTATTTATAGTTCCAATCTAAGATTACGGTAGCACGTGTTCGTCACCATCACAAGTCGAACAGGCCCACCGCAAATGATTTGACAGGCTTTGAATCCATGGTATGAGCGATTCATACTTCTTGGTTTTGGCGTTTGTGCTCAGCAGCTTGATAATACTCTTACCAACATGCCATATGTCAAGTTGATGTTCAATCTGAAACAATAGAACAAGCTTCTCAAGACAGTGCTACACTGACAGAATATTAGCGAAAACTTCGGCATTTTGCATTTCCAAATGCAAATCTCGATCTGTATCAAGATCAGACCGACCATGGCCTCAAAGATTTGAATGTCTTTGCTACTCCCACAGTTTGTGTTAACTGTATTACCATGCTTACTTGCCATAGCATAGCCACATCTTAACCCTTTAACACTCAAGCCGTCCAAAAATAACTTCTGCAGTGATCTTGAGAAATGTTGATTTGCAGACCAAGTGAAGATGATTTGTGAAAACTTTACACTCGACTGGCTGGCACGGTAACCCAGCTAGACATTCAGGTTGTACATTTTCACAAATAATCTCTTGGTGATGCAAATCAACATTTTCGATAAGAAAATTAAAAATTTTCTTAAGAAAATTCGAGGGTTAAAAGATTAAATAAAGGCAACATTGTCTAAGCAGTTGTTAAGATCTACATGTTAAAGAAAATTTGCAATGACCTTGATCTCAATACGATTGTGCTTCATTCGCTTGATATACAGAAGCATCAAGTATAGTCACAATGGGATGAACCCATCTTGAGATATAAGACGATACATGGACCTAGACCAAAGACTCAATCTAGATTCGACGCCTGCATACAGATTAAAATTTTCATCAATAACAATATGTCACTATCAAGTTTTGCATCACTGCATTGGTCATTTATATCCATTCAAAAGTAACCAGCAATGATTAGCATATGTTACCCTGTCAATTTGTGTGCATTTCTGACAAACCTGCCTACATGTACGTCACAACTATAACGCATTCATACTTGTTATTCCGCAGTCATCTGGGTAACTAACTACCTACCTTCCCCAAAAATATTGATACCTCAATGTTTCTACTTGTAGTAATATTGAGGTAGCCATATTACTAGGGCAGGTAGTTCACAGCTGTTGTTGCAGGTGGGTAGGGAATAGGAAACATACATATAATAGTTTGTCCTTACGAGTGTGTGTTCTTTTCTCATCATACTGTTGACCATGAGGTGTCTGTCAGTTGCTAGAGTGGAGACCTGAATTCCTCGGTCAGTTACCTCTGTCAAACATCTTTCCAGGCCCACTGGCCACATATGGTTAGAATTTTTCACTCATAGCAAATAGTCAAACAATTCTCTTTGGATGACAGACACCTTAGGAACCATTGAAGAGTGGTCACAAAACAGATGGTTGCTTAACCATTTAATGGTCAACCTGTCCAGACACAGCTTCTGTAATGATTTTTGGGAAACCTCTACTTGCAAATTAAGATGATAACAGATGAATCCAGTTTATCCACAATATGATGTCATAATCAACAACGTCATGTGTAGGCTGACATCACGGTCATAATCAATTATGTCATGAATGGCATGATTAAGTCCGTCGTATATGTTAATTGTCCAAGTTGTACCAATTGTATGTCTTTAATATTTACATGTAATAAGCATTCTGTTGAATATTTTGAAATTAATTTGGCTTTCTGTATTTTCAATCAACTGTCAAAGTAGTTCAAAAGTAGGTCATACACTGCAACCTCCTCCCGAAAATGCATCCACATATCAATTTCACTTTCTGTATATAGCAAACATTTGTGCATGCTGATATAGGGCTGTGCGGTATACGAGTACTGGAACCATCGCCGGTTTTGTAAGCATGACATTTTGAAAATCGGTGACACAATTTGAAAACCGTATTTGTCAATAATATATTATCATAGCAGACCTACTTTTTCCCATGCTGCACACCTTCTCCATAAGACGCATCCGCATACCAGGTTTCATGATCATACATATAAGTTGAAACTATTGGCCGATCAAACGTGTAGACTGTAATGTTAGGGAACTGTGAAAAGTAGGTCATGCTGACATACTTTTCACAGACTGTATATCTTCCCGGTAATATGCATCGACATACCAAGTCTCATGATCGTACATATATAAGTCTTGAAATTATGGCCCTGACAAGCCTGTAAAGGGTGAACAGATGGATGGACAAAGCTCCCCAGAAATTTTTTGAGGCACTAAAAATTCAAGGTTGTTAATTACTTACTGAGTGATCCAGCCAAAACACTTCTGTAGTAGTGATGTAGGAGGAATATTCAATTTGCAAACCAAGAACATATTTCTGAAATCTTACCGCATGAAAAGCTGATTTGAAAACCATGCCAGTCACTGAAGTGATATGCATTCTAAAATATTCTTCGATTGATTTGCACTCGGTATATAAATTATCAATTTAAAAAATAATTGGCCACCATGGAAAGTGTCCATTTGAAAATTGAATGCCAAACATTGCGAAACTTGAAGACTATAAATGAAAAGATTCTGAGCCAGTCATTTCAGTATTAAATTTTCAAATATTACATTTTCAAATATATTCTCATCGAGATTTTACCTAGAGATTGACATAAATCTTAGTTGCGAGTCGCATCTAAGACTAGAAACCACATTCACTGCTTTGGTCTTTTGACCACCACCAACACCCATCCCTGTGGGAAGAGCAAAATGCAATTGGGCTCTTGAAGCATCACACCTTTCTTCGAAAAGATGAATACATTGTGGTATATAGCTGTCATTTTGTGGTCCAAAATTCTGGCATTTGTAACACATTAATTGTCAAACCTGCCAAAATGCAGAAACCACTGGTCCGATTTAGCGCATGTCATGCTCTTATCTGCTACAAATGGCTTTTGCATTTGGTCTTGATAAATATATATTTGCAGAACATGAAGAGAATATACATGCTAACCAACCCAGTCATCCCCCACCCCACCCCTCATTTTTCAAGTAGTCCCGTGACTTAAAAATGGAAATTCACAGAATTATTCCTTGAAATATTATGAGCATTAACCATTTCATTGATGAACACAGACCCACCCACCTCACTCACATTATTTGGCCAATGTATTAGAAATTCTGTCTAAAATGGCTTCTGAGACAGACATAATTTCCAGTGGGAAACCCCCTGTCCCACCTACTTTTCCACAGCTGCAACCCCTCCTAAAGGCTTCCAAAATTGTACCCCAAATATGCTATCCAGGTGTGTAGTTTATCAAAAAAATTTCATACCCATCTCCACTGTCAAAAAGTGAGCGGGAGGGGGATTTGGATGGGGATGCATCCATGTCATAGAGGCTGGATGGACACTCATGCACGTACACCAGATAGCATTTTAAGAAGATAATGTTTCCCCAATGTTAGTTAAGCCTACGGTTAACCGTTTGAAACCAAAATGCCAAATTTGAAAACATGATTACAATTTTATAACTAATATGTTGAACATTTTGAAACTAATTTGACTGGGGACCTGAAGTTATCTTCAAAATATTCAACAGTTTACCTACACAGTTAAATCAAAACTGAGATTTTGCAAAATCAGTGTCCAAAGGGTTAATCTCACATGACATATTTACCTCTTGAAGAAGTTGTTCCTTCTCTCGTTTTTTATCCTTCCCTTTCTCGTGGCACTGAACGAGGACTGAACTCTGTCAGAACTGCATCTTCTTTCAGCTGTCTACTACGTTTTTGTACATTCTTCCAACACTACATACTGTGCCTATAAATCTTCTTTAAAGCAGGCATCGAGAAAGTGATCAGAACACAAACGTGAATACTTAGATGGCACAGTCTTTTCTGTGTGTATTCGCCAGTCATTTCTTCAGTAGGTCGGGCTTGTTGAGAGGAAAAGAATGCAGTGACCGTCATCCACCTTTCCATCATCCACCTTTCCATCGTATTCCAGTACGATAATTGCATCCCACTGCAGCACATGTTAGCATTTTCACAGATTACAATGATATAATGCTAACTATTCATGAAACCCGGAAACAAAGAACGCATTATGAAAATTCGCTTCCCCGTGACATTGTTGTAAACAAATCGCGAATATCGCAATCATGTGCAGACACTTTCAATCACTGATCAGTGTGTACTTAATTAACTTTTCTAAAGGCCGTTTTACAACTGAACGACCGTAAAATTAATTCTTTGTTCACCAAATCTATTTATCGCTAAACTTTCTGCCAATGCTCTGGAACTCGCGTGATGTCATGACCTAGCCGGTATTCGCCCGCAACAATGGCGAGGATTTTTCAGATTGGATGAAAAGCAATTCGCTGCAATCTCCCTACATCACCCAAAACAGCGACGATATAGGCGGCTGTTCGATGATTTGTCGAGAGGGTGATGATGTCCTCAAAATTTGAAATAGGCCACACACCCATTTTTTCCGGTACAAAATACTAGAATTTGATTAGCTGAGAGAGAACAAAGAACTTTTTCTCTCCACCAATCAAATCCGAGTATTTTTGGCGAGAAAAAAGCGGCTTGGCCTAATTCAAATATTACTGACCTCATCACTATCTCGACCAATCAGCGCAGCCGCCTATATATCGTCGCCATTTTACTAATGACCATGCACGCTGCATTTTATTACTGGCATACGCATGAAATTACATCAGCTGCGCTATCGACAGCAACGGCTCCCAGTTAAATCTGTTTCAAAATTCGCATAAGAATATCTATTAATTCGTAAAGCGATTT
Source organism: Chaetoderma sp. LZ-2023a (assembly GCA_034401795.1). NCBI lineage: Eukaryota > Metazoa > Mollusca > Caudofoveata > Chaetodermatida > Chaetodermatidae > Chaetoderma > Chaetoderma sp. LZ-2023a. The sequence goes on along the minus strand of CM067369.1, from coordinate 63,991,103 downwards.
GTGATTCATCTTTCTGGTTCAAAGCGTTAAACTACTGGGCATCGATGTTTGACCAATCAACAAGTCACACAGGCATTCGGACAAAGCAACAAGTCACATAGACATTCGGACAAAGCAACAAGTCACACAGACATTCGGACAAAGCAACAAGTCACACAGGCATTCGGACAAAGCAACAAGTCACACAGGCATTCGGACAAAGCAGCAAGTCACACAAGCATTCGGACAGGCTATAAAATGTAGGAATCCAGTTTTAGCTATGCCCGGCCAATCGCTAGCTAAGCTGAACCCACACCTCCCTCGAGTTGAGATCGATCGATCCATGCACTTTCTGACCATCAATTTCCAGAAAATTATACAGGTTAGGTTAGTTTCAAAATATTCCACTGCATGTTTACTAAATAGTACAGCCATCCAATTCGCACAACAACGCTTAGTCCGTCATCGATTAAGCATTCCTATCTACGTCACTCAAGATGTCATTGATTATGACGTCATCTCACACATCTCGGATAAACTGAATGGTCCACTCATCAGGTGAGAGACGCTGACATGGACCAGATCACCTAGGCATTGGACTGGTCATGATGACACCAGAATACTCACAGTCACATGTGGCAATTTCATATCGACACCGTTTTACATTTTATAATAGATTAATCCAATCTCATTTTGCTTGTTGTGACTTTGGCGCTCTTGAAACTCCATATAAATCACAAATAATTTATTGGATCTACATCGTTGATACAAACAAGTTCGGACCCACTGTGCATTACAGACATGTTAAATGTGTATTTCCTCCGAACAAAATGATAGCACCTATTAAAGGTGCACATTCACACCAACATACTTGAAAGTAATATTATTTTAATTAAATTCCTTTAGAAGCTCGAATTGTGTACCTCGATGTAATGAAACGAAATAAATCTTAATATTTGAAGATTTCATTCCATATAGATTAATATAATTTTATACCTTGCCAGAAATTTACCACTGTATTATGTCCAGGTTAGCGGACGGGCAGCTGGGCGGGCGGATGGGCGGGCAGCAGAGCCGTTTCCGGATAATAACTTGATTGAAACTTCCTAGCGGGGGTAGACTATCCTAAAGTTCGGATATAATATTGGGGTAAGTGGGGTACCTCGATCACATGTCCAAACGACCCAGAGTATAATCGGATAACGATATCACGTGGTACAAATTCTACTCGATTACTCTTGCTTCAAGCGAGAGTAAAAGTGTTCGCATGCGTAGATAGGTAAACCAACCACGTGATACTTCCGATCCGAGTACCCAGACAACGAAACCGAATTCAACCTTAGTCTGTGGAAGAATCCCATCGAAATTGTCAATGATCCCAAATCCAAGATGGACGCCAGCCACAGGCGGCCATCTTGAAAATTGCTTTCCGGATGATAACTCTGTTACCGTTTATCGAATCGCTTTGAAACCTCATAGCGTGGTTTAACTAGGTATGCGGAAGAAACCTATCGTAATTGACAATGATCCGAAATCCAAGATGGCTACCATCAATCAGTGGCCATCTTGAAAATTGGTTTCAGTATGATAACTTTGTTACCGTTTATCGAATCGCTTTGAAAATTCATAAAGTTGCTGTTGTTTTGAGTTTTTTCGGGGTCGACTGGAAATACATCCATAGCCCTTGAGTTGTCTTACTCCACAGACCACATGAGTCATGGACTGACGGACTGCATGAGTGACAGATATATATATATATATTGAGGTTGAATATTCAACATCTTTACTGTATATATATATATATATATATATATATATATATATATATATATATATATATATATATATATATATATATATATATATATATATATATATATATATATATATATATATATATATATATATATATATATATATATATATATATATATATATATATATATATATATATATATATATATATATATATATATATATATATATATCTATCTAGATCATCTGTCCATCCAGATATAGTTGCGTTAACTATGCTGCTATCATGCTGCGTTAACTTTTGGCAAATGTCTGGATTTTTTCCCCAGGATTGACAAATTTGTGATTCTTTAAAAAGTGTGGTGTTATGTCCAGCCTTCTTGCACAAAGCAGTAGTTAAGGTATCCGCATAGCAGACATATATATATGTCTGCTATGCGGATACCTTAACTACTGCTTTGTGCAAGAAGGCTGGACATAACACCACACTTTTTAAAGAATCACAAATTTGTCCATTCCTGGGGAAAAAATCCAGACATTTGCCAAAAGTTAACGCAGCATGATAGCAGCATAGTTAACGCAACTATATCTGGATGGACAGATGATCTAGATAGATAGATGATCTAGATAGATAATTCTAGATAGAGAGATAGACAGATTTAGATAGATAGACAGATAGATAGACCAACCGACAGACCGACAGACCGACTGACTGACTGACTGACCCACTGACCGACCAACCGACAGACAGACAGACAGACAGACAGACAGGCAGGCAGGCAGGCATGCAGGCAGGCAGGCAGGCAGGCAGGCAGGCAGGCAGGCAGGCAGGCAGGCAGACAGACAGACAGACAGGCAGGCAGGCAGACAGGCAGGCAGGCAGGCAGGCAGGCAGGCAGGCAGGCAGGCAGGCAGACAGACAGACAGACGGATGGGGGAGTATTCACTTTTGGGTTTATGGTCATTAAACTAAGATGAAGATTTCTTCTAGAACCGATGATTAATTAATGACCATTAAAATGGGTTTTAATGTTTAGCTTATGAGAAAGATATGTTAATTGCAATTAAATCAGCCATCAGTATCTTTAATGGCTTTTTAATGTGATTAATGGCCGTCAAATCTGTGATCGATTTGATGTTTGTGGTTGATTTGTATATACTGTATATACATTAATATACACAAAGTGCATAACAGAATATCTTATTTAATGACCATCAAACCTCCCATTAAATTCCCCTCATACAGGAAATAATGGCCATTACAAAATTTCTTTTTTAATTAATGGCATATATTAAAGCCATTTTAATGGCAGCAGGAGTAAGACTTGCATTGTACTGGTGCTTTTAATGTGATAATAAACAGCTGTTAAAATTTATTGAAACATGATTTCATGGGATGATTTATTGAGTTAATAGTATTTTAATGGTAATTTAATGGCAAATTAATGTAATTTTAATGGGTTTGATATCCAGTAGTGCTACATGGTCAAATGCCCAATGCCCAATGCCCAATGCCCAATGCCCAATGCATAGAATGGTGCTATGGAGCTGGCGCATGTGTGTACAATGTCACCTAATCACTGAAATCACCTTGACTTACAATTATGCCATAGCAGCGGCAGTTGGAACCTTGACGGGAATGTTTTCCGCTTCTAATCGCGTAAATATAGTTGTATTTTAATATTCAACGGCAAAAATATCGTGATATGATTCAATACCAAGCTGTCATCAAGCAGTTGGTACATAAATAAAATATATAGCGTAGATAGATAGATAGATAGATAGGTAGGTAGGTAGGTAGGTAGGTAGGTAGGTAGGTAGTAATATGGTTAAGGCGCTGGCTCAGAATTTTCAAAAATTTAGAATATTTTTTATTTATTTTATTGCCTGAGATTTGTTATTTTTGTTTTATAGAGGCGATATGGCCTTATAAATATTGGACAACTTTAAGATGATGATGTTTGTCCAATTAATTTGGATTTTACCAATATGTCACGTAGATTCGGATTTTTCATAAATGCTATTACTGGGCGCAAATTGAGAGGCTGTCTTAGATTATTCTGTAATTTATGATATTCATCTTTCAAAATTTCGGCAATTTCTACATTTTTTCGATTATATGTCAGAGTAAATGGAATTATTTCATGCTGATCAGCAAGACCGGGGTCCACATTTATGCCCCTCGGCCATTCTGTTTCTAATTGCTTAATCCAAAATGATTCTCTAAGTTTCCTTTGTTTATCAGTTTCGTCAGTGGTATTTGAGAGAGGTGGTTGTTCAATGGGTATAATTTCGAAGTCCCGAGCGACTGAATGGCCAGGAAGGTTAAAGTGTTCAGCGACATGCGTGTCTTTTTCATGTCTAATATCGCAAACGTGTCTAGTAGCTCGCTTTCTTAAAGGGAATTTTGTTTCACTGACATATTGCTTTTGGCATAATTTACAAGATACTACATAAATCACGTTTTCGGAATCGTATGTATTTTATTTTATTGACGCACTGGCAACGTGCGGCTTTATTTTTCACATGCTATCCAGCCGACAGTCATGCACCCATTAGTTTAATTTGTTGATCACCATTTCCCCGGTCGGGGATCGAACCGCCATACTGCAACTCCGCATAGCATCAGCAACCACACATCTTTCCACTGGACAACCGCGCCAAGACAAAGTCTCGGGTTAGCAGACCAGCTTTCACATGTCTGATATACTGACACACTGACGATTCATATGGGACTATCTGTGGATGCACCTGCCACGATTCAATCCCTGGCATTTAAGCCTATTGTACTCTGACTCCATCACGGCTCTGGCAGTGTATGTATTTTATTTTATTGACGCACTGGCAACGTGTGGCTTCAATTTCCACATACTATCCAGCCGACAGTCATGCACCCATTAGTTTAATTTGTTGATCACCATCTCCCCGGTAGGTAGGTAGGTAGGTAGGTAGGTAGGTAGGTAGGTAGGTAGGTAGGTAGGTAGGTAGTAATATGGTTAAGGCGCTGGCTCAGAATTTTCAAAAAATTTAAAATATTTTTTATTTATTTTATTGCCTGAGATTTGTTATTTTTGTTTTCTAGAGGCGAGATGGCCTTATAAATATTGGACAACTTTAAGATGATGATGTTTATCCAGTTAATTTCGATTTTACCAATATGTCACGTAGATTTGGATTTTTCCTAAATGCTATTACTGGGCGCAAATTGAGAGGCTGTCTTAGATTATTCTGTAATTTATGATATTCATCTTTCAAAATTTCGGCAATTTCTACATTTTTTCGATTATATGTCAGAGTGAATGGAATTATTTCACGCTGATCAGCAAGACCGGGGTCCACATTTATGCCCCTCGGCCATTCTGTTTCTAATTGCTTAATCCAAAATGATTCTCTAAGTTTCCTTTGTTTATCAGTTTCGTCAGTGGTATTTGAGAGAGGTGGTTGTTCAATGGGTATAATTTCGAAGTCCCGAGCGACTGAATGGCCAGGAAGGTTAAAGTGTTCAGCGACATGCGTGTCTTTTTCATGTCTAATATCGCAAAGGTGTCTAGTAGCTCGCCATCTTAATGGGCATTTGGTTTCACCGACATATTGCTTTTGGCACAATTTACAAGATATTACATAAATGACGTTTTCGGAATCGCAATCTAAATTAGACTGAATTTGAAATTTGTTTTTGTTCTGAAAGCTCATAAACGTTTTTTGATTTGGAAGAAGTAGGTCTAATTTACACCTTTTCTTTCCACATTTCCGAGATTCTCCTGCGCCTGTGATTGGACGATTGTGACGAATCTTGGTAGGCCTGTGATCCGCAGCATTATCAGGGATAGTTTCCAAATCCTGTAAAGTATCAGACTTAATTTTGCGCAAAAATCTAGATGAATAGCCTCTCGGCTTGAGGGCCTTGAATAAGAGAGAGCATGCAGATTCAAAGTTTTTTCTATCACTCGAATTTCTATGAAAACGGATGATTTGTGATTTTACAATTCCTTTAAAGGTATGAGGTGGATGGAAGGATTTCTTGTGAAGTAGTTGATGAGAATCTGTGGGCTTAAAATATAGTTTATAATCAAGGTGTCCCGTTGTGTCATACATTACACCTTTGTATAGCGTTAAATCTAAAAAGTCTACGGACATTTGGTCAATGTTGGCTTTTAGCTTGATATTCGGGTCATGATTGTTCAAAATGGTGAAAAATTCATTAAATTCTTCCTTTGTATGATGCCAAATAATGAAAATATCATCGAGGTACCTGCGATAAAAGAGAGGCTGTTTCGGACATTTGCTAAGCGCATCCTCCTCCCACTCTGCTACATAGATGTTGGCAAAACTCGGACTGAAACGCTTACCCATTGCGCAGCCGCAAATTTGTTGGTATGTTTCACCCGCGAATTCAAAATCATTGCCCTTTAAGCTTAGCTCTAAGAGAGCTAATATTTCGCCAGTGGGCCTATTGTTATCAGGATATTTTTCAAACGCTTTACGGACAGAATTCAAACCCTTTTCGATGTCAATGTTTGTGTACATTGCATCGATGTCGAGCGTAATCAAAAATGAATTTGGAGGTATCGAGATCTCAGAGACCTGCGACAGAAAGTCGTCAGTATTTTTCAAGAAGCTAAAATGTCTATTCGCAATTGGTTGTAGGTGATAATCAATGATTTCACTGATCCTATAGGATTCAGAACCACAATCCGATATAATAGGTCGTCCTGGTGGTATCATAGGATCTGACCAAGAATCAATAGCCTTATGAATTTTGGGTAACAGATAAAATGTACGTGGTTTTGAGTCTCGTTTCGCAACGAGGTATTTAAACTGTTTCTGCGTTAAACTCTTGTTATCAACCATATTTTGGAGAATTTCATTAAAATTGTCGCAGTTATTTTGCCAGAGTGGTTCATCTAATTTTTGGTAATGTTTTGGATTACTGAGTTGACGATGTGCTTCACGAATGTAGTTGTCTTTAAGCATTATTACTGCAGCAGATCCCTTATCAGCAGGTTTAATGACAATGTCATTGTTTTTACGCAATCCTGTTAAGGCTTGACGTTCCTCATATGACAAATTTTTATGATTTTTCGGAAATTCAACATTTTCAATACGTTCTTTTACAATTTTTATACTGTCGGGGATCGCTGGATCGACTAATTTTGAGTCTGGTGCCCAGCCAGTTCTTTCAACGAATGGCAGAATATTACTTTTCGAGTTTCGAAAAAAGTCGGCTAATTTGACACGGTGGGGAAATTCAAGAACTTCCATTGAGCCATTATCTAAAAGTGCATCTATGCCTAATTTGGGCCTAGGAGTTGGTACAAATGTTAGGCCACGATTGAGTATTGATTTTTCTGCTTCAGTTAATGTAGCGCCAGTGAGATTAACAATATCACTACCTAGCCCGATACCGGGGTGGTTAGTACCCTGACCCTCGGTTAGTTTAAATTAAGAAAGGTTAACCAGCTATAATACAATGCATTAGCAGTTTTTTCACTCCAATGGATATTATCCTGGACTACTTCAAAATCAGAAATTGGTAGACTAGGGATGACAGAGACCTTTATACGCAGGGATTCTACAGATGAATTGATAAATGCTAAGGTCCTTTTCTGCTTTGCAGTTAGATGTTGAGAGTAGTTCAGTTTAGTGAAATAAACCTTTGCATCTGGAAATTTTGAACGAATGGTACTGAATAGGAGTTGGACTCGTTGGGCAGTTACAGACATAGGTTCATCCTTATCATTTATGCCAATGTTTATGATGATTTTCTCTGGCTGATAGGAGTCCATGTATTTTTTGACAATAGTCCTAGCATGGACCAAATTTTGCCCCTGGATAGCAAGCTATCTGGGTGTCTGAATGGGGTTTCACATTTATACGGCTTAGATTGGAGGAGCCAAGGATCAAGATTTTTTTCGTCAAGACAGGGAGTCGCCATTCATGTTTGTGGTCTACCTCATACCGAAATTTCCAGAAAGAATTAGCTTCTAAGTGTGTAGTTTTCTTGAGTTTATTTTGATGATTGATGCTGTTTCTACACGGTGTAGGGGTGAAATTTGGTTGAGGTAGTTTGGCCACTGGCACTGGGGTACTGACACCCTTTTGAGTCAAAGGTGTTGATCTGGTCCTTAGACCAGATTTTCTGTCATCCTTTGCTCTCTGTGGAAGGGGAGGTAATTCATCTGAAGACAGTGGAGGCGGGGTGTCTGGTAGTGGTATCTTACTAGGATCCACAGGAGTTGATTTGGTCCTTGGACCAGATTTCTGATTAGCATCGACTCTCCGTGGAAGGGCGCAAATTGAGAGGCTGTCTTAGATTATTCTGTAATTTATGATATTCATCTTTCAAAATTTCGGCAATTTCTACATTTTTTCGATTATATGTCAGAGTGAATGGAATTATTTCATGCTGATCAGCAAGACCGGGGTCCACATTTATGCCCCTCGGCCATTCTATTTCTAATTGCTTAATCCAAAATGATTCTCTAAGTTTCCTTTGTTTATCAGTTTCGTCAGTGGTATTTGAGAGAGGTGGTTGTTCAATGGGTATAATTTCGAAGTCCCGAGCGACTGAATGGCCAGGAAGGTTAAAGTGTTCAGCGACATGCGTGTCTTTTTCATGTCTAATATCGCAAACGTGTCTAGTAGCTCGCTTTCTTAAAGGGAATTTTGTTTCACTGACATATTGCTTTTGGCATAATTTACAAGATACTACATAAATCACGTTTTCGGAATAGTATGTATTTTATTTTATTGACGCACTGGCAACGTGCGGCTTTATTTTTCACATGCTATCCAGCCGACAGTCATGCACCCATTAGTTTAATTTGTTGATCACCATTTCCCCGGTCGGGGATCGAACCGCCATACTCCAACTCCGCATAGCATCAGCAACCACACATCTTTCCACTGGACAACCGCGCCAAGACAAAGTCTCGGCTTCAATTTCCACATACTATCCAGCCGACAGTCATGCACCCATTAGTTTAATTTGTTGATCACCATCTCCCCGGTAGGTAGGTAGGTAGGTAGGTAGGTAGGTAGGTAGGTAGGTAGGTAGTAATATGGTTAAGGCGCTGGCTCAGAATTTTCAAAAAATTTAAAATATTTTTTATTTATTTTATTGCCTGAGATTTGTTATTTTTGTTTTCTAGAGGCGAGATGGCCTTATAAATATTGGACAACTTTAAGATGATGATGTTTATCCAGTTAATTTCGATTTTACCAATATGTCACGTAGATTTGGATTTTTCCTAAATGCTATTACTGGGCGCAAATTGAGAGGCTGTCTTAGATTATTCTGTAATTTATGATATTCATCTTTCAAAATTTCGGCAATTTCTACATTTTTTCGATTATATGTCAGAGTGAATGGAATTATTTCACGCTGATCAGCAAGACCGGGGTCCACATTTATGCCCCTCGGCCATTCTGTTTCTAATTGCTTAATCCAAAATGATTCTCTAAGTTTCCTTTGTTTATCAGTTTCGTCAGTGGTATTTGAGAGAGGTGGTTGTTCAATGGGTATAATTTCGAAGTCCCGAGCGACTGAATGGCCAGGAAGGTTAAAGTGTTCAGCGACATGCGTGTCTTTTTCATGTCTAATATCGCAAAGGTGTCTAGTAGCTCGCCATCTTAATGGGCATTTGGTTTCACCGACATATTGCTTTTGGCACAATTTACAAGATATTACATAAATGACGTTTTCGGAATCGCAATCTAAATTAGACTGAATTTGAAATTTGTTTTTGTTCTGAAAGCTCATAAACGTTTTTTGATTTGGAAGAAGTAGGTCTAATTTACACCTTTTCTTTCCACATTTCCGAGATTCTCCTGCGCCTGTGATTGGACGATTGTGACGAATCTTGGTAGGCCTGTGATCCGCAGCATTATCAGGGATAGTTTCCAAATCCTGGAAAGTATCAGACTTAATTTTGCGCAAAAATCTAGATGAATAGCCTCTCGGCTTGAGGGCCTTGAATAAGAGAGAGCATGCAGATTCAAAGTTTTTTCTATCACTCGAATTTCTATGAAAACGGATGATTTGTGATTTTACAATTCCTTTAAAGGTATGAGGTGGATGGAAGGATTTCTTGTGAAGTAGTTGATGAGAATCTGTGGGCTTAAAATATACTTTATAATCAAGGTGTCCCGTTGTGTCATACATTACACCTTTGTATAGCGTTAAATCTAAAAAGTCTACGGACATTTGGTCAATGTTGGCTTTTAGCTTGATATTCGGGTCATGATTGTTCAAAATGGTGAAAAATTCATTAAATTCTTCCTTTGTATGATGCCAAATAATGAAAATATCATCGAGGTACCTGCGATAAAAGAGAGGCTGTTTCGGACATTTGCTAAGCGCATCCTCCTCCCACTCTGCTACATAGATGTTGGCAAAGCTCGGACTGAAACGCTTACCCATTGCGCAGCCGCAAATTTGTTGGTATGTTTCACCCGCGAATTCAAAATCATTGCCCTTTAAGCTTAGCTCTAAGAGAGCTAATATTTCGCCAGTGGGCCTATTGTTATCAGGGTATTTTTCAAACGCTTTACGGACAGAATTCAAACCCTTTTCGATGTCAATGTTTGTGTACATTGCATCGATGTCGAGCGTAATCAAAAATGAATTTGGAGGTATCGAGATCTCAGAGACCTGCGACAGAAAGTCGTCAGTATTTTTCAAGAAGCTAAAATGTCTATTCGCAATTGGTTGTAGGTGATAATCAATGATTTCACTGATCCTATAGGATTCAGAACCACAATCCGATATAATAGGTCGTCCTGGTGGTATCATAGGATCTGACCAAGAATCAATAGCCTTATGAATTTTGGGTAACAGATAAAATGTACGTGGTTTTGAGTCTCGTTTCGCAACGAGGTATTTAAACTGTTTCTGCGTTAAACTCTTGTTATCAACCATATTTTGGAGAATTTCATTAAAATTGTCGCAGTTATTTTGCCAGAGTGGTTCGTCTAATTTTTGGTAATGTTTTGGATTACTGAGTTGACGATGTGCTTCACGAATGTAGTTGTCTTTAAGCATTATTACTGCAGCAGATCCCTTATCAGCAGGTTTAATGACAATGTCATTGTTTTTACGCAATCCTGTTAAGGCTTGACGTTCCTCATATGACAAATTTTTATGATTTTTCGGAAATTCAACATTTTCAATACGTTCTTTTACAATTTTTATACTGTCGGGGATCGCTGGATCGACTAATTTTGAGTCTGGTGCCCAGCCAGTTCTTTCAACGAATGGCAGAATATTACTTTTCGAGTTTCGAAAAAAGTCGGCTAATTTGACACGGTGGGAAAATTCAAGAACTTCCATTGAGCCATTATCTAAAAGTGCATCTATGCCTAATTTGGGCCTAGGAGTTGGTACAAATGTTAGGCCACGATTGAGTATTGATTTTTCTGCTTCAGTTAATGTAGCGCCAGTGAGATTAACAATATCACTACCTAGCCTGATACCGGGGTGGTTAGTACCCTGACCCTCGGTTAGTTTAAATTAAGAAAGGTTAACCAGCTATAATACAATGCATTAGCAGTTTTTTCACTCCAATGGATATTATCCTGGACTTCTTCAAAATCAGAAATTGGTAGACTAGGGATGACAGAGACTTTTATACGCAGGGATTCTACAGATGAATTGATAAATGCTAAGGTCCTTTTCTGCTTTGCAGTTAGATGTTGAGAGTAGTTCAGTTTAGTGAAATAAACCTTTGCATCTGGAAATTTTGAACGAATGGTACTGAATAGGAGTTGGACTCGTTGGGCAGTTACAGACATAGGTTCATCCTTATCATTTATGCCAATGTTTATGATGATTTTCTCTGGCTGATAGGAGTCCATGTATTTTTTGACAATAGTCCTAGCATGGCACAATTTTGCCCCTGGATAGCAAGCTATCTGGGTGTCTGAATGGGGTTTCACATTTATACGGCTTAGATTGGAGGAGCCAAGGATCAAGATTTTTTTCGTCAAGACAGGGAGTCGCCATTCATGTTTGTGGTCTACCTCATACCGAAATTTCCAGAAAGAATTAGCTTCTAAGTGTGTAGTTTTCTTGAGTTTATTTTGATGATTGATGCTGTTTCTACACGGTGTAGGGGTAAAATTTGGTTGAGGTAGTTTGGCCACTGGCACTGGGGTACTGACACCCTTTTGAGTCAACGGTGTTGATCTGGTCCTTAGACCAGATTTTCTGTCATCCTTTGCTCTCTGTGGAAGGGGAGGTAATTCATCTGAAGACAGTGGAGGCGGGGTGTCTGGTAGTGGTATCTTACTAGGATCCACAGGAGTTGATTTGGTCCTTGGACCAGATTTCTGATTACCATCGACTCTCCGTGGAAGGGGAGGGAACTCCTCTGGAGACAAGGGTGGTGGGGAGTCAGGTAGAGGAATCTGAAGAGGGTCCACAGGAGAGTCTAATAGGAATATCGGTGATGGCCGAGTATCCGTTCTCTTCACTGGTGGGGGGCTATCGGTCGGTGACCTGAGCCGTTTCCTGAGTTCTGAAGGTGGTGGAATGACTGGTACGGTCTCGGATGACCTTGCAGTAGGGGTGGTAACTTGGCAATTTTGTGCTTTCTGTTGAAAGTGTGGGTCGAAAGGCCTAATAAATTGATAGAATGCTTCGATTGATTTGACGTGAAGTTTTTTGCCATAGTTGGCTTTTGCCCATCTAATGGCAGTTGATTTTGCCTTACCTAAATTAAGGTTTGGCGCGGTCTGAGCTATGATAATTTTGGACATGATGGTGCCTAAACTGAAATTGTAATGGTCTATCATAGCTCGAATGATGGAATTTGCCCAAACAAAGTTAACTTTCTTGATGTCACTTACTACCTCTATATTTGGCATAGCTGGCTTAATGAAATGGCAGAGTTCGCTCACCTTCCTGCTCAGACCGGTTGGCAGGGTGTTGGAGCCCAAATTGCTGGTTAGGACACCTATGTGGTGAAAACATTGTATTATCATATAATAGCACTTGACTAGTCGAGCCTGGGGAGGAGACGGACTGCTGTCCTCATGGTTGACATTCCGTCTCTTGCCCTTGCTCGTTCTAGCCATGGTGATATTATGCTCTAATAAATGATCAAAAACCAACAAATTTAGCAACAACTGGGCCAGTCAACAAATCTAAGCAAGGGAGATAATCAAGCTCTAACCAACAATTGTCTAGTTTAAATTTAAAGGGCTGATCTAAAAATTAAAACCTGAAATTTGAGTGATGAATAATTACATCTACAAGCCTACATAGAACCACAAGCCTACTAAGTTTACAAGCCTACACAATTTAACTATACCTGAAATGGAAGATGAAGGATTAGTAGCATTTTAATATTTAAACATACAATCAATACAATAATAGCAATTAATATATAACTCACAATTTTATGATACCGTCGTGCTTGGCTGACCGGTTTCGGTTAAGAATAACCTTCTTCAGAGCCTTGAGAACAAATCTGTCCTTCCATCATAATTCCTGTCTATTTATTAGGGTGGCTGGCTTTAGGGGATTGTCTTCGAAAATTACTCAATTGCTTTGAAGTTAGCTAACTTATTTTCAATCAAGATTCAGGCCACCATAGGTGCTAGATTCAATTGTGTTATGCCCTTTGCTATTGATTGAGCTCTAGGGTTTCCGAGTGAGGTTTGGGTGTCACTCGCTTGATTGAGAAGTCATTGATCAAAGGATCAAACCTAGGCCATTAATTCAGTGAATTGTTTTCTATTCTTCAAAGGCGCTAGATTGGTATTGTTTTCAATGTTTGATTTATTCAGCTAGAACTAAGCTTTAAACTGGGAATGATTTTGTCAATTTTATTAAGAATTTCTTTTTTAATTTTAATACTGAAAATTCTTTAAAAACTAATTTTGAGTATTGTGCTGCTGAATGTATTTTGTTGTTTCTCACAGCAATAAAACTTTCAATAAACCTAATTTCAAAATCTTTCCCCAAACTGGGGAAAATTGGAGGGAAGGACGGGAAAGAGGAGAGGGAATGAAGGGCTGAAAGAAGGAGGAGTGGAGTGAAGGAAGGAGGAGTCTGATCCATCAATCCATTCACCCATCCACCCATCCATCCAGAACCATCCATCAGTCAGACATTCCATTCATCGAGACCCTCCATCCATCCATCCCTCCATCCCTCTATCCATCCATCAAGACCATCTGTCCTTCCATCCATCCATTCATCCATCCATACCACCCATTCACCCACACATACCACCCACCCATCCATCCAGAACCATCCATACATCCAGATCCTACATCCATCCATTCAGACCACCTGCCCTTCCATCCTTCCACCCTTCCTTCCATCCATCCTTCCTTCCTTCCATCCACCAACCCACCCATCCATCCATCCATCCATCCATTCATCTTTCCATCCCTAACCATCCATCCATCAGTCAGACCATCCATCCATCCAGATCCTCTATTCCCACATCCATCCATCCAGACCACCTGTCCTTCCATCCATCACTCCATCCATTCATCCATCCATCCATCCAGCCACCCACCCACCCAGCCACCCACCCATCCATCCAGAACCATCCATACCATCCATCCATCCAGCAGTCAGACCATCCATCCCTCCAGATCCTCCATCCATCTCTCCATCCATCCATCCAGACCACCTGTCCTTCCATCCATCCATCCATCCATCCATCCATCCATCCCATCCAACTCCCAATTACAAAACCACAATTTGAGAAGACAGACCATATTGATTGATGAGTGGAATGACAGATTTGCCCGACGGTATAGATAGGTGCACATAATTAGTTGGTTAGTAAGTCAATAAAATAATAGAACTGGCACTGGCTGGTAGGTAGTAATATGGTTAAGGCGCTGGCTCAGAATTTTCAAAAAATTGAAAATATTTTTTATTTATTTTATTGCCTGAGATTTGTTATTTTTGTTTTCTAGAGGCGAGATGGCCTTATAAATATTGGACAACTTTAAGATGATGATGTTTGTCCAGTTAATTTCGATTTTACCAATATGTCACGTAGATTCGGGTTTTTCCTAAATGCTATTACTGGGCGCAAATTGAGAGGCTGTCTTAGATTATTCTGTAATTTATGATATTCATCTTTCAAAATTTCGGCAATTTCTACATTTTTTCGATTATATGTCAGAGTGAATGGAATTATTTCACGCTGATCAGCAAGACCGGGGTCCACATTTATGCCCCTCGGCCATTCTGTTTCTAATTGCTTAATCCAAAGTGATTCTCTAAGTTTCCTTTGTTTATCAGTTTCGTCAGTGGTATTTGAGAGAGGTGGTTGTTCAATGGGTATAATTTCGAAGTCCCGAGCGACTGAATGGCCAGGAAGGTTAAAGTGTTCAGCGACATGCGTGTCTTTTTCATGTCTAATATCGCAAAGGTGTCTAGTAGCTCGCCATCTTAATGGGCATTTGGTTTCACCGACATATTGCTTTTGGCACAATTTACAAGATATTACATAAATGACGTTTTCGGAATCGCAATCTAAATTAGACTGAATTTGAAATTTGTTTTTGTTCTGAAAGCTCATAAACGTTTTTTGATTTGGAAGAAGTAGGTCTAATTTACACCTTTTCTTTCCACATTTCCGAGATTCTCCTGCGCCTGTGATTGGACGATTGTGACGAATCTTGGTAGGCCTGTGATCCGCAGCATTATCAGGGATAGTTTCCAAATCCTGTAAAGTATCAGACTTAATTTTGCGCAAAAATCTAGATGAATAGCCTCTCGGCTTGAGGGCCTTGAATAAGAGAGAGCATGCAGATTCAAAGTTTTTTCTATCACTCGAATTTCTATGAAAACGGATGATTTGTGATTTTACAATTCCTTTAAAGGTATGAGGTGGATGGAAGGATTTCTTGTGAAGTAGTTGATGAGAATCTGTGGGCTTAAAATATACTTTATAATCAAGGTGTCCCGTTGTGTCATACATTACACCTTTGTATAGCGTTAAATCTAAAAAGTCTACGGACATTTGGTCAATGTTGGCTTTTAGCTTGATATTCGGGTCATGATTGTTCAAAATGGTGAAAAATTCATTAAATTCTTCCTTTGTATGATGCCAAATAATGAAAATATCATCGAGGTACCTGCGATAAAAGAGAGGCTGTTTCGGACATTTGCTAAGCGCATCCTCCTCCCACTCTGCTACATAGATGTTGGCAAAGCTCGGACTGAAACGCTTACCCATTGCGCAGCCGCAAATTTGTTGGTATGTTTCACCCGCGAATTCAAAATCATTGCCCTTTAAGCTTAGCTCTAAGAGAGCTAATATTTCGCCAGTGGGCCTATTGTTATCAGGGTATTTTTCAAACGCTTTACGGACAGAATTCAAACCCTTTTCGATGTCAATGTTTGTGTACATTGCATCGATGTCGAGCGTAATCAAAAATGAATTTGGAGGTATCGAGATCTCAGAGACCTGCGACAGAAAGGCGTCAGTATTTTTCAAGAAGCTAAAATGTCTATTCGCAATTGGTTGTAGGTGATAATCAATGATTTCACTGATCCTATAGGATTCAGAACCACAATCCGATATAATAGGTCGTCCTGGTGGTATCATAGGATCTGACCAAGAATCAATAGCCTTATGAATTTTGGGTAACAGATAAAATGTACGTGGTTTTGAGTCTCGTTTCGCAACGAGGTATTTAAACTGTTTCTGCGTTAAACTCTTGTTATCAACCATATTTTGGAGAATTTCATTAAAATTGTCGCAGTTATTTTGCCAGAGTGGTTCGTCTAATTTTTGGTAATGTTTTGGATTACTGAGTTGACGATGTGCTTCACGAATGTAGTTGTCTTTAAGCATTATTACTGCAGCAGATCCCTTATCAGCAGGTTTAATGACAATGTCATTGTTTTTACGCAATCCTGTTAAGGCTTGACGTTCCTCATATGACAAATTTTTATGATTTTTCGGAAATTCAACATTTTCAATACGTTCTTTTACAATTTTTATACTGTCGGGGATCGCTGGATCGACTAATTTTGAGTCTGGTGCCCAGCCAGTTCTTTCAACGAATGGCAGAATATTACTTTTCGAGTTTCGAAAAAAGTCGGCTAATTTGACACGGTGGGAAAATTCAAGAACTTCCATTGAGCCATTATCTAAAAGTGCATCTATGCCTAATTTGGGCCTAGGAGTTGGTACAAATGTTAGGCCACGATTGAGTATTGATTTTTCTGCTTCAGTTAATGTAGCGCCAGTGAGATTAACAATATCACTACCTAGCCCGATACCGGGGTGGTTAGTACCCTGACCCTCGGTTAGTTTAAATTAAGAAAGGTTAACCAGCTATAATACAATGCATTAGCGGTTTTTTCACTCCAATGGATATTATCCTGGACTACTTCAAAATCAGAAATTGGTAGACTAGGGATGACAGAGACTTTTATACGCAGGGATTCTACAGATGAATTGATAAATGCTAAGGTCCTTTTCTGCTTTGCAGTTAGATGTTGAGAGTAGTTCAGTTTAGTGAAATAAACCTTTGCATCTGGAAATTTTGAACGAATGGTACTGAATAGGAGTTGGACTCGTTGGGCAGTTACAGACATAGGTTCATCCTTATCATTTATGCCAATGTTTATGATGATTTTCTCTGGCTGATAGGAGTCCATGTATTTTTTGACAATAGTCCTAGCATGGCACAATTTTGCCCCTGGATAGCAAGCTATCTGGGTGTCTGAATGGGGTTTCACATTTATACGGCTTAGATTGGAGGAGCCAAGGATCAAGATTTTTTTCGTCAAGACAGGGAGTCGCCATTCATGTTTGTGGTCTACCTCATACCGAAATTTCCAGAAAGAATTAGCTTCTACGTGTGTAGTTTTCTTGAGTTTATTTTGATGATTGATGCTGTTTCTACACGGTGTAGGGGTGAAATTTGGTTGAGGTAGTTTGGCCACTGGCACTGGGGTACTGACACCCTTTTGAGTCAACGATGTTGATCTGGTCCTTAGACCAGATTTTCTGTCATCCTTTGCTCTCTGTGGAAGGGGAGGTAATTCATCTGAAGACAGTGGAGGCGGGGTGTCTGGTAGTGGTATCTTACTAGGATCCACAGGAGTTGATTTGGTCCTTGGACCAGATTTCTGATTACCATCGACTCTCCGTGGAAGGGGAGGGAACTCCTCTGGAGACAAGGGTGGTGGGGAGTCAGGTAGAGGAATCTGAAGAGGGTCCACAGGAGAGTCTAATAGGAATATCGGTGATGGCCGAGTATCCGTTCTCTTCACTGGTGGGGGGCTATCGGTCGGTGACCTGAGCCGTTTCCTGAGTTCTGAAGGTGGTGGAATGACTGGTACGGTCTCGGATGACCTTGCAGTAGGGGTGGTAACTTGGCAATTTTGTGCTTTCTGTTGAAAGTGTGGGTCGAAAGGCCTAATAAATTGATAGAATGCTTCGATTGATTTGACGTGAAGTTTTTTGCCATAGTTGGCTTTTGCCCATCTAATGGCAGTTGATTTTGCTTTACCTAAATTAAGGTTTGGCGCGGTCTGAGCTATGATAATTTCGGACATGATGGTGCCTAAACTGAAATTGTAATGGTCTATCATAGCTCGAATGATGGAATTTGCCCAAACAAAGTTAACTTTCTTGATGTCACTTACTACCTCTATATTTGGCATAGCTGGCTTAATGAAATGGCAGAGTTCGCTCACCTTCCTGCTCAGACCGGTTGGCAGGGTGTTGGAGCCCAAATTGCTGGTTAGGACACCTATGTGGTGAAAACATTGTATTATCATATAATAGCACTTGACTAGTCGAGCCTGGGGAGGAGACGGACTGCTGTCCTCATGGTTGACATTCCGTCTCTTGCCCTTGCTCGTTCTAGCCATGGTGATATTATGCTCTAATAAATGATCAAAAACCAACAAATTTAGCAACAACTGGGCCAGTCAACAAATCTAAGCAAGGGAGATAATCAAGCTCTAACCAACAATTGTCTAGTTTAAATTTAAAGGGCTGATCTAAAAATTAAAACCTGAAATTTGAGTGATGAATAATTACATCTACAAGCCTACATAGAACCACAAGCCTACTAAGTTTACAAGCCTACACAATTTAACTATACCTGAAATGGAAGATGAAGGATTAGTAGCATTTTAATATTTAAACATACAATCAATACAATAATAGCAATTAATATATAACTCACAATTTTATGATACCGTCGTGCTTGGCTGACCGGTTTCGGTTAAGAATAACCTTCTTCAGAGCCTTGAGAACAAATCTGTCCTTCCATCATAATTCCTGTCTATTTATTAGGGTGGCTGGCTTTAGGGGATTGTCTTCGAAAATTACTCAATTGCTTTGAAGTTAGCTAACTTATTTTCAATCAAGATTCAGGCCACCATAGGTGCTAGATTCAATTGTGTTATGCCCTTTGCTATTGATTGAGCTCTAGGGTTTCCGAGTGAGGTTTGGGTGTCACTCGCTTGATTGAGAAGTCATTGATCAAAGGATCAAACCTAGGCCATTAATTCAGTGAATTGTTTTCTATTCTTCAAAGGCGCCAGATTGGTATTGTTTTCAATGTTTGATTTATTCAGCTAGAACTAAGCTTTAAACTGGGAATGATTTTGTCAATTTTATTAAGAATTTCTTTTTTAATTTTAATACTGAAAATTCTTTAAAAACTAATTTTGAGTATTGTGCTGCTGAATGTATTTTGTTGTTTCTCACAGCAATAAAGCTTTCAGTAAACCTAATTTCAAAATCTTTCCCCAAACTGGGGAAAATTGGAGGGAAGGACGGGAAAGAGGAGAGGGAATGAAGGGCTGAAAGAAGGAGGAGTGGAGTGAAGGAAGGAGGAGTCTGATCCATCAATCCATTCACCCATCCACCCATCCATCCAGAACCATCCATCAGTCAGACATTCCATTCATCCAGACCCTCCATCCATCCATCCCTCCATCCCTCTATCCATCCATCAAGACCATCTGTCCTTCCATCCATCCATTCATCCATCCATACCACCCATTCACCCACCCATACCACCCACCCATCCATCCAGAACCATCCATACATCCAGATCCTACATCCATCCCTCCATCTATCCATTCAGACCACCTGCCCTTCCATCCTTCCATCCTTCCTTCCATCCATCCATCCTTCCTTCCATCCACCAACCCACCCACCCATCCATCCATCCATTCATCTTTCCATCCCTAACCATCCATCCATCAGTCAGACCATCCATCCATCCAGATCCTCTATTCCCACATCCATCCATCCAGACCACCTGTCCTTCCATCCATCACTCCATCCATTCATCCATCCATCCAGCCACCCACCCACCCAGCCACCCACCCATCCATCCAGAACCATCCATACCATCCATCCAGCAGTCAGACCATCCATCCATCCAGATCCTCCATCCATCTCTCCATCCATCCATCCAGACCACCTGTCCTTCCATCCATCCATCCATCCATCCATCCCATCCCATCCCATCCAACTCCCAATTACAAAACCACAATTTGAGAAGACAGACCATATTGATTGATGAGTGGAATGACAGATTTGCCCGACGGTATAGATAGGTGCACATAATTAGTTGGTTAGTAAGTCAATAAAATAATAGAACTGGCACTGGCTGGTAGGTAGTAATATGGTTAAGGCGCTGGCTCAGAATTTTCAAAAAATTTAAAATATTTTTTATTTATTTTATTGCCTGAGATTTGTTATTTTTGTTTTCTAGAGGCGAGATGGCCTTATAAATATTGGACAACTTTAAGATGATGATGTTTATCCAGTTAATTTCGATTTTACCAATATGTCACGTAGATTTGGATTTTTCCTAAATGCTATTACTGGGCGCAAATTGAGAGGCTGTCTTAGATTATTCTGTAATTTATGATATTCATCTTTCAAAATTTCGGCAATTTCTACATTTTTTCGATTATATGTCAGAGTGAATGGAATTATTTCACGCTGATCAGCAAGACCGGGGTCCACATTTATGCCCCTCGGCCATTCTGTTTCTAATTGCTTAATCCAAAATGATTCTCTAAGTTTCCTTTGTTTATCAGTTTCGTCAGTGGTATTTGAGAGAGGTGGTTGTTCAATGGGTATAATTTCGAAGTCCCGAGCGACTGAATGGCCAGGAAGGTTAAAGTGTTCAGCGACATGCGTGTCTTTTTCATGTCTAATATCGCAAAGGTGTCTAGTAGCTCGCCATCTTAATGGGCATTTGGTTTCACCGACATATTGCTTTTGGCACAATTTACAAGATATTACATAAATGACGTTTTCGGAATCGCAATCTAAATTAGACTGAATTTGAAATTTGTTTTTGTTCTGAAAGCTCATAAACGTTTTTTGATTTGGAAGAAGTAGGTCTAATTTACACCTTTTCTTTCCACATTTCCGAGATTCTCCTGCGCCTGTGATTGGACGATTGTGACGAATCTTGGTAGGCCTGTGATCCGCAGCATTATCAGGGATAGTTTCCAAATCCTGTAAAGTATCAGACTTAATTTTGCGCAAAAATCTAGATGAATAGCCTCTCGGCTTGAGGGCCTTGAATAAGAGAGAGCATGCAGATTCAAAGTTTTTTCTATCACTCGAATTTCTATGAAAACGGATGATTTGTGATTTTACAATTCCTTTAAAGGTATGAGGTGGATGGAAGGATTTCTTGTGAAGTAGTTGATGAGAATCTGTGGGCTTAAAATATACTTTATAATCAAGGTGTCCCGTTGTGTCATACATTACACCTTTGTATAGCGTTAAATCTAAAAAGTCTACGGACATTTGGTCAATGTTGGCTTTTAGCTTGATATTCGGGTCATGATTGTTCAAAATGGTGAAAAATTCATTAAATTCTTCCTTTGTATGATGCCAAATAATGAAAATATCATCGAGGTACCTGCGATAAAAGAGAGGCTGTTTCGGACATTTGCTAAGCGCATCCTCCTCCCACTCTGCTACATAGATGTTGGCAAAACTCGGACTGAAACGCTTACCCATTGCGCAGCCGCAAATTTGTTGGTATGTTTCACCCGCGAATTCAAAATCATTGCCCTTTAAGCTTAGCTCTAAGAGAGCTAATATTTCGCCAGTGGGCCTATTGTTATCAGGGTATTTTTCAAACGCTTTACGGACAGAATTCAAACCCTTTTCGATGTCAATGTTTGTGTACATTGCATCGATGTCGAGCGTAATCAAAAATGAATTTGGAGGTATCGAGATCTCAGAGACCTGTGACAGAAAGTCGTCAGTATTTTTCAAGAAGCTAAAATGTCTATTCGCAATTGGTTGTAGGTGATAATCAATGATTTCACTGATCCTATAGGATTCAGAACCACAATCCGATATAATAGGTCGTCCTGGTGGTATCATAGGATCTGACCAAGAATCAATAGCCTTATGAATTTTGGGTAACAGATAAAATGTACGTGGTTTTGAGTCTCGTTTCGCAACGAGGTATTTAAACTGTTTCTGCGTTAAACTCTTGTTATCAACCATATTTTGGAGAATTTCATTAAAATTGTCGCAGTTATTTTGCCAGAGTGGTTCATCTAATTTTTGGTAATGTTTTGGATTACTGAGTTGACGATGTGCTTCACGAATGTAGTTGTCTTTAAGCATTATTACTGCAGCAGATCCCTTATCAGCAGGTTTAATGACAATGTCATTGTTTTTACGCAATCCTGTTAAGGCTTGACGTTCCTCATATGACAAATTTTTATGATTTTTCGGAAATTCAACATTTTCAATACGTTCTTTTACAATTTTTATACTGTCGGGGATCGCTGGATCGACTAATTTTGAGTCTGGTGCCCAGCCAGTTCTTTCAACGAATGGCAGAATATTACTTTTCGAGTTTCGAAAAAAGTCGGCTAATTTGACACGGTGGGAAAATTCAAGAACTTCCATTGAGCCATTATCTAAAAGTGCATCTATGCCTAATTTGGGCCTAGGAGTTGGTACAAATGTTAGGCCACGATTGAGTATTGATTTTTCTGCTTCAGTTAATGTAGCGCCAGTGA
The DNA here is from genome assembly GCA_034401795.1 of Chaetoderma sp. LZ-2023a. Taxonomy (NCBI): domain Eukaryota; kingdom Metazoa; phylum Mollusca; class Caudofoveata; order Chaetodermatida; family Chaetodermatidae; genus Chaetoderma; species Chaetoderma sp. LZ-2023a. The sequence continues at coordinate 63,968,347 of CM067369.1, read as the reverse complement.
GATTAACAATATCACTACCTAGCCCGATACCGGGGTGGTTAGTACCCTGACCCTCGGTTAGTTTAAATTAAGAAAGGTTAACCAGCTATAATACAATGCATTAGCAGTTTTTTCACTCCAATGGATATTATCCTGGACTACTTCAAAATCAGAAATTGGTAGACTAGGGATGACAGAGACCTTTATACGCAGGGATTCTACAGATGAATTGATAAATGCTAAGGTCCTTTTCTGCTTTGCAGTTAGATGTTGAGAGTAGTTCAGTTTAGTGAAATAAACCTTTGCATCTGGAAATTTTGAACGAATGGTACTGAATAGGAGTTGGACTCGTTGGGCAGTTACAGACATAGGTTCATCCTTATCATTTATGCCAATGTTTATGATGATTTTCTCTGGCTGATAGGAGTCCATGTATTTTTTGACAATAGTCCTAGCATGGCACAATTTTGCCCCTGGATAGCAAGCTATCTGGGTGTCTGAATGGGGTTTCACATTTATACGGCTTAGATTGGAGGAGCCAAGGATCAAGATTTTTTTCGTCAAGACAGGGAGTCGCCATTCATGTTTGTGGTCTACCTCATACCGAAATTTCCAGAAAGAATTAGCTTCTAAGTGTGTAGTTTTCTTGAGTTTATTTTGATGATTGATGCTGTTTCTACACGGTGTAGGGGTGAAATTTGGTTGAGGTAGTTTGGCCACTGGCACTGGGGTACTGACACCCTTTTGAGTCAAAGGTGTTGATCTGGTCCTTAGACCAGATTTTCTGTCATCCTTTGCTCTCTGTGGAAGGGGAGGTAATTCATCTGAAGACAGTGGAGGCGGGGTGTCTGGTAGTGGTATCTTACTAGGATCCACAGGAGTTGATTTGGTCCTTGGACCAGATTTCTGATTAGCATCGACTCTCCGTGGAAGGGCGCAAATTGAGAGGCTGTCTTAGATTATTCTGTAATTTATGATATTCATCTTTCAAAATTTCGGCAATTTCTACATTTTTTCGATTATATGTCAGAGTGAATGGAATTATTTCATGCTGATCAGCAAGACCGGGGTCCACATTTATGCCCCTCGGCCATTCTGTTTCTAATTGCTTAATCCAAAATGATTCTCTAAGTTTCCTTTGTTTATCAGTTTCGTCAGTGGTATTTGAGAGAGGTGGTTGTTCAATGGGTATAATTTCGAAGTCCCGAGCGACTGAATGGCCAGGAAGGTTAAAGTGTTCAGCGACATGCGTGTCTTTTTCATGTCTAATATCGCAAACGTGTCTAGTAGCTCGCTTTCTTAAAGGGAATTTTGTTTCACTGACATATTGCTTTTGGCATAATTTACAAGATACTACATAAATCACGTTTTCGGAATCGTATGTATTTTATTTTATTGACGCACTGGCAACGTGCGGCTTTATTTTTCACATGCTATCCAGCCGACAGTCATGCACCCATTAGTTTAATTTGTTGATCACCATTTCTCCGGTCGGGGATCGAACCGCCATACTGCAACTCCGCATAGCATCAGCAACCACACATCTTTCCACTGGACAACCGCGCCAAGACAAAGTCTCGGCTTCAATTTCCACATACTATCCAGCCGACAGTCATGCACCCATTAGTTTAATTTGTTGATCACCATCTCCCCGGTAGGTAGGTAGGTAGGTAGGTAGGTAGGTAGGTAGGTAGGTAGGTAGGCATGCATGCATGCATGCAGGTAGGCAAGCAGGCAGGCAGGCATGCAGACAGGTAGATAGATAGACAGTAGTACATTTATATTGCGCTGAATTCCATGCGATTGCATGCTCTACGCGCTGTACATCTGATCCCCTGTTCATTTGACAGTCTAAGCCAGGCAGTCACATACGGCGCACAGAGAGCTATGTCATCTCAGGTTCCTATTTACAGCTAGGTCGACTGGAGAAACTCATACTTAAGTGGCTTGCTCAATGGACACAACGCGGCGGATTGGCAGGGAAGCGAACTTGTAAACCTAGACTTACGAGCTCAGATTCTTAACTACTCACCCATCCCGCCTCTGTAGCATTCACAAATTTGTCAAAAACAGTATCGAGAGATTTGTGTATTGCACTTTGACATTACCCATAATTCTTTGAGACTGGGGAACCCCTTGTTCTTATTGAATGGCTCTTCCGCCATTTCACGAGGCACACCCTACACATTTTAAATAAAACTCATACACGTTGCATAGTTTTTATGCACAATTCAATTTAAAGGATAAGGCGCTTAACATGGAAAATCTATTCATATTGAATTAGAGTGCGTAAAATGCGCTAAATACGTTTTAATATTGTAGGGTTGCCATTATTTTTCAATGAAGACTACTTGATGTGACACGGTACCTTTAATTTATATGTAATGAAATCATCATATGATAAGATTTATTTTGTTTCATCACATCTAGGCACACAATCTAAATCCGTGTTCTCACCAGAGTTAATCTGGAATAAAGCCATATGTCAGTATGGCGTTATTCCTGATCAAGTCGCTTGTAAGAACACGGCCTTAGTCTCTGAAAGTATACAATTTTAAGTATTTTATTTTCAAGTAATGAGGTGTGGATATGCACCTTTAAAACAATATGTATTATTTTCTAGTGTATATATTGCTTATTTACTTAGTGTTAATAACGGCATTACGAGATGTCCGAGTCAGGTCAATAAAGGTAATGACAGGTATTTTATTGAGGCCAATTGCTTGCTTTTATTGTGTTCAATGGAATTGCTTTTAAAATGGACAGGATTTGAGGCAGCATTGAATAACAGATGTTCACGAGTAGATATCGTTGTATCCAGTGTTCATTCTTATTTCACATTGCAAAATTCAATGATTGTGAAATTCAAAGATAACCAGAATTGTGGAGATTCATGACATAAGAAACAAGATACCTCTCTCAAACATGTTTTCTCCCTCGTGATTCTGTGTGATAGATAAGTTTTAGAGTAAAAAGAGTTTTTTAACCTTAACGATCCTATATGAAAAATAATCTAATTTAATACATATTCTATTGGATATTTTGAAACCAATCTGACCGAGAACTCTCGCTGTCTACGGCAGCAACAGTTTCTAATTAAATTTATTTCAAAATATTTAACAGCTCTCATGTATCTTGGAAATATGTATGATGGAACGTCAAGGGTAACGTCCCTGATTTTCCATAGCGTATGAGAAACTGTGCTGATCTTTCTACGATTCCCAGGCCTTGGATCCAAATTACAAGACTTTTCAAGATTTCCATGACCAGTACATATCTTGTACATCAGCAATACCATTTATATATTCGCTTAAATTGTAATCAGTGCTACTAGATACTTAGACACCAAAGAAACCAATGCCTGGAACATATGACTCAAGACATGTGCAATTCATAGCATACAGCTCCACAAATCATTCATCTGAAATCACATATGGGTTTATCTCAGGGACAGCGATATGTTCATTGGATATGTGGTTGTGGATCTGGTAAGATCCATAGTGGCATGGTGTTATCGATTGGTATGGCAGGCAATATAATGCAGTGCCAACGTTAATCTGGCATATGGAATGTAATTCACAGCCGTATGGTATGGAATATCCCATGAGGTGATGTTGAAGTTTTTCATTTACTTTTGTCACGTTCAATCAAATCTACAATCCATTTTGTACTTAAAAATCAGTTTTACACCTGAAAGATCAAATACGAAAACTAAACACCAATTTAATGCATATGCCGTTGAAAATGTTACAATTATTTTGACTTGAAGTTTATGCTATTCTCAATACAGTTTTATATAGCGTACCTTGTTCATTGGCGCTGAGTAAATCAATTCATATTATAATCGATAATGTAAACAATAAGCAAGTTAGCTGGCCTTAGAGCTATATATAAATCAACAGTTTACTAGTTAAAAATATATTTTAGCAGAACTGTTTTATCACATGAAGCCACATTATCATGTACACTCCCTTATAACATCGGGATTGCATACTGGAATTTATATTCTACTTCATGTCATGAAATCAAAATCTCTAGACAAACTACAATAGTTTAAAGACACAGCAGCTCGAATTTCGATTATAGCACATAGCACCCGTTTTAACCAGCTTCTTTGTCCGCCAGACAAAGAGATAATATAGTTTTAAGAAGGAGACGACATTAACTGAAGTAATCTGCCCGCTTCGCATTAACCACGCCAACTGAACCCATTAATGGTCGCGTTAGCCAAACAGGCCTCTCAAATAGTACGGGAACCTGTCATTCCAGTGGTAAATTTTCGAAAACAGCCTTCTCTTTTCCTGCAAGTGGACACTAACTAACACGAGATTTTGGCTTTTATTGACGATTAAAGAATTCATGGTCAAGACAGCCAAAGGCGACGTCTGCAGGCGCCTGGAAGAACACCCATTTGCTGGTAAACAGAAAGCCTGTTTTATAGATTTCAGTAGTAAATCTACAGAAAATAGTCTTCTCTTAAAATTTTCTTGATAAACCTTAATTTATATGCGTAGCATTTTGATCGCTTTGAGGCACTGTTGACATAAGAGAGGTTGAAGTTTAGCATGGCAATTGAAACACCATCAAACTTTGCATCGCATGGCTTAGTTAGGTATAGGTATATACCACATTACGTAATCTCAGGATTCACTTTTGCCGGTTTTGAAAATTGATTTTCCCAGAAATGATAGAATTTAGATAACGATTTGGTCGATTTTATTTCTACAAAATTCTCCGTATGAGGGATAATCTTATATTATTAAGACATGACACCATCCTGTTATTTCCTCAGGATTTCACTACCGTGAATCACCACGAAAAGGATCAAAATTAAGCTTTCTACCATGGCAGAATATACTTATGGCAGTAAATAGATGAATCTAACCTGTCACTCAAATATATATATATATATATATATATATTTATATATATATATATATATATATATATATATATATATATATATATATATATATATATATATATATATATATATATATATATATATATATATATATATATATATATATATATATATATATATATGCTCAAAATGATTTAAGTCATATGCAGGCTGACTGACGTCGCAATCAATATACGTACTGAATGACGTGTCTACGTCTGTCATGTGTACGAAACGTATGTCTTTGGTACCGACATGGTGTGTGCGTATTTATACGGATATAGATATGGATATGGGTACGGTGGCGGCGGAGATAGTCACTGTTTCTTATCCTCGGCCAAAGTCCTTATCTGCTACATGATGGTTCTCAGTCTACCCAGTTCTGCATCTTTCAGATCTCTACTGAGCATGTTTAGCGGGTTTGTGTATTAGCGTTCTCTGCGGGCTTTGTAGGTGTTAGTGCCTAGTACACCAAATGCTTTCTCTACATGCGTGTCTAGTGGCATTCACAAAACATGGCCAAAGCTAGACCATATTTGCTTGGCCACTTTCATTAACAGTGCTATCCTATTGTACTTTGGAGATTATGCTGTCCGGTGAGCTTGATGGTAGGCATCAAGCTTATCAGCTGTCGCTGCTGTACTGCATCAATGATACATAGGGTGCATCACACAAATGTTTTTACCTGAAAGATCCTTAATCAAAAAGACAGACTATATTTCCTATGATGGAACATGCAGCAATGTTGGGGCGCACCTCACACCACCCCACGCCCACCTTCACCCCCTCCACCCACTCACTTCCGCCGCGAATCGAGGCGCCTTTGTCACTACCGGTAATAGGCGTGCATGAATAAACTCTGTTGGCTTCGTCCATGAACAGCTTCTCATTCTTGAGCGTCTTTCCCTAGTCTATGAATTTACGTCGTCTACACATTCAATCCTCAGTCGGAGGCTCACTGTAAATACTGGGAGTATGGTATGGCTGCCAGTACCGCGGCGAGGTGGTGTACAAAACAGCATCTGAGAAGGGTGGTGGTCTGGACCTCTGGAAAATGTACATTGTTTACTTGTACTTGCACTTTGCTGTCTGCCAGTAGCAGTCTTACTAGCGGGCAGTCGTATTAGTCGCAGTGGCATCCAAACTGGTAAATTACATCCAGGGTCTTTGATCGTTTTCTAGTCTCGAAAGCTGTTCGATATGACCAGTGTTACGAGCATTTTCAAAGATCTTTGAAATATATGGACGATCCACAGCGAGAGGAACGTTTTATTAGCGCACAAACATGTTTCGTGCAAGTTTTACAGAAAAGGCCAGAGTGAAAACTAATGGACTGATTTAGATAATGGGTTCCCCACCATGGAATGGCTACCTTGATGGAAATTGACCACCAACAAGTTACTCAACTAGGGAACACCTTTGCATATCACATTATTCTACATATTTACAAACGTCCAATTGAACTCGGGAACTATGCAAACTTATCCACAATGATTAGGTTTTAGCCTGATTGATAGCCACGTGATGTCTTCAAAGTTTGAAAAACTTCTGCCCGATTATCCACTGCCAAATTGCACATGTACTAGGTGTACACCTATTATGTTTTGATGTCGGAATTCTTCGGTAGCATGTTGTATCTACTGTAAATATAAGTGTTTCACAATCAGACTGTAGACACACACACACACACACACACACACACACACACACACACACACACACACACACACACACACACACACACACACACACACACACACACACACACACACACACACACACACACACACACACACACACACACACACACACACACACACACACACACACACACACACACACACACACACACACACACACACACACACACACACACACACACACACACACACACACACACACACACACACACACACACACACACACACACACACACACACACACACACACACACACACACACACACACACACACACACACACACACACACACACACACACACACACACACACACACACACACACACACACACACACACACACACACACACACACACACACACACACACACACACACACACACACACACACACACACACACACACACACACACACACACACACACACACACACACACACACACACACACACACACACACACACACACACACACACACACACACACACACACACACACACACACACACACACACACACACACACACACACACACACACACACACACACACACACACACACACACACACACACACACACACACACACACACACACACACACACACACACACACACACACACACACACACACACACACACACACACACACACACACACACACACACACACACACACACACACACACACACACACACACACACACACACACACACACACACACACACACACACACACACACACACACACACACACACACACACACACACACACACACACACACACACACACACACACACACACACACACACACACACACACACACACACACACACACACACACACACACACACACACACACACACACACACACACACACACACACACACACACACACACACACACACACACACACACACACACACACACACACACACACACACACACACACACACACACACACACACACACACACACACACACACACACACACACACACACCCCTTCCATAGGCGTGTTCCACCGAACAACTAGCTGAACCTTTTGTGTGGCATACACAACGTTGTGCAGAATGTTGTACACAAGAAAGTAATGTTCTTGGTAATTCTCCTTTCCAAGGTAATCCCTCTATCATCTGACATTACATGACGTTATAATCAGCTAAGCGGCGTGTAGGATCACGTCATAATCATTGTGTCATAAATTATTTTATTTGGCCCGTCTTTAACTCTTATTAGTCCGACGCGTTGTACGAATTATATGTTTCTACTATTTAATAAACACGCTGTTGAATGTTTTGAACTAGTTTGACTGGACGCTGTTGCTGCCATAGGCAGTAACACAGCCCAGGTCAAATTAGTTCCAAAATATTCAATAGCTTGCCTGTATAATTTTCTGGAAATTGATAGTCAGGGAGTTCAGAGATCGATTCCCAACACGGGCGATGTGTGGGTGGAGCCTAGCTAGAGATGGGCGGGGCATAGCTAAAAATGGAATGTTGCATTGCCGTGGATGTGAATGTCTACACACTGATATCTAAATAATTGTAACCCCCTATAACACATCTGAAACGTAAATTTCTGCACACCAATCTGCACACAGACCCTCTACCAACTCTGCCATTATCTGTATTGAACACGATTAATCAAATATACACATATTTCTTTGCGTATGTCGATGACGTGTCTATCATCTACCGGGCTAACTCTCCGGAGATGTGGTTCTTTCTGCCTTATACGTAATTTACGTGTGTTTGTAATGGATGGATGATGGATCCGATGGCATCGTATCAGTCCCGAAAGGGGAGAAATTCTGTCACGAAGGTGTATAAAATGCATGTCCCTCGTTAACTCGAAACTTACCAAATATTCTTCTGAATATTTCGAAAATAAAAGAGAATTGTGGATGCGATATGCAGAATCAGTTGCCAGAGAAATTAGTTTCACAGTATTCAACACCTTCCTTGTATAATTCAGCTTTCCAGAGTACCCACCCATCATATGACGTCATAATGAACTGCGTGACGTGTACAATGACATCATAATGAGTGACGTCATGAATGACGTCGATAATTACGTCACGAACGCATATTTGAAGACGGTCTAAACGCTGTTGCACAAATTGTTTGTTTTTATTATTTAATAAATATTCTGTTGAATGTTTTGAAACTTATTTGACTGGGCGATGTTGCAAAATTAGTTACAAAATGTTCAACAGCTTCCCTGTATAGTTTTCAGGAAATTGATAGCTAGAGCATATGGGGATCGATCAATCCCAACACGGCGAGGTGTGGGTGGAGCTTAGCTAGTGATGGGCGGGGCATAGCTAAAAATGGAAAGGTACATTGCCTTGAAAAGGTGGTTCTGGGAGTTCAGGGTTCAAAGTATTAAAATTGATTCAAACACACATGCAATGTGGGCGGAGGTTAGCCACAAATGGGCGGGGCATAGCTAGAACTGGGTCCCTCTATTAGGAGACACGCTATAAACGGAAATGAACACTTTGTAAAATTTGCAAACATAAATAGCAAGAATTGATGAATCTAGTTTTAGCTATGTCCCGCCCATCTCTACCACCAACGCTTTGCCCGTGTTGGGATCGATAGATTCCTGCAATCCCTGAGTCTCAATTTCCAGAAAACTATACAGATAAGCAGTTGAATATTTTGAAACTAATTTGACGGCGCGCTGTCAAATTAGTTTCAAAATATTCAACAGAATGTTTAGTAAATAGTAAAGGCTTACAATTCGTACAACTTGACGGACTAGTAAGCATTTATGACGGACTTAGTCAGCCTGCATGATTAATTATGACGACATATGATTGCCTGAGTGACTGGATTCCTCTCTTGAGTTTTTGTAAGCGACACTCAAAAAGCAGAGATAATTTGCAAAATTGTACGCATGCGCTAAGAATTCCATTGTGATCCCTCATTGCCATGCTAAAGCCGTGTTCGCATTAGAGACTTAATCCCGAATAACGCCATACATATCATTCCCGATTAACTCTCTACTGAGAACACGGCATAAGGAATTCTAAACCAGAACATAATTATTGTTAGGTCGTGTTCTCACTGGAGAGATAAACGGGAATAACGCCATACCTCAGTATTGCTTTACGGCGGTTAAGTCTCTAGCGAGAACGCGGCTTTAGATTTAAGCCGTGTTCTCACTTGAGACTTAACCGGCGTAACGCTATACTGAGGTATGGTGTTATTCCCGTTTAACTCACATATGAGAACACGGCTTTAGTCAGGAATAGGGCCATACTGAAGTCTGGCGTTATTCCTGATTAACTCTCTGGTGAGAACACGGCCTTACATTTCAATTATGCTACCCGAAAACGCGCAAGTCTTTACCCATTTGGTATGAAACAATATCGGAGAGATACATTATTTTCCTGCAGAAAGTCTAATGAAATTCTTCGGGATTTTACTTACAATTACATCAAATATTTTTACACTTACTTTTAAAAATTAAACTGAAACTGTGTGCAGTTTAGCTAAAGATCTTTAGCATGAAACACATATCTGACCAGAAAGCATTGATGTTTCGATTCATTTCGATATTTAAAGGTAGTTGAAAATAAAGTTGTTAAAATTTTTTACACTTTGACACTTAAATTGTGTACCTCAATGTAATAAACGAAATAAATATTACTTTTAGTTGTGTAGTTGAATTAGGGACTCATAGGGACTTATATTAATTTATACGTAATGGAATCATCATATGTTAAGAATTATTTCGTTTCATTACATTCAGGCACGCAATTCAAGCCTCCAAAAGTATATAATTTTAACAACTTTATTTTTAGCCATTTTAGTGTGAATATTGCACCTTTAGTTTAAATCCACGGACAAGACACATAAAGCCGGCTAAATAGAGGTATATGTCGCAGGAGAACAATAGTCTAGCAGTTGAAGCTCAGGTAATTAACTAGATAAGCATTTATTCTTTGCATAGATAACAGTTACCAAATAACGCAGATTACTGGGCTAATGCTGGGCCAATACCGTGCCGATGCTTTCAGTATCGGCCCGGTATCGGCCCGGTATCGGCCCAGCATCGGCCCAGTAAGCTGCGCTATCGGGGTTCCGAGTCACTCTACTACCTGGACAGTAGGTTAGTAGTTAATTATCAGTCCTAACTAATAATAGCTACTCACACAGCTGACAGACAGTTTGATTTGCAACAACTTTCACTGCAAAATCGCGCGGTTTAACGTACTGGCATCTCGAGCAATGGACTCTTATAGCTGTCTAGGCAAGTGATAGTGTGATCAGGCATAGTTGTTTTAGGATGTTTCATGTGTTTCTGATTTGCTTTTGACTATTATCATCAGCTTTTAGGCTTTTTTCGACAAAAATAATTTACTGCATCGCTGCGTATGGATTTCGCTGCAAGAACATAAACTATAGGATTTAATGAACTGTTTGTAAAGACTATGTGTGCTAACACCAGGTAGAGTTTGTCATTAACAAAGCTATAGTTCTCAATAAGGGCATTTTGAACAAGTGTGTAAACGTTTGGCACACCCCATGTAATGAAAAACAGAATTATTACAATGGCGACTGCTCGAGCATCCGCATTGTTCCGCTTCTGACGTGCCTCCGCAGAGACTTTGTAACACGCTACAGCTATGTACTTTGACACATGAAGAATAAATATTGCGGAGCAAGGAATAAGAGTACTAATTATGTTCCAAAATAAGTCGCTGTAATATTCATCACCAGTGAATGCACACGCTGCTACAGCCTGTCCTTCAAATACTATACTGATTGGCTTAAACAGTACTGCTAATGTAGCCGCGAAAATTGCTACAGCGATCTGAATGAGAAGACACACCTTCACGACCATTGTACACGTAACATTAGCTCGAGCCCTGAGAGGAAACACAAGCTGATAGAGACGGAGGGCGGCAAAGAATACAAGATGGTAGCCACTACTGGGCAAACTGAAGAAGATCGTGAAAATAAACACATGGCAGAGAAATCCTGCTTCAATTGGTACAGACATAATTGGGAACAGTATCCCAGCATAAGCAGCACCTGAGACACAGCAGAGCAGATCGGACACTGCCAGGCTGGTGAGCAGAGTAAAGACTGGTTGACGGTAACGGCGTGATTTGAACCAGTAAATAAGGAGACATGTATTTAAAATGACACCGGTCAAATGATAAGCGACTGGTAACTGTTTGTAGAGAAAATCAGGAATTTTACTATTATATAAGAAAATTGAATTTGTGTCCACTGTATCATTCATTGTAAAGTTGACGTGTGTGGCTGCCACAATATAAATGAATATGTTTGATGACGAAATGTGTACACTGGTTTGTTTCTAGAAATCATAGTGGGATATACAGAAACACTGAATGGAGGAATCTAGTTTTAGCCATGCCGCGCCCATCTCTAGCTAAGCTCTACCTACGCTTTGCGCGTGTTGGGGTCAATCCATTCCTGCACGCTCTGAGTCTCAATTTCCAGACACCTATACAGATAAACCATTGAATATTTTGAAACTAATTTGACTGGGTGCGGTTGCTGCCTATGGCAGCAACAACGCACAGTCATATTTGTTTCAAAATATTCAACGTAATGTTTATTAAATAGTAAGCAAACACAATTCGTACTACTTGATGGACTATTTAGTGATTATAACGGACTAAACCGCGTCATTCATGACGTAATTGCTTATGACATCAGCCTACCTGTGACGTTGTTGATTATAACGGCATATGATTGATCAATAAACTGGATTCCTCAATTCATTGAATCTCAATTTGAAGGTAACTGTACTGGTAAGTAGTAGGAGATTTTGAACCGAGTTTGGCAGGAATTTAACCGATTGTAAAAAAATCACTGAATGGCATCTCTCTCGCACACTTCTACTACTGATGAATCCAGTTTCTCAGTCAATCATTTGACGTCATAATCAACTACGTGACGTGTAAGTAGACGTCATAAGCAATTACTTCACGAATCACTCGATTTTGTCCGTCTTAAAAGGTTAATCGCCCGTCAGGTTGTAGGAATTGTATTTCTTTACTATTTAATAAATATTCTGTTGAATATTTGAAACTAATTCTACTGGGCGCTGTTGCTGCCATAGGCTAGTGACTATGAAACAAATAGCCATCAGTTATGAACTTCTACGAGATCTAAGCACGATATCATGGCATAACCGATACCTTAACCAAACTACAATATTCTGATTATTTCTTATCGATATTCGTCGTTTTGTTTGTATTTACCGATATTTATGTACATCTGTCGACGCATATCAACGTGGCAAAGACGTACTATCCTTTCAGAAGATCAAACATATGAGAGATATGCGTGCTATTGTGTTCATGGTATGCAACAGAATAAGGATATTGATTCGTTGGTCCGGGTTGTTCTCTACGCCATACCGCCCTAGGCATGACCTATGACCATGATATGCCGTTTAATAACGGCCTGAGTGAAATAAAGAAATCTGAATCTGACCTGCACTTTCTCTATGCCAGCTAACTAGACAAAGATGGGAAGTAGACAAAGATGGGAAGCAGATGATCTGGCGTCGGTTAATAATACAGTTCTTAACACCAGAGACTACAAGCACCCGCCTAACCCACCCTCCCTATTTTGTCACGTACATATCGCGGATATTTTTAGATATTCATTTTCGAATAAAGACCAAAAGTGTAGATATTCTAGAGCACGCTGTGGTACTAGAACAAGTTCGGATAGACACTCAGATTACTCCGCTTACTCGAATTGGATATCCGAACGCTAAAGTATAATCGGATAACAGGATCACGTGGTGAAGATTATTCGCCTCGAGTACTCCAACATCGAGCGAGAGTCAAGGTGCGTGCATTCGTAGACAGATTAACCAAGATGGCATCTTCTGATAGAGTGGGAAATTTAAAGACGCCAAGGGCATAAAGACATCATCTTCTACATCTAATATTGCCATCTTCGTCTTCATCCTCAAAGCAAATGTTGTCCAACATAAACAATATTATTGCAACTCTGGCTGTCATTTTCAGTTTGTAACTGCTGCCATATTGTGATCGGATTAAACTCGTATCTTCCGGTATTGACAATCTCAAAACCCCATTAACGTGTACAGTAAGCATGCGCGGATATGTAATCGGGGTGTTCCTAATTTGCTTTCCGAACATACCTTTAGAATGGATGACTCCAATTTATCGATCAGGTAGGTGACGTCATAACCAGCTACGCCACATGTGGGCAGACGTCAAAATCATAATTAAAAGAAATACTCAGTACTGAAGCTGGAATAGTCATTCAAGTGGACGAATAGTATATCTCTGATGTATTTCTTATTTATATTATAAATATTATGTAACAGTATATATGCATTCTGCTGAATATTTTGAAACTAATTTGTCTGGTTGTTGTTGATGCGATAGGCAGCAACAGACCCGGTCAAATTAGTTTCAAAATATTCGACAAATTGCCTGTATAATTACCTTGATATTGGGATTCTGAGAATTCAAGGTTCGATCGATCCCAACACGTGCAAAACGCTGGTGGATCTTAGACAGAACTGGGCGGGGGCATAGCTAGAAATGGCTCTATTGGATCGGGATTTTTTCACATATTTAAATATAACATCTGTACAACGGGATTGGGCACACGTTCTGGCAACTTAGTCTTGCCCGCTCCCTACAGAATTGTTAGACGGCAGCATATAATTAAACTTATATGCACAATTTATATTTATATTTACATATATCAGAATGAGAGAAAGAGAGAGAGAGAGAGAGAGAGAGAGAGAGAGAGAGAGAGAGAGAGAGAGAGAGAGAGAGAGAGAGAGAGAGAGAGAGATGGGGGAGGGTGGGAGGGAGGGAGAGTGGGGAGGGAGGGCAGGAGGAAGGCAGGGAGGGAGGCAGGGAGGGAGGGAGGGAGAGAGAGAGGGAGAGAGCGGGGAGGGAGGGAGGGAGGGAGAGAGAGAGAGAGCGAGAGAGAGAGAGAGCTCAAATTTACAAATTTACTACACCAGTTAATAATGTCATCACACTCATCACACGCATGCCAGTGCGATCTATAGCCAAGCCTGCCTACAGCGATCGCTAACCCCTGCCGGCGTATGACGGCGACCCGCAAGGAACCGCCACATTCTGTTGGCAAAGTGTAATTTCCACTTGAGATAAAATGCATACGGTAAGCATATGTTTTAGTGATCACATCTTGGTGGGCCATGTGGTGGTCGCTATCGACAGGTGTGACCGCGCAAACACATCAACAATGATCACCATACAGACACAAATACACAATATTAACATTTGACCGGTTTATAGATAAACAAATTATACAAAGAACTTTTAATAATGTCAAGCAGCAGTTGATGACGTTGTTGCTGCAAACGGAGTCTCCTCCTTTGGCTTGAGTCACTCTGGCGGCTTAGTCAAAGCTTGCGATGTAGCATGACACAGACATGGTTTAGCTTGGTACGTCTTGATTCTGTTTAGTTAACCATTTAACTCTTGATATTTCAGGTTAATGACAATATATTACCAATCGGTCTGGTGTCAGAATAATGTGCACTACTCAATCTAAAAAGCAACCATTTTGTAGTCATAAGGGCTGACAAAGATCAAGCCACAGTCATCCAAGACCGGGATGACTACATAGCCTTGTCCTCCGTTGCATCAAGGGGCGCAGAACAAGAGGTCAATGAGAAGGCATTGAAGTTGACGAAGAAGTCGAAGCTGCAGACTTATCACCCTTGACAGCAAGAGTTTCCACGTCGACAAAGAGCGTCCTTCCGTCTGACTCAATGTTACCATATGCCGCATCTGAGACAAGATCGGTGACTTCACCTGATCCTGTCAAAGTGGCTTCAAATGTGGACGCAGCTGCGCCGACATTGTATGGGCTCAACGCTTGCTTGTGTCAGTAGTCATGTCCAAACACTGGGATTTCCACAAAATGGGAATTGACATGTCACGAGCCTTCGACACAATTAAGCACTCAAAGATCCAAGATGTACTACATCAGGCCAGTTGTAATGAAGATGGGATACAACTAGTGAGACTATTACTTGCGGACACCAAGCTGAGAGTACGAGTCAAGTCAGTGAAATCTAGAGTTTGAGACATCAATCGGTTCCCCACATGTAGATGGTATATCCCATGTGCTTTTCACATGTTACCTTGCTGCTGCGTTGAATTCTTCGTGGGGAAATTCGACAAAACCAAACCGCCCAGTGTCCATACCGCTAGAGATGGAATATGCCGATTACATAGACTTCATAGACGAGGAAAAGAAACCGCTTGACGAACTTCTCCCAGTAGCTGCAAGCAAACTAATAATTGAGAATCTCTATGAATGAATCCAAAACAGAGTTCACCAACATATACTTGTCTACAAAGCATGAAACTAAAAGAAAATGATGATCCACTTCCTGGCGGCGAACCATGGAGGAAAAGTAAAATCCTGAGCTCACTGCTTTGCAGTACTGCTGACATTGCTGCATGCTGCATCATGGGGAACATAGCTTTCCAGACCTTCTGGGAGCTATCGATTCGTATATCAACTATGCCCTTGACAAAAAGACTATGTTTATACAATGCAACCCACGTATCCTTGATGCTGTATAGCAGTATCAGCTAGGGAGCTGCAAAGGCAGCTATAGACAAACTTGGTGCCTGCTACAGCAAACACCTGAGCACCATCACTGGCAGCATAATTTCCAATGGTGCACTACACAGGATGTGTAATACATCGCGCTGTCTGCTAAAGTCGCCCAGCAATGTCATGTTTGGCCATGTGCTAAAGGATGCCAAAAGACATAGCAGCGAGCTTTGAAATTCGCCCTACTGGGAGCCAGCAAATCCAGGAAAGGACGTCATTGCATAAATCTCTTAAGCATGCTATGAGGTGATCTCAAGAAAGACTCGGTACATTAGATCATGAATGGACCTGAGCTAAGGATTTCGGCTGAGGACAAGAAAGTGGGCAAAAGCAAAAGGAGGAATGATTGCAGCTGTAGGATGTTTCTACTACTACAGCCGCAGAATAGTGTAATCATACATAGTTTACTAATTACATTCTAGCATGATAATATTGAATAGAAGTCGATTTCCAACTATGCCCCAACCATTTCTAACCAAGCCCTTTCCAGCTTTTACACACGTTGGAATCAATTTATATGCTTTGAGTCCTGAATTCCCAGAATCCCAATTTCAAGGCAACTAAACAGACAAGCTGTAGAATATTTAGAAACTAATTTAACTGGCTGCTGTTTCTACTTTGAATAATACTTACCAGATGTACTATTATGATAATGTCTATTATCGAAAGACTAGCTCAAAATAACTAACAGAGATAAACTCTTGCTCAGCCGGTGTCCTGGAAGTACTATTACTGCCAGGTACCGAGTCAATTCCTAAGTACAGAGAAATTTGTCTATTTTGTGAAAACAATATTCAGCTATAATTTGCTCTGCAAATTTAAAGTCTTCTCGTGGTTTCAGATGGAAACGGTGGCTGCTGTGATGACAGGCCTGAGAAAGGGCATGCTTCTTCTTCTTCTTCTTCTTCTTCTTCTTCTTCTTCTTCTTTTCGTTCGCTGATCATACCGCCAGTCCTAAAGTGACTATCGACATGATCATGAGCGTTAAGTGCGTGGATCCATGGTTTATTAGAGTGCGCAGTGCGGCCTGGAACCTCCGTCTTCAGCACTCGAGGTTTCTGTCAGGGTTACCTCACCCTTACCTCCTTTAGTCGCCTCCTACGACACGCGGAGGATACGGAAGGTGTATTCTAAGTCCCACCTACAGGGCATGCTGAAGGATGCTTATTTTCATATTCCAATGTCAATGCCTTTTCAAAAATACCTGTGGTTTGCGTTCCAGGACAAGGTCTGGGCATTGAATGCATTACCGTTTGGTCTGACAACAGCTCCCAGGGTCTTCACTAAGGTGGTTCTTGCCATGTGTACTTTGATTCGCAAGATAAACATAGTTGTTCATACTTACATAGATGACTGACTGCTGAAGGCCGGGAACCCAGTCACTCTGTGCAGCAATTTGAAAATTGTCCTAGCTCTATTGAGAGAGGTAGGTTGGATTGTCAATCTGGAGAAGTCAGAATTGACTCCTCAGGAATTTGTTTACCTGGGAATACTGTTCAATCTCAAAGACTATGCCCCAACTATGCTCCAACTATTGAGCTAAGGTCTGTGGTCGTGCCAAGAGAAGAATCTCATTCCTCGGGAAAAACACATTCGGGCCAATTTCTGTAGGAGCCTATCTTGTCAGTTTCTCAAGATACTTGGTTTTCTAGTATCCCTGGAGAAGATAGTGCCTTATTCGATCCTCAGGCACAGGCCGATTCATATGTACTTTATGTCATTCTGGTCTCAGAGAACAAATCGGTTGTCTGAAGATTCCAGTAAAGGAACCAGTGATATACCACCATCAGTGGTGGCTATCAGAACAGAATCTACTGCGCGGTGTTCCATTACAGCCTCCTCAGCCACAGATGTCCATTTTCACGGAAGTGTCTGCGACAGGATGTTTGGAGGGGGGGGGGGGGCTCGGTACTGAACAATCTGTCAGTGTCTGCCAAATGGGAATTGACAAATGTGCAGAAACACATAAATGTCTTAGAACTATTAGCGGTAGCATTAGCACTTCGAAGGTTCAAGGACTGAATCCGAGACAAAGTACTCCTAATAAGGACAAACAATTCAACAGCGGTGTCTTATTTAAAACGCCAAGACTGGACGAGTACTACTGATCGCTCCTCATTTAGTGGGCCGATCATGGTTTATGGGTCTGCTGGACCTTCTGGGGTGCAATTCTGTGCCTCTTCCAGTCAGATGGGATTTGATATCCCAGAACAGGGGTCTGTATCCCCACAACAGACGGGAAATGTTAAAACTTACTGCATAGATATTATCAAGCAGCAAGCAATTGAGAGTGGCTTTTCTGAGCAAGCAGCAAAATGTGTCGCTTCAGGTGTTAGGGCATGCTCCCTTTGAACCTATTAGATCTATAGATATTAAACTGTTAACACTTAAGTCAGTTTTCTAGGTTACAGCAGCATCGGCGAGAAGCGAAATTCATTCACAAGACCACTTTGTCGTCATGGTTGAAGGTTTCCGACTATTACCACATCTTTGCTTTTCAGCAATGAATCTGTCACTTAAATATCCAGGTCAACCGATCAATTTGCCAAGTTTAATCAGACACGATCCCAGCTCTTCTACTTGGTGTCCAGTCCGATGTCTGAAGATTTTCAAGAAACGTACTCAGCAGTCGAGTTATGATCCAAAATCTCTTTGGCTCTGTCTCAAGGCACTCCATCTACGTGCCTCGAAATATACTATTACGCATTGGATAGTCGACGCTATTCAAATGATGCATAAATTAGCTACGGGAAAGCAGATTGATCGAGTGAATGCCCATCAAGTACGAGCACTAGCACTAGCATCATCCCTTTATAAGGGTGTCTCATTAGAGGAGATGATGTCTGTAGCACAATTGCATGCCAACTCGTCATTTACCGATTTCTATCTTCGCGATATAGCAAGCACGCTTAATCCTGTTGCCGTCAGAAACTTACTCAATCTAAATTATGCCACAATGAAGACCTCTCGCTTAAACATCACAAGGACTCCTAAGAGCTCTGGTCCAGGAAAATCATATGGCTGGCGTATCTGCAGCAAATGGGCAAGCTCCTGGGAAGATCACAGAGGAATTCCACTGGAAGTGGTGAGTGTTTCCACTTTTAAGTGACCAGTCCAAGTTTTTTCACTTGCAGGCGAAATATCAGATTGTCTGATTAAAGAGTATATTATTCTCAATATCAGAATTAAGTCCCATTCCAGTTGGAAATTCATGTCAGATTCTTGATAGTGTTTTCCAAAATTTAGAAGTTCTAGTAGCTTCTGTACACTCTCCGAGACTGGTCCAGCCGAGATGTAGGGGTGACACGGGTCCGGGTGGTGTTGCCTCCCCTTGACAGCCCTCATATGTATGTGGACAAATGAGGGGGAAAGCGTGATCTCGACTATAGATGCCTTCGCATTCTGTAAGTCAGATGGCAGAACCCAAGCGAGCGCATTGTCTATTCACAAACCTTCTCTTTGGTTGGTAGATGAGAATTGTTTGAGCCTCACGTCTGCCGACTGGAATGTCTGGCTGTCGTAATCCGGAATTTATCAAAATAGTACATCTTGTAAGTATTATTCGAAGTAGAATAAAAAAGCATCCGCTTTTGTTGCTATGAGAATTTTTAATACTTACCAAATGTGCTATGGCCCACCTCAGTCCACCCCGCGGAGGTGAGGCTGAGCTGCTTAAACTGTTTTTATTATGCAAACGCAAAATAAATCTGTCTGTACCTGAGAAGTGGCTCAGTACCTGGCGCTAATGGTAATTTCTGGACACAGGCTGAGCATAATCCTGGAGTGTTAATCTTTGTTAGTTATTTTCAGCTACACTTTCGATAAGAGACATTATCATAACAGTACATGTACATCTGGTAAGTATTAATAATGCTCGTAGAAATAAAAGCGGATGCTTTTTTGAAGCATATATGGTCCAATCTGGATCAGCCTAGCAGACTAAAGATCACCTCTTTCCTCCCCACCGCTAAGAAATACCAGATCGATGGGCAGTACATCATTATTACCGTTTCATCCACAATGGTAATCTATCACCTTAAAATCTATAGTTCAGACTCTCTGATGATGTCGCGGTAACATCAGCATCGCCACGGACCAATGACGTCATAAAGATCCCCACCACTACATTCCTTATCATTCTTGAAGTCAGATAAGCCAATCACACTTGCAAGCTATTAAAATTAGAGATTACACCTGTAAAAGTGCCACATCAAGTATAGCTGAAAAATCTCTGTAAACGAATTCATCGCAGAAAAGCATTCTGAAGTACCACCATGGACCTGTGATGACTGCCTCATTCCGTTCACCAGACTAGAACATTTAAAGAAATATCTTTCAAAAAGGAACGGTATATCAGACAAGCACAATCAAGCTATGTCTGTAATGCCCTCAGCATCGAAGGTGGGAACTTTGTAGATCCAAAAACACCATTACTATAAAACCTAGAGTTCCCTCCCCAACATACAGTCACTGATACAACATCAAGTGCTACACAGGCCAGACCACCAGCATATATACCACCACAGGAGACGAAAAGCCAAATTTTCTATCCGGCTCACCAACGTCGATACATACTGTTTCCTCTGAAGCTATAAACACTCTAGACTCACTCCTGGATGAAGATGACACAATTAACGATAGCAGATCTACACAAGGCACAAGATCTCACCAGAACCATTAGCATAGATCACACATTCAATAGGGACTGTCTCCAGTGTTTTAGTGGTCCAGAACAATCATGCACCAGACCCAGCCTTGGACAGTGTTCAACCATATGAAACTCCAAAATGATCACGTTAATCATCAATCAAGCTGTGCTTTCTTACCACCTTCATCTCTCGTACTTTCATATACATCTCACCTACCTTATATAATGCGATCTCATCCATCTGTAACACCCATTTTAATTTAAAATACACTCAGGTCTCTCATCAGTGGCATCCATATGTCTGCCTCACTAATAGGAGATCCCAAAAAAATTACCAAGGCAGGACACAAAAAATCTTGCCGTGTAGAAAAACTGCCTCTGATGAGCTCTACATACAGAACAAAACGCTGTAAGTCTGTAACTTTAGGTTAGTTATGCACCCCTGAGCACACGCACATAGAAACAAATTTCTATGGTACACACAGGCACGTATACCAGTTTGCACAGATGCATAAAGACAAAGTGCATCATCCACACAGCTGAAGGTTTCATCAAACGCTCACCATTGTGTACTGGTCAAACATTTTTTTTTGTCTTGAAAAGGCACACAAGCCAAAAAACTGCACCGTCAAACAAAGGTGCACCGGCGAAAAACCATGGCAACCAGAAAAAATGTTGGGCACACCAAAAAATGCATGCACATCAAAAGTAGGCACACTGCCAAAAGATATTTGCACCGCCAAAACACAGTGCATCGTCAAAATTAGCATCGCCAAAATAGCGGATACACTGCATCGCCAAAAATGTGATAAGCGGCCAAAAACACGATGCCCATATTTAATTATGACCCACATCACTTCCAGTCCTCAACTGTCGGGGTAGAAAAGGAGATGAAAATTGCAACTCAAACCATTCAGACTTTGGTCTCACGACAGAGAACAAGCGTTAGGCTTTACACTGCCCCACAGATATTTAAAACTCTAGATTGCATCGTTATCAATCTTGAAATTTCAGTACCTGAGTTTAATTTAATGACATCTTTGCAGGAACGGTGCTGTTTAATTTGAAACTAATTTAGCTGGGAGCTGTTGTTGTCTATAGAACCAAAGCAAGATCATGTTGATTCAATTAAAGAATGTGCTTGCTTTCCAATTGATAGCTTAAGTTTTAACGAGCCAATCTTCACCAAGCACGTTTCCATTTGGGGTTCAAATAATCTTATTAATTTTGGTCTAATGTAATATATGGTCATGGTGATCCAGTTACGGAAATTGTATTGTGTCTGCATGATGATACAAGTCCTATCTTAATCAAAAGGCAGGTGTTATCTTGAGCAGCTTCATGCATAATGATAGTGTGTGTTATTTCCTCTTTTAGCTGAATAGACAGAAACATGACTACTGTAGAGGTGAGTGCTCGACGAGCCCAGGTGCAACTCGTCAGATTCCAGTGGTAGAATGAAGATCAGATCAAGCGGGCTGGCATACAGCCAATGCAGTTCACAATGTTAAATCAGGCAACTCTTATGGCCAATATTCAGAAATGTATGCCTAAATTATATATATATATATATATATATATATATATATATATATATATATATATATATATATATATATATATATATATATATATATATATATATATATATATATAATTATTATTATTATTATTATTATTATTATTATTATTATTATTTTGTTTAGACATGATTTAACTGGATAAAATACTGTTTTAGCTATTACTAGTAATAAATTTGATATATATGAATACAAGCTCCATTTAGTGATTATCCAGTTTAATGTCATGATGTGCTACCAGGTTTTAGCAGTGTATAAACCTTTTTTTATTGAATCAATGGCTTGCAGAAAATATAAAATATCAACCTATCACTATATAAGGTTAATTCCTAATTATCCCCTTGAAAATGAAGTTCGATGGTATATGGGAATGTTCCCGTTCGTACGTAACTATATGTACATGACTAATTGGTTTCGATGCAATAACTTGTTAGACTAAATAGATTTTCCCCGGATTTCCGTTTAACATTTTGGTTTAGATCAACATAGCATCTTAAATCTCGCCCTGGCTTCACCCTGTGGGGACTAAACTTGGAAACATGATTACATATATCAACTGGAGGGAGCACACTGATATTGCGCTCTAAGATTAAGGCCACCGGGACCTTGGTATAATACTCTATTGTTTCGGGTTAGGTTTTTGGTTTTGTTCAATATATCGTTTCATATATAAGGAGTGGTTCATTCTATTGTGACTAAACTTGGACACATGGTTACATATATCAGTTAGATGGAGCACAATCATATTGAGGTCAAAAGTCAAGTTTACTGTGACCATAATATAAGTTTCAGGATTGGTTCATCCTACTTGAATTTCTCTTGGTAACCTGTTTACCTATATGAAGTACAATGATATTGAGGTCAAGGGAATTGTAACATTTGTGTAAAATGCAGACATTAACAGTTTGGTTCTGCTTAGCGCGCCTGGCCTTTATTTCAGAATTGGCCATTTGACTTCAAGCGTATGCTTAGGTCGCCCTGATACTCTTTGATATTTCTAAATACATGTATCAACCTTCACTCAATAAAACTCAGACTAGGTTAGTTAGGTGCCCCTACTGGGCAGGGAGTCAGTTGACAGTCTGGCGGATGCCAGCCCCAGCCTCGTGCATGCGCCGGCTGTCACTTCCTCTTTCTAGTTTATTGGCCAAACCACATGCAACTTTTAAAGTTTGTTTTTAAGCTAATTTTTGCATTTTTTGTTGCTCAATACTTGATAATTTAGTTATTGAATAATGATTGAACAAGTTAAGTCACCAGAGGCCACGCCGGTACCAAGCCATCAGGTGCATTCAAACTATTATTTTGGCGCCTTGAATTCTAATCACATTTTGTTTTAGTGTCGACAGGTTCCTGTTATCGACATGGTATGCAGTTGTGATGGAATTCTCTCAACCATTGTCCCCTTACTTTGTTAGCAAAAAATCTATGCTCAGAGTGGCTTGAAGCTCCGACAAGGAGTAGAGCTTATCACTCTACCCCGTGGTCCCCAAAAGTATTATGGTGAAGAAGCATGGTGAAATGGTGATCTACTGAAGAGCTTCTGAGATGGGGTATACCTATGCTAAAGGTTCATGTATTCTAGGGTTATGAAGAATAGCAATGGATCTTTTTAATCTTTTACAAAATAATGTCTGCCAAAAATTAGTTCTCTACTTTGATGGTGGTGCATAGGTAATTTATTCATCACTAATGATATTATGCTCTTTGAGTGTTGAATACAATTCGTCTTACACCTGGATGATGATTCAAATACTGATTGTCTCCCTTGGATATATTGGAGATATGACGTCATAATCGACCCTTTGTTTGTTATTAACAATTCATTATGTCCCATCTTTTTCTTTTATGCAACTATCCTTATCACGGTTTAAACTTTCTTGCGTCCCTGTTTGTTTATGTTTTAGTTCACTAATTATATTTTAAAAACTCATTGTCTTTGTCTTATGGCCTTTCAGATATTATCTGCTTGTATCTCTTGTGGAAGATTCTTCAAGCTTAAGTGTGCCCCCACCCCATGCGCTAAATTTAGTATGTGTGGTCCCATTCTTAAATGTGATGTTTGTAAACAGTTGGAGGAGGGTGGGGGTTGAAAGGACTTATTCTCAGACTTTATTAAATTACTGGCTAAGGACAGGGCAAGTGAGGAGAGAAGCATGTCAAGAAAGAACACGAGAGCGTATTTTGTGGAAAGAGTAAGAGGAAGGCCACCACTGACATGGAGGCCTTCCGTCTTGAGAAGATAGGGTGTATGAAGACAATTAAGGACCTGGTAATAGAGTTGCTTCGTGGCATGCTCCCTGGACCATGTAATTTGTTGCCTTCATCTGCCCCTGGACAGATAGTCTTCGCTTCTGAATCTGACTTCTATGATAGGGGTTTACCAGTTTTCACTTCAGATTCAGAGTTGGCTCCAGTTGATCACGGCTTGAGGCACACTTCGCCGGTAGATCCAGAAGTGAGAGTGATGGCCTCCAGTTCCCACTTTACGGGTTCCATGGAGCAGCCTCCCACTTGTGGTACTGTATCCTCTTATGGTACATTTCCTGGCCATTCTGGGTTAGCGTTCTTTGCTAACACGGAGTCTAATCTTTCTGGCCAGGAAGATGAGGCCTATCTGCTGGGGTCCCCCGATGAGATCGTGCCCATGGAAATGGATGAACCTGCACCCCTCACAGGGAGCATGGGTGGACTTTTCCATGGAACTCCCGGACCATCATGTTGTGCAATTTACCCATGACTCCGACACCTGGTTTAGCTATGGCTCAAGCCATGCCGGTCCTCATGGACCCGCATGGTGTTACCCGCTTGTCAGGGGTGTCCACGGCTCCAGCCACAGCTCCGCCTGCGAGTGTTGTTGAGGACGACGAAGGCCCGCGCCTAGTGGAGCGCTCACTGAGGAGGACTGGGCTGATGTCTGCTAATGGCTGATAGGGGTTAGACCAGAACTCAACGTGGAATCATTGACTTCCCAGTGGACCAGTATCCGTGGTTGATGGGAGCACCTTAGATGAGTGCAATGCCATCTCTGCCGCTAGGCGAGCATGTTGTTGATTTGTTCAATAGATGTCTGGTGAAGGACCCGTGCGAGGTGTCATGTTGCTGTCGCATGGTGGCTGGCCAGTACCAGCAGTACGGTGTTGTGCCTAAACCGAGCGCTGCGCTAGTTTGAAGACACACGGCCAGTTTTCCACACTGACACGGGAGTGCTGTGCACGGGTGTACTGCGCAGTACTATTACCGCATTGGGCAATGCAGAAGAGAGCTCGAGAGTGGCTATTGCAGTAGTCTCGCATGTTTCTCAAATGTTAGAAGGGGTAGTAACTGCCTCTGGAGTGCGCCAAGCTAGTCCCGTCTCAGTCCAAAGAGCCATTCAGGATGGAATAAACCTGGCTTTGGACTGTATGATGCAGTCAGTCACTAGAAGTGTCTTGGTGAGGCGTATGTTTACGTTGAACAACCTGTGCCCGTCTCAGGACCTGTACAATAGGCTGCTGCGGACACATAAATCAGGTCCTGGTCTTTTTTCAGGTGAGGGATGCAAGCACCTCCAGGAGACGGTCACCGTAGTGAACAACCAGGGGGCGTTACACAAACAATTCGAAGTGCTCCGTAGGGAGCGCGTTCGTGCAGTACTCCCTGCATTCCGTCTGTAGCAGGCCAGAGGTGACGGTGGTCAAGTCAACGGCCAGCCACTGGTGCAGCGTATGCAGCGGCCATTCCAGCACCAGCCTGCTTGGGTGGGTGTGTCGCAGGCCACTATGTAGCAGCCTGCACATCATGGTGCATGCGGCGCTGGCAGGCGCGCACGAGGATCTGGTCACGTTAACCATGCATGATGGGCTGGTTACCACAAGGATCACTCTGGCGCTGCCACAGACAGTGCCGCTCTTGCACTACTCCTGTCCATCTCTCTCCCGAGGTGCACCCATGGGAGGTTGCTTGGCCTTCCACAAGCAAGAGTGGGAGCGATTGACTCGGGATCATATAGTCTTGCGATGGCTGTCAGTCAGATACCATCCTGACTGGATACAAGGTCCGCCATATCTACGGTCCCTGGTCCCGATCTGGACTCGAAATCCAAGAGATTCAGATCAACGGTTGTGTATCGAGGAGGAAATAAAATCCCTCATACAAAAAGGAGCAATTGAACCAGCTCAAAATTGACCGGGCTTCTACTCAATCGTGTTTCTGGTAACAAAAAGCACTGGAGGATGGAGACCAATTCTCAAACTCAAGCCATTGAACAAGTTCATAGACCCACCGGGTTTCAAGATGGAACCAATCAAAACAGTGTTGGCGGGTTTGAAGAAAGCAATGTGGACAGCGTCAATAGATCTGACGGATGCTTATTTCCACATTCCTATTGCGAGTTTTCATTGGTTCCTGAGATTCGCATTTCAGAGTGCCAGTGGGAATTCAAAGTTCTTCCCGTTAGAATTTCGACAGCTCCTCTAGTCTTCACCAGGGTGGTCCTTGCTATCACATCATACCAACCAGCAGGAGAAACATAGCAGTGCACACCTACATAGACGACTGGCTGCTAAAAGAACACAATCGGGAAAGTCTATCAGCAAATCTGGAAATAATTTTGAAAACACACATCTAGGCTGAATAATCGACTTTCAGAAATCAGAGCTGACTATATCCCAGAGGTTTGTTTACCTGGGCATGTTCTTCGATCTAGAGATGGGATATGTTTACCCATCTCAAGGGAGAGTAGAGATACTCATCTCAGTCATACAGTCAGTGTGCAACAGTCTCTATGTGCTGGCACAGCTTTACTTGAGAATGATGGGGGTTGATGGTTTCTCTGGAGCCAGTCATTCCACAGGCAGCTTTGCGCAGGCGACCTATCCAGTAATTTTTCATGAGACAATGAACCCAGAGTTCAGGATGACTAGATTCAAAAGTGTCAGTGTTGGAGCCTGTTATTCACCACCTCCAATGAAAAGAGAAAATCTCCGGGCGGGGATGATGCTCACCCCACCCTCACATAACGATGTACACATCAATGAAGGGATGTGAAGCTTGCCTGATCAGTCACAAGAATATACCAACCTGCTGGAATTACGAGCAGTAATCCTAGGCCTGGAACATTTCTTAGAGAAAGTCCAGGGCAAGATAGTTCTGATTCGATCAGACAATTCAACAGTAGTGACTTACATAAATGCCAAGGCGGAATGAAGTTGCCCAGTCTCTGTATGATGAAATGGAAAGTGCTTTGCTAGAGCCTAGATCATGTTAGCAGTTCTTATTCCGTAAAGGCTAAATCTGTTAGCAGACTCATTGAGCCGAAGGATGAGTGTATTCCCTACGGAATGGCAACTAAGTCAATGTGTGGCGGACCGTCTGTTCAACAACTGGGGCAAACCCAACATAGATTTATTCATAACGAAGAAGATTGCAAAGATGACGACGTATGTCTCTCCGATTCCAGATTCGAGCGCTATCGCAACAGATACCCTGGCTATCAGCTGGGAGGGAATTATGCATACGCATACCCGCCAGCAATCCTATTCTAAAAATTCTTCAGAAAATCAGGCAAGAGGCGTGCCAAGTGCTTCTGTTCACCACGAATTGTCCAAGCTGATCATGGTACACGGATCTGCTGGACCTTCTGGTCTGCAATTCGTTTCCTCTGCCTCTGGTGGGCAATATTATCTTCCAGGGCAAGGCTCTTAACAACAGTGGATGTTGTCCAGGAATCCGCAATTAAGGAAGGCTCTTCTGAGCAAGCAGCCATTTTCATGGCAAAAGCCGGAATGGGGGTCAACCTCCAGGGCATATAATTGTAAAATCAATAGATTTGCAGAATGGTGCTCAACAAGATCTATTAATCCAATGGAACCACCTATTCAGGTGATAGCCGATTTCCTCTGTCACCTGTATGATACCTACATCCTTAGACCTAATTATATTGCTGTAGATAATTCAGCATTAAAGTGTAAGTAAAACGGTAAGCCAACTTACTGCGTTAGTGTATGGAAATAACTCAGTATATGCCAACATAATGATATGGTTATACAATATTTTTATAGACTATTACTATTTATATAAAATTTCATATCAAAAGTGCTAATTTTCGTACCTTCCGAAAACGAAACTCGAACACCCGTAGACAAGGCTTATGACCGTATGACGTAATATCAGGGACCTGCGTAAGACGGAAAATTGACTCGCTAACATTCTGACAGCTGCGCTTGCGTGTTGGTGATCATTAATTTGATCCGCCAAGACTTGATATTACGGTCAAATTGGTGAGAATCCAGCATATACATTATTATATTACCTTTTAAATACAAATACAAATATCTCATGTTGTGTGGTTTAGCGTATTAATACAGCAAATCAGTTTCAATGGAAATGAAATGTATTTCCGTGATTCTGATAGTTGTTGCACGTCTATTTCATGAACGTTAAAAGCTAGTTGTAATGGCTATAAAACAAGTTTTACTCTTCCTATGCACCGATTCACTTTTATATAATAACCCCTCTTATGTCAACAGTGCCTCAAAATGATACTTAACCCTTTCACCGACAAATGCCTGAAAACGTATGGGGCTTATCTTTTAAAGTATTTAACATATTATGTTAAATATTTTGCAATTAATTTGACTGGAAGCCAAATATATGTTGCTGCAACAGGTTCTAGTCAAGTTTAACTGCAAAATATTTAACACTTCCTCTATGGTTGCCGTGGGAATGCTGAAAGGATTAAATTAATTAACCCATTAATGGTCAAGATTTTCAGAAAATTTGAATTTTTGCTCAGTGATTCAGAAGGTTCCGGATTCGGCAATGAGCTTGCAAAAATGTGCATTTGTAGATCAAGAGAAGACCATTTTTGAAAGTTTACCACTGCAATGACAGGCTCACCTGCAAATGGGCATTCACCAAGCAAAACTTTCGATTTTCCTGACCAATCAATATGGCTTTTCAGCCAATTTGACGAGAGGCCACCTTGGATTTTGGCCGATTTTTAGAAACCTCTTTAAAAATCTCCGAAACCACGCGGGGGATTAATTCAAAATTCATGAAATAGCATCTAGTATTAAAATTTAAATTGCATGGTAGTCATACAAGTCAGCTGTTTTTAACAAAGTTTTGACAGAAAGTAGGTGCTGTATTGAGAAATATCCTTTTGCCGCTCATAAGATTAGTTTTGAAAATTTATCACTGGAATGACCGACTCGATTATCGAGCCAGACATGCCAGTGGTCCATTTAGAAAAAATAGGCTTCTCTTGGCCTGCGAATGGACATTCAATAAGCAGATATGTCGATATTCTTGACCAAATGTAGTTATTAAAGAGTTAATAGGCAAAATTGGTCTAAAGCACATCTAAAATCGTGTTTGGTAACTGTTCATTTGCAAGCAAGATTAATTTTTAAAGTTTAATACCGGAATCACTGACTTGATGTTATCATGCCACTAATTCCATTGTTAAATCTTAAAAAATGGTCTCTTAGTCAGTAAACCAACATTCACGAGGTGTGTACTATATACTTTATTATATATGATACGTTCCTGAATCTGTTGTCTTTTTATTCAATTTTACAGTGTGTCTATCATTCTTCAAGGAACTATATATATATATATATATATATATATATATATATATATATATATATATATATATATATATATATATATATATATATATATATATATATATATATATATATATATATATATATATATATGGTACTATACTTCAATTTGCTTACTTCCACATCACCAATAACAAATGATAAAGGACTGACAGGTCAGAAGAAGTGGACAATATATTTAAATAATTTAATCAAAACAATGTTCTTTCTTCTAGGATTTCTAAATGATGTTTGTTGGTGTTTGGTGTTATTGTATGTGTTCATTAGTAATAAGTCCTATCACATTCACATGACTGTAAATAAATCACAATCCATGCATTTCTATATCCCGGGATTTGTTTTCTCATATACATTTTAGCTGCGACTGTCACAAAAACTACTGATCCGATTTGGTTCAAATTTTAACATGAAGAAACATGCCGTCAAAGAGTATTTCCAGTATTGTCTTCAAAGCGGAATTCAACCAAATTTGGTATGTTAATTACCCGTTTGATTGCGGGTTACAAGACAATGTTTACATTAGGAACTAAAATGTGCAGTCGATGGCATGCCATAGCAAATCCCCAGCCGTTCACCACTTCGAGCTTTACCCTCACTTTGACCCATACACAATAAATTTCAAAATTCCAAAAGTGCCATCCATGCACTTCCTTGCCCATAGGTATAATAATCACCAACGTTTCAAGTTTCTATCTTAAACGGTCTAGAAGGAGATGCGTTAAAATGAATAAGGGCACAGACGGCCGACACGCATGCACGCACACAGGTCTCATCACATAATCCCAACTTTTTCTTCGAAAAGCGTGGGGATAACTAGATTGATCGGTCGATGACGCGTCATCACAAATCCCCACCTTCAGCGCCTTGAACTTTTGACACACCCCACACGTCGGCGGCGGTGCCAAATGTAAATGTCATTTTGCAATCATATGGGTAATTCACATAACAAGTTTGGTTGAATTTCTTCGAATAGTGTCAGAGGAGTTGCATTACACTCAATTTCATGACCTTCACAACCCCCCCCCCCCACCTCCTCCCCATCCCATACACCCGTGGGGCGAGGCCAAATGTAAATGTGCTCATTAACTCCACATTGATATGGGTAACTGACATACTTAATTTGGTTGGATTCTGTCAAACAGTGTCAGAGGAATTGCGTTACAATCAATTGCATGACCTTTTGACCCCTCCCCCCCCCCCCCCCCGGGGGTGGGGGGGGCGGAACCAAATGTAAAGGCGCTCATCCACTGCACAGCGGAAAATTAACACACTGAATGCGTCTGGCATGCGGCAAACCACAATGACATGGACGCATGCCATTTTTACGTAGCAGCAGCAGCAGCAGCAGCAGCAGCAGTAGTAGTAGTAGTAGTAGTAGTAGTAGTAGTAGTAGTAGTAGTAGTAGCGGCAGCAGCAGCTTTAGCAGCAGCAGAGACGGCTATGGCTGCTACTACTAATACTACTGCCACCCCAGGAAATTGTATAGGCAGCGATTGTATTCAATTAACTCAACCCCCCCCCCCCCCCCCCACACACACACACACACACACACACACACACACACACACACACACACACACACACACACACACACACACACACACACACACACACACACACACACACACACACACACACACACACACACACACACACACACACACACACACACACACACACACACACACACACACACACGCACGCACGCACGCACATTCCCTACAGTTGAATATTTTTGGAATTAGTTTGACTAGGAGTTGGTGCTGTCTATGACAACAGCAACATAATCCAGTCAAATTAATTTAAAAAATATTAAAATAAGAGCTTTCTTGTGTGGTTTTCTTATAATCGAGACGCTGGAATTTCAAGGGTTAAGTGTCAACAGACAGTTGACCTAGTTTGCCGAGATCTTTGTTGAATGACAGAGGATTGCTATTTACGACGTAATTTGGCAATGTACATTTTGTTCTTTCCCACGCATTAGACTACTTGTGTTGGGTGTGTGTGTGTGTGTGTGGGATATATATATAATATATATAAAGATTTTACTACGAACGTAGTTGATGGTCTATGATTGTATTATAATCCGCGAAAATTGTTTGTCTGTTAGAACAAGTCGCCTCTTATGACAGCGCGTCAACGTTATTTCACTCGTCTGTTTCAGACAAGCTCAGCCGATCCCCTGAAATGACGTCACGCGCCAAGGCCGTTCTCATTTCGTTTTACAACGAGTCGGCACAGGATCGCCGAATTTAAAATAAATCCGAATAATATCTTCGAATAACACATTCTATTTCATTCTTTAATGCCCAATGTTATATATGAAAGCCACTTTCAATGCCATTGTACTTCTTCTTTAATGTCTGTTTTCCATTACTTGGCTAAAGCATAGTCGCTGAAATACCCTGGTCAGCCCATTGGGCCGTATTCATAAAAGTTAGCTTAAGCTTACAAGCTCAAGCTCCTAGAAGAAGCAAAAGCACACCAAGCAGAAGCAAAAGCAGAAGCAAAAGCTTAAAATGATATACACAAGCTTTTGCTTGACCTACAATCGTTTTCTTAGTCGCTCTAGCAAGGCGTTAGGTAATGCTCGAGCGGTTTCGTTCACTAGGCCTATATACATTTCATTAGCGTGCTGTATTACAGACTGCATTGTATTGCACTAATTTCATTTCACCGTTTAGGCATATGCCATGGATTCATCTAGTGATTTGGAGGAAACTACCACGAACTCTTGAATCAATAAATTTAGTTATGGTTAGCATAATCAAGGATCATCCAGTTCTAGTAGAGAAAAGTCAATTGCCAACAACCAAAGAGAGGAAAGCACGTGCACTCCATGAGGCTAAGAGTAGAATTTCGACGAATACTGGTAAAAACATGACTGAAAAGCAAATTTTGAAAAAAATCTCAAACATGAAAGTCCATGTGAAGAAAATAACTGATGGGAAACAAACTGGGAATCGTAAGATCATTATGTGTCCTTGGGAGCAGCAGCTCTATGACATTCTGCAATGGGATGCCAACCCAACAATAACCAAGATGGCCTGTTCACTTTCTGCCGGCTTTCAGTCACACCAGTCAGGATCCTCTTCGCTGGATGTTTCAAGCTGCTCCACGTACAGAGTATGTATACATTCTCTTTTTGTTATATATCATCTATCTTTCCATGGGTCGTAAGGATGCACCTTCTTTGCAACTGGTTAAAGGCCTCGTATAGCTGACATGCAGTGTGCGCGTGCATGCGTTTGCGTGAATCTGTGCGTGTGCGTGTGAGTGTGTAAGTATGTGCGTGAGTTTGAGTATGTGGGTGGGTGAGTGTGTGATTGGGTGAGTGCATGAGTATGTGAGTGCGAGTCTGAAAATGTATGTCTGAGGGAGGGATGGGTGGCTGACTGGCGGCGGTGTTGGTGTGTGCATGTGTGTATGTACATACATTAGTGTATGCTATGCGTGTGTGCGTACGTGCGTGAGTGCGTGCGTGCGTGCGTGTAAAAAATTTCCAAAGGTTGTCATCTCCCATATCGATTTGACGAGCATGTTTAGTAAAACACATTACAAAGAATTATTTTGATCTAGTGTCAAAAATGGGGGCCTGGGCGTGGGGATATAATTATGACGCCATCGTCCAAGTGATCCAGTTCTTTTTTTATTTTGCAGCATTGCAGTGATCCGAATGAACCAGGCGATTCGACTTCTGAAATGACACCACCACGAAGTCGCTCCTCAACTCCAATCCCTGCCCAACATCCAAAGAGAAAGCTTTTGTCAGCAGAGACTGAGGAAACTGAAAAACTATCAACCCTAAAATTGCAACGACTCGTATTACTTGAACAGCTAAAATATACCACAGCTAAAATGGCACGTTTTGAGCAGCAAATCCAACCAAAAACGGGTACAGTTTAACCTCCTGCCGACACCACGCTTACCAACATGGATAATTGGCAACATTCCGCTGCATGGCATTAATAATTAAAATTTATTCTGGGTTTCCTAAATCAATAAAAAATTAATAAATTCTCAATCCATTTATTTTCCTTGTTATAATTTAATGACACACGTTGATGGCTTGTAAAAAATGTAAGGTCCAGTTTGGAGAGGGTCATTCAGTGAGCACGTCCGTCAAAAAGGATAGCGGTAATTTCCTGTCGTCTTTGTTGT
Organism: Chaetoderma sp. LZ-2023a; assembly: GCA_034401795.1. Taxonomy (NCBI): domain Eukaryota; kingdom Metazoa; phylum Mollusca; class Caudofoveata; order Chaetodermatida; family Chaetodermatidae; genus Chaetoderma; species Chaetoderma sp. LZ-2023a. The sequence goes on along the minus strand of CM067369.1, from coordinate 63,934,126 downwards.
CCCTTTAATCGCATGTGGCGAACAGCCTCGTGGTGCTCTTCAGCGGCACCAGCTTCAACATCCTCTGGTTCATCATCACCGAAATCAGCATATGGATCATTTAGAAAGTTTGCAATGTTATGTAGTACAAAATAGACCACAACACATTTCGGAATGTTTTCTGGTTTGAGGCGAACACCGTACCGAATGAGAGGAAAACGTTGCTTTAATTGACCAAATGCCTGTTCGATAACAACGCAATTTCTAGCATGTATTTTGTTGAAATATCTCCCAGCTGGTGTATTTGGATCACTGTACAGTGTCATCATATATGGCGCTATTCCATATCCCGAATCACCAAGAAGAAAACCGTGGATATAGTTCTGAAGTATGAAAAATTCGCGAGTCATGCACTGATCCCGGCCAACCTACGTCAACACTGGTAAAGGTACACTTTGCATGTCGCCTGAACATTAAGCGAAGGGAAATTCTTGCGATTAATGAAATCATCTCCAAATGGTCCGTGTGGCTTATCAATGCGTACATGAGTACAGTCAATTGCCCAGAGTGTAAAGGGAACCCCAAGCCTTTCCGTCCATTGTTGCTTTGCCATGGTCACATCTGCATTAGAAATAGGAAATTTTATCCACGTTGAATGTTCAGCTGATATCGAATTGAAGGTACTTGAAATACATCTAGATACAGTTGGCTGCGTTATCCCCATCACTTCTGCTACTGTAGTCTGATATCCAGGGTCTGCTAAATAGTGCAGAGTTGTTTCCATGCGTTCCACTGGTGACCCGCGCGTCTCTAGATTTTCAGGTAGAAATTGTTGTGCCAACCATTCTACATTTTCCTTATTGAAACGAAATAACGTGCGATGTGTTACTGGGGATATCTCACCACGTTTAATCCCACTCTTATACACCTTATGTTCTCTTATATGCATAAACATGGTACAAACAGTTCGGAATTGTGACTTTAGCTAACGTTCAATCCACTCTGGAGGAGCTTGCCGAAATGACAGCATATGCTAGACGGCATAAGGAAATGTACAATCTTATGTATACAGTTTCAAGCATTTTCTCAGTTCTAAGCTAATGCATGCAAGGCAAAGCTTTTGCTTTGCCTAATAAGAAAGTGCTTTTTCTGTGAAGCAGTAGCTAATTGTTTATGCATACATTCTTAAGAAAATGCATAGAAAAAGCAAAATCTAACTTTTATGAATACGGCCCATTATCTTGCCTGCTTTGACTAGATATAATCATAATTCAAAAGCATACAAACAAAGTACCAAGGAATGGCTGACGGACCCAAGTTGGTTCTGGTTGTCATACATTGAACCCCATGGAGGGCGTCCAAAGATACCATTTCAAGGTGAATTGTGGAATGCATCCAATTTTGCCACTAATCCGCCACTAACTTTTTTAATCTGAGCTTTATTGAATGAAGGTCGATATTTAGAAATTTCAAAGAGTGTTAGGGAAGTAAGTATCAACTCCCGTGAAAAACTTATTTGGAACTTGGCATCGTCATAAAGTTACCTCAACCCGGAGGAGCAGCACATACATTCAGACATTTGATGTCAAGGTCATTGTGATCTTGATACAAAGCTAATATTGGCATTTGGAAATGCAAAATCCCAACATTTTTGCCAATATCCTGTCAGTGTAACACTTGTGTCTTGTCTGTTTATCGGTGTCCAATCTCGGTTGAGCTAATATCGCAGCATGACTTCACCCTATTGGGACTAAACTTGACCTCTTTTACAACTTTAAGTTTTTCCATTTAGCAAATCATTTACATTTAACTTAATATTACCAGAACTAATCTTGGATACATGATTCCCTATGCAAAAAGGAAGCTACGGCCAAGTTCATGGTCATCATAGCCGTGATATTTGACCTCTGTCTTGTCTGCTTTTTCAACGTTAAGTTTTTCCATTTAGCAAATAATTTACATTTATATTTCAGGATTGGTTAATTCTATTGGAACTAAGCTTGAATACATGTAGGCGTGCACGATTATGCAATTTTTAGCTCGACTACGAAGTAAAACGAGCTATTGCGATACCCTGCACATCCTCCGGCGGTGGCGGCGTCCAATTTGCGTTTAGCTCAACTTTTGTGTTTATATCTCAGGTTTGGTTAATCATATTTAAGCCAAACATGGACACATGCCTCCTTATAGTGAACCTGATATCACACAATTATGTTGAGGTTAAAAGGTCAAATGTCAAGGTCACTGGCCTTGGTAAAACCCTTATTTTTTCAACATGAACATTTTCCGTTTAGCTCGACTTTTCTGTTTATATCTCAGGTTGGGTTAATCATACTGGACATAAATTTGGACACATGCCTACTTATAATGACACATAATGACAATGATGGTTTAGTCAAAAGGTCAAGGGCACTGATATGCATGGCGACCTTCTGTAATCGCTACTCCTCATTAACCGCCTTGCAGATTTCAACCTATGGGGGTAGGCCTCAGAATCTTTTTATACAGAATTCTGATTGGTCAATCTTTTGGGTTAAAATCTTACATTTTATGAAAAGTTTATCGGAAATTGTCAAAACATAACTCCTCATTAATCGCTTGGCGAATTTCAACCTGATTTGGCTGAAAGGAGCCTAATGCTTTTGGTTTCAGAACGTGTATACAGAATATTGATTGGTCAAGTTTTTTGGTGAAAACCTTAGATTTTATATAAGATTTACAAGAAATTGTCAATGCGCTACTCCTCATTAACCGCTTGGCAGATTTCAAGTTAGTTTGGCTGGAAGGACATTATGGGGATATGCTTCAGAACTTATATACAGAATTTTAACTGGTCAAGATTTGTTGTGAAACAGTTAGATTTTATGAACAGATCTTATATACATATTTTTGATTGGTAAAGTTTGTTTGGGAAAACATTAGAATTTATTGGAAATTGTCTAAACGCTACGTGGATTTTATCCAGATTTGGCTGGAAGGGTTCTATAGGAGTAGGCTCTAGAACGTCTATTCAGAATTTTGGTTGGTAAATTTTCTCGCGTCCATTTGAATTTTTTAGCTCAGCTGGCCAGAATGGCCAAAGGAGCTTATGACATGGCAACCATCCGTCGTCCGTTTGTCCGGCAACTTTTGCTTTAAAACGCTACTCCTCATTAACCGCTTAGCAGATTTGAACCTAATTTGGCAGAAGGACCCTAAGGAAGTAGGCTTCAGAACATGTATGCAGAATTTTGATTGACCAATTTTTCCAGCTGCCATCTTGGATTTTCAGAAAATTTCAGTAAATATGATAAAAGACGACTTCATTTACTACTAGACCGATTTCAAGCAAACTTGGCTAGAAGGTCCCTAGACTGGTAGGCTTCATGAACTTATACACAGAATTTTGACTGGTCTATTTTCTTGGCGGCCATCTTGAATTTTCCACAAAAAAATGGCTGAAAATTGGTTAAAACGCTACTCTTCATTAATTGCTTGGACAATTTCAACCAGATTTGTTGGCAAGAATACTAGGCTAATAGGTTTCAGAATTGTATACAGAGTTTTGATTAGTCAATTTTTTCGGTCGCCATCTTGGATTTTTTGACAATTTCTGGAAATCGGTTGAAAGCCTACTTATTAATCATTGGGTCGATTTCAATCAAACCCAGTGTGAAGGACCCTAGAGTACTATGCTTCAGAACTTGTATACAGAATTTTGATTGGCCATCTTGAAATTGCTGGAAATTGGCGCAAAATTGTTTAAAACGCTACTTAGTATCTTCTTGGGCAATTTCAGCCAGACCTGGCTGGAAGGATACTAGTGTGCGAGGTTTCAGAACTTATATACAGAATTTTGATTGGTCAATTTTTCCAGCGGCCATCTTGATTTTTGAAAACTTGTTAAAAGCCTCCTCATTAACCACTGTGCTTACTTCAATAAAACTCAGTGGAAAGGACCCTATAGTAGTATGCTTCAAAATTGGTATACAGAATTTTGAATGGACATTTTTTTCTTGAATTTTCCGAAAATGCTACTCCTTATTACCTGCTTGGGCATTTCCGCCAGACTTGGCTGGAATGATACTAGGGTAGGACGTTTCAGAACATGTATACAGAATTTTGATTGGTTAATTTTTCCGCCATTCTGGATTTTCTGAAAATCCGATAAAAGCCTACTCCTCATTAACCACTTGGCCAATTTTCGGAACAATGGCTGGAAATTGTTTAAAAGACTACTCCTCATTAACTGCTTGGATGGTTTCATTCAGACTTGGCTGGAAGGACCCTATGGTGGTAGGATTCAGAACATGTATATACAGAATTTTGATTGGTCAATTTTTCCAGTGGCCGTCTTGGATTTTCCGAATTTTTTGGAAATTTAAAAGACTACTCATTAACCGCTTGGTCGATTTCAACCAAACTCAGCTGGACGACAGACCGTAGTCTAGTACACTTCAGAACTTATATACAGAATTTTGACTGCTTGATTTCTTTGGGTGGCCATCTTGGATTTGCCGGAAAATATGAATATGTTGAAGGATCCTATAGTGGTAGCCTCTAGAAATTCTATACCGAATTTTGATAGGTCAATGTTTTGGTGGCCATCTTTGATTTTCTGGAAATTATCAGCAACCATTTAAAAATGGTATTCCTTAATCAATAGTCCGATTTTAACAAAACTTGGGTCGAACACTCCTATGACGGTAGGCTTCAAAATTTCAAATGAGAATCTGGATTGGTCTATATTTTTGGTGGTCATCTTGGGTTTTCCGAAAATTATCCATGTCCATTTAAATGCAAATGGTTCAAATGTTAATAGTCCAGGTGAATGTCACAGGCCTTTGGACCTTTTGTTTAAAACTTTCAAGAACCATTTAATACGTCTCTTAATTAGTGTGCCAATTTCAATGAAACATGGGTGGAATGATCCTATGGTGGTTGGCTTCAACATATCAAACAAGAATTTTGATTAGTCAATTTCTTTGGTGGCCATCTTGGATTCTTTCGTAAATTACCCATCATGTCTACCAGTATTTAAATGCAAATGGTTGAAATCCTAATGGTTCATGTTAGTGTTACAGGCCCTTGGGCTCCTTGTTGATAGCGACTTCTATATTTATTTTATGTTTGAAGTCAAGCTTCAAAGTTCATTGCAAACTCGTAAAGTCGAGCATCATGGTTGCATTGCAACCATATTTCTGGTTATAATTGCGATTATTCAATTAATTGATACTGAACGCTTATCCACCCAATGTCAAAAAGTTAACTTTTTAGAGAGAGTGTAATATATATATATATATATATATATATATATATATATATATATATATATATATATATATATATATATATATATTTATATATATCGATATATATATATATATATATATATATATATATATATATATATATATATATATATATATATATATATATATATATATATATATATATATATATATATATATATATATACATATATATATATATTTATATATATATATATATATATATATATATATATATATATATATATATATATATATATATATATATATATATATATATATATATATATATATATATATATATATATATATTTATACTGGTGTATGTTTGAGAAACAATGTTACTTTGTCATTTGTATCTTAGCAATACAATTTTAGAAAGTTCTGAGTTAATCTTTGAAAACATTTTGACTGAAAATAATTACTACATCAGCAAGCAATAAATGTTAGTCAAATTGTTTTCAAAATATTCAGTATGTTTCATAATGGGGTTATTTGAAAACTTCTTTCTCAGAATACAGGAAGAATGTGGTTGAGATCAGTTGAACAAAAGTAGGTAGCCATTTCATTTTGTTACCATTAAAAGCTGACTAAGTTGTCTAACAAAGTATTAATCAACCTTGTGTAAAATGAGCTGAATTTTAAACATGATGAATGTGTTTTTAAACTGTAGCACTGATCATATATGTTAGCAATGATTTTCAAAGTAAACACAAAGACCAAATATTAACATTTCAAATGAAGCGGATGAGATATCTTAATGCAGCACCACACAACAGTTATGCTCCAGCTAATTCACACAAGTGTGGTGGTAAAGGACAATGCAATGACAATTGACTCAAGTCCTATCATTTTCCTACAGCAGGCAGATTAAAATATTTACTAAATTGAATAATTGTGCAAGTCTAAGTGCACGGTTACCTATAATGTTAGGAAGCAGCATGATAACATTGATGTCACACAGGTCAAAACTCAAGTTCGCTGTGACAAACAGGAGACAGGTGGGACCTTTAATTCCGCAGAATTCTTGTTGAACAAATTAACCGTACAAAAAGATAAAAAAGCTGGCGATTCCAATTGAACTTAGTGTTAAGAATTATGGAGTACATGTTTTGAAAAAGGTTTCCTTCCTCTGCTTTCTACCATCATAACCATGTCTCCATTTTCTATTTCTTTATAAGGGACAATTTGTCTAGTTAGTTAAATCGATGAATATTTTTTCATAGTACATAATTCCATTTAATTTTGGAACTTACAGTGTGTTCTTACTGGCGAGTTAATCGGGAGTAACGCCATACACGCTGGTTAAATCTCTAGTGAGAACACGGCCTGATACATTTAGATCTGCAATAAGTAGTTCAATCCATCCCATTATCTGCGTGAATGCATGCATGCTTTGTTACTAATTATATATATATATATATATATATATATATATATATATATATATATATATATATATATATATATATATATATATATATATATATATGCCATTTCTCTAGAATTGTTTACTGCCTGTTCATGGTTGAACATTCAATTTTATATTTCATCCAACGTTTTTTGTAATCTTCATTCTGGTTGGCTGCCCAATGTCATCCGTAAGTTACCAACCGATGATCTGCAGTTTTGATTGTCACTCAACGTAATTTTTAGCTATGCCACAGTGTGAGTCCTGATTATTAGGTCGACTTTACGAAGTAAAACGCGCTCTTGTGGTACCCTGCATGCCATCGCTGATGGTGTTGTCGCATCGTCCAGCCTTTTATATTAGCAATCTCTGATTGTCGTTCTTGTTATATCTCGTGTTTGGTTAATAATACTGGACCCAAACCTTGGTCACATACTTTCTTATAATGACATGACATCAGACAATGAACGTAGGGTCAAAAGTTAAGGTCACTGTGACCTTCGTAAATGCCTGGGCCTGTTTTCAACATAAACATTTTTGTTCACAAAAAAATCTCGGGTGAACTACCAGCTTGTCCGGCCTATAGCTTCAAGACTTTTATATGTACGATCATGAAACTCGGTATGTGGATGCATCTTATGTAGACGATGTGTGCTGTGCAAAAGTAGGTTAGCATCAGGGCTGGGATCAAATACTTTCAAAAGTATTTAAATACAAATACTTTGGAATTCTTAAAATACAAATACAAATGCTTGGGTTTTTTTAAGTATTTAAATACAGATACAAATACTTAGGAAAGTATTTAAAATGTGTGTCAAATACTTCTTACATGTCTTATAGAAGACCAAAGTATGGTACAGATGTCACTCTAGTGATAGACAGCCATACCCTCAAATTTACATGAGCACAGACAATTATAGATACCAATCTAAGGGTGAAAAATGAAACAAGTATCAATTTATGAATGGAAATATTATGAAAGGAAAATATCTATGATATCAGTATCTTATTTTTGACATATTTGTGGATGAAATTATTTGTATACCATATCTATGGTCAAGTTCCACGGGTTAACCTTAGTTAAATATAGTTGACTAGATCCCAACCAAAGTTGAAATAGTAAACTAGCTAGTAAAGTTAGTCAACCAGCATCCTGAATGGTTAATGCAAAATTATATCAAATTCAAAATGGCAGATAAACTTAGCTTTCCACGTTTAAATGCACATAAATAGTCATGTAAATATTTCAATATCTAATTTAAGTTTGATGAAATACTTTCCTGATGTACATGTATGGCAATATTCTCAAGGCCTATTCCCTTCCCACTATGTCTCAAACCGACGCTGTTAGACGCGTAAGCATGCTACATGTAACATACTCATTGTCACAGCATCACAGCCCACAAAATAAGACATAAATCTTGTTTTGCTGGCGAGGCTTTCAAGATTGTGGGTTTTTGTATAACTGAAAATTGTAGTTGCAAAATTGCAATTCCTAGGGGAGAGTATAGAGAATACATATTGATACAAAATCATGTGATTATTTTAAAAACAATTTGACTGAGAGTTGTTGCTGCCTATGACTATAACACAGCCAGTCAAATTATTTTTTAAATACTCATTAATTTCATGTATATTACCTTTGAAACTCAGTGTTCTAACCCTTGCACCGAGAAAATCCCTGAAAAAGTAAATTCTTTACAGCATAAAACGTATTCTGTTGACTATTTTGAAATGCATTTGACTGGAAGAATTAATTTCAAAATATTCATCAGTTTTTCTATATGGTTGCCTTCAAAATGAGAAATGGGGAATTCATCGGTGAAAGGGTTAAAGTTTAGACAGAAATGGAATAACTTTAAACAAGGTTTATTTATTGATTTTGTTTATTTATTTAGATCCTTGCTGATTATTCGTAAGACTATCTCATTTAAAAACTTCAAATTCAAATTATTGCCATAGGTATTTCGATCTTTATTTAATCTGAAAAACAATGTTGCTGTATCCCGCTGCTGTCTAAGAAAAGCAATACTATTTCCAAACTGTACACCAGTATTGCTTCTACAATTAATCTTTTAACATCATTATGAAAAGGGATAATTAACCGCCTTCTAAATGAATGCAACGAATATAAAATTCATGATGAAAATGGTTAACACTCTGGTATAGAGTCATGCAAGCTAGTACAATGGAGGTGTTGTTAATACCTAACCAGCTCTACCTAGGTTGCTTTGAAAGGAAATAATTGCCCAATCCATTACTGTTAAAACACTTGAGATTTAGACCAGCTAAACAAGTTTCTTATTCACAATCTATCACAGGTTTATGCAGTTAACCCTTTAATGGTCAAGCCAACCCAACCCAAACTGGTCTCTGCATTGGTCTTCAGTATTGCCCATTTACAAGCCAAGAGCAGACTATTATTGAAACTTTATCACTGGAATGACTGGCTTTGTAAGCAAGCTAGTCATTCCAGTGGGCTGGGATATATGTATTACCTTTGAAACTATTTTTCCCGGTATGAATGGGATAGCAGGATTTATTTATTTTATTTATTTATTTATTTATTTATTTAGATGTGTTAATACTATCTGACTCAAATTATACACAAAATATTAAGAACTTTTAATTTATTTGTATGTTTCTGAAATTTCAGATTCCTAAGTTTCATTCCTTTTCACTTGATAACTGGTCCTCCTACTGAAAAGCAATGCTTGTAGGCTGCTGCTGTCTAAGAAAGCAACACTATTTCCAACATCAACATGATCATTTCTTCTACAAATTTTAATCCTTTGACATAAGTACAAGAAAGGGTAATTAAACCCACGCACCCACCACATCTAAGTGAATGATTTGAATATAAAATTCATGGTGAAGAAGACTCTGGCATGAGTCCTGCAAGCTAGTAGAATGGATGTGTTGTTATAACCTGACCTGCTTTGAAAGGAGATAATTGCCCATTCTATTACTGATAAGAATTTGAAAATAAAACCAGCTATACAAGACTCAGTCAGGAGGATTCAGTTAGAGCAGCAGTACAGTGCTATACATTGGGTTAACCGTTTGACCCTCGAATTTGATCAGAAAATTTCAAATTTCATTAGCAGATGTCCATTTGTAGAACAAGAGAAGGTTATTTTTTTTAATTTTACGACTGGAATGACTGGCTCAGTTATCGAGCCAGTCATTCCGGTGTTAAATTTTAAGAAATAGTCTTCTCTTGGTCTGCAAATGGACATTTCTCAAGACCACTGCATAAGCTGTTTTTGGCTGATATGTGTGTTAGGTTTAAGGAATTATCATGTAACAGCAAGCAAAGGCCAGACTGGAACCAAAGCTCATTTCATTCTATATGCATTGACAATGCGGAGTATATAAAACAGAGAAAATCATGTGAATATTTTGAAAATCATTTGACTGAAAATTGTTGCTGCCTGTGACCACAACACTTTACCTCTTTACCCCTGGAATTTGTTCAAGAAAACTTCAATCTTCATTTGCAGACCAAGAGAAGACTATTTTTGAAAATCTACCAGTGGAATGATAATTCAATCTTCTTTTGCAGACCAAGAGAAGATTATTTTTGAAAGTTTACCACTGAAATATCTGGCTCGGTTATCAAGCCAGTTTTTTCAGTGGCAAATTTTCAAAAATAGTCTTCTCTTGTTCTGAAGCTGATTTTGGTGTTAAAGGGTTAAGCCAAGTTATTTTCAAAATATTCTTAAGATTTCACTCCCATTTTCTTTAAAAACAGAAAATTGATGATGACATGTATGAAGTGTATGAAAAAGAATTTTGTAACTATTTATAAAAGGATTAACTATCTTTATTCTTAATGAAATGTAGTCTTGTGTTCTTATAATAAAAATATCATCATACTGTTATTGGGTCATATTTTTAACGCTGAAGCCCTAGCAACTACATTTCAAACTATACTATTGATTATTTCGACAAAGATTTCACTGGAGGTTGTTGCTTCTTAAGGCAACAACTCTATCCAGTCAAATTAATTATAAAATATTCAGCAGAACATGTCATGCAGAGTTACAGCAGATATGAGAAATCTCTGTGTTAAATTTTAATTTGCACTGTGCATGTACATTTGAATGTAAGAATTTATCAGAAATAGAGAGAAGTATTTTGAAAAGTATTTGAAAATCCTCAAATACATTGACAATGTATTTAAATACAAATACAAATACTTTTGCCTTAAATACTTTTCAAATACAAATACTTTCAAATACCTGAGAAATGTATTTAAATTACTTCAAATACAAATACTTTTGTATTTGACCCTAGGCCTGGTCAGCATGACATACCTTTGACCTACTTTTCATGGTTCACTGAACAATACCATCTACAAATTTGTCTGGCCCATAGTTTCAAGACTTCTATATGTACGATTATGAAATTTGGTCTGTGGATGCATCTTATGGAGAAGATGCGAAGTGTGTAAAAAGTAGGTCAGCATGACCTACTTTTGACCTACCTTTCATGGTTCATTGAATATTACCGAAAATCTTTATCCATGCTGTAATTTTTAGCTCACCTGGCGTGAAAGGCCAGTGAGCTTATGTCGTGGGGACCGTCCGTCGTGTGCCCATCGTCCGTCCATCATCCGTCCGTCCGTCAACATTTCATTTAAACGAATTCTTCTCAAGAACAGCTGGGCCAATTTCAATTATATTTGACAGGAAGCATCCTTTGGGCATAGCGATCCAAGGTTGTTCAAATGAAGCCGATCGGCCAATTAGGCCGGCGGCCATCTTGGATTTTGGCCGATTTTTAGAAACGTCTTTAAAAATCGTCTCTTCCCAAACCATTTCAGGGATCAATTCAAAACTCACGAAATATGATCTAGGGTAAGCGCTGAATCCAATTTGTTCAAGGGAACTTGAGTGACCAAATGGTTCAGCGGCCATCTTGGATGACCTAGTTTTCACAAAAACAACTTCTTCCCCAAAACCGCTGAAGCGATCAGGCCGAAGTTTGTAATATATAATTAGCAACTAAGGGCGATTAAGGTTTGTTCAAGAGAAGTTGATTCGCCAAAAAACATGGCCGCGGTGGACCAATCAAAATATAGTGTGTTTGGCAGCCATATTGGATTTTTTTTTATTTGATGGATTTTAAGGCCGAAATTCGTTTTATATTGGTTTTTGGGTATTCTGATCTCAAATTTGCAATTTTCGAAACTGTCAGATAAACGGTTTGGCAGCCATCTTGGATCATTCTCCCGCCAAAACTCCCATACTAAATAAAGCATTGGGAAATTTAAAATGTCTTCTCGAGAACTACTGGCCCGATTTGGATTATATTTGGCAGGAAGCATCCTTATGGGATAGAGATTTCATTTTGTTCAAACGAAGTCATTCGGCCAATTTGGCCAGTGGGCATCTTGGATTTTGGCCGATTTTTTTTAATGTCTTTAAAAATCTCGTTCTCCGAAACGGCTTGGGGAATTGACTCAAAGCTTATGAACCTCATCTAGGCAAAGAGCTAAGCCTAGTTTCTTCAAGACAACTTGATTGTTCGAATGGTTCGGCAGCCATCTTGGATGACCCAGTTTTCCCGAAAATGACTTCTCCAGAACCGCTGAATGGATCAGGACAAAATTTGGGAGATATGATTAGGGACTAAGGGCCATTAAAGTTTCTTCAAGGGAATTTGCTCCATCAAAAAACATGGCAGCCGTGGGCCAATCAAAATGTAGCAAGTTTGGCGAACATATTGGATTTTTTATTTGATGGATTTTGAGGCCAAAATTGGGTCTATAGTATATATGTTTTTAGGTATTCTGAGCTCAAATTTGCAATTTTCGAAAGTTTTTTAAATATCGTCCCCCCCCCCCCCCAAAGTAAGTTATACTGGGATGGTATATGTCCATTCCCATGGCTAGGGGGTGAGATTTGACAAGCATGGGTGTGAACCTTATTTGGGGCACCCTACCATATTAATGGCTTTTGAAAGTACATATATGTTTCGATTCCCATACTTTGGAGGGGGGCATTATTTCATGGGCGTTAAATGGCCATGAAATAATGTCCCCCCCCCCGCCCCCCCCCCCCCCACCAATAGAAGTTATGTACTGGGAAGGTATATGTAAATTCCCAGTGCTAGAGAGTGGAGATTAGATGTGTCTGGTTGTAAAACTTAATATTTGGGGCACCCTACCATATTAATGGGTTGTAAAAGTACATATGTTTCGATTCCCATACATTGGAGGGGGACATTATTTCATGGCCGTTAGATTGGCCATGAAATAATGTCCCCCAATGGAAATTATGTACTGGGAAGGTATATGTAAATACCCAGTGCTAGAGGGTGGAGATTAGATGTGTCTGGTTGTAAAACTTTATATTTTGGCACCCTACCATATTAATGGGTTGTGAAAGTACATATATATTTCGATTCCCATACTTTGAAGGGGGACATTATTTCATCGGTGTTAAATTGGCCATGAAATATTGCCGCCCCCCCCCCCCCCTCCTGAGATGTTGCTGTACTGAGATGGTATATGGCCATTCGCATGGCTAGGGGTGGAGATTTGACAAGCATGGGTGTGAACCCATATATTTTGGCCACCCTACCATATTAATGGGTTGTGAAAGTAGATATATGTTTCGATTCCAATGCTTTGGAGGGGGGGGGAAAATTATTTCATGGGTGTTAAATTGTCCATTAAATATTGCCCCCCCCCCCACTGTAAGTTATGTACTGGGATGGTATATGTCCATTCCCATGGCTAGGGGTGGAGATTTGACAGGCATGTGTGTGAACGTTTATATTTTGGCCACCCCACCATATTAATGGGTTGTGAAAGTACATATATGTTTCGATTCCCATAATTTGGGGGCGACATTATTTCATGGGCATTAACTGGCCATGAAATGATGTCCCCCAAATGTAAATTATGTACTGGGAAGGTATATGTAAATTCTCAGGGCTAGGGGTTGGAGGTTAGATGTGTCTGGTTGTAAAACTTAATATTTGGGGCACCCTACCATATTTTAATGGGTTGTGACAGTACATATATGTTTCGATTCCTCATACTTTGGAGAGGGTACATTATTTCATGGGCGTCAAATTGGCCATGAAATAATGGCCACCCCACCCCCACCCCCAAATGGAAGTTATGTACTGGGATGGTATATATAATTACCCAGTGCTCGAGGGTGGAGATTAGATGTGTCTGGTTGTAAAATTTTATATTTGGGGCATCCTACAATATTAATGGGTTGTGAAAGTACATATATGTTTCGATTCCCATACTTTGGAGGGGGGGACATTATTTCTTGGGCGTTAAATTGTCCATGAAATATTGTCCCCCAAATGTAAGTTATGTACTCGGATGGTATATGTCCATTCCCATAGCAAGTGGTGGAGATTTGACAAGCATGGGTGTGAACTTTGGCCACCCTACCATATTAATGGGTTGTGAAAGTACATATATGTTTCGATGCCCATACTTTGGAGGGGTAACATTATTTCATGGCCGTTAAGTTGGCCATGAAATAATGCCCCCCCCCCAATGGAAGTTATTTACTGGTAAGGTATATGTAAATACCCAGTGCTAGAGGATGGAGATTAGATGTGTCTGGTTGTAAAATTTAATATTTGGTGCACCCTACCATATTAATGGGTTGTGAAAGTACATATATGTTTCGATTCCTATACTTGGGGGGGGGGGAGGACATTATTTCATGGGCGTTAAATTGGTCATGAATTAATGCCCCCCCCCAATGGAAGTTATGTACTGGGAAGGTATATGTAAATACCCAGTGCTAGAGGGTGGAGATTGATATGTCTTGATGTCCAGAAACAACTTATGGTTACATATGGTATGATATCAGTTACAGTATAAAACTAGATTAAATGGTGATGGTTCACATTTAATATAGGCTACTATTGTTTTTAGAAATTTTAGATAAACATGTCGGGGCTGTCTAAATCATTGCTATTCAGCGAAATCTAGACATTTGGTGAATTGTTAATTAATCAAATATATATATCGTTTGATTAGAGCTGGATGTCTCTGATACTAGATCTACTATACGCCGAGCACTCACGAAAACTGGTTACTCATGTGCTTTTAGCTATTTCTGCATTTTTAGTGTTAAACAAAAAACACGTGTTTCACAAAATATACGTGTTTGCGTTAGAAATATTATCATTTATACAGTTTCAGATGTCAAACTATTATTTGATGGGGAGTCATTATTTCATGGGAAGACGAAATTGCATACGGCAGTGCTATGTTATACTGTCCCAGAGAGGTTTTTTCATGGGGAGTCAGTTACGCATAACTACACCGGTAAAAGAAATTAGTCAATCTAAAGACTCGTATTTCAGTCACGCGACTACACTGAGTTTACAATTCCCTGCGTGGTCATATTTAATTTGTTGCACATGATATATTTTACGAAAGATATCGTCACAACATTTTTAGGTCGGTTGATCTTTTTTGATTAATTAATTGTGTACCAGATAACTCTTATAAAAATATTTTACGGCTGGTTGGGTGCATGATTATCGTATCTGAAATTCATTGATGCCAATGATAGCAATAGTTTCTGAACAATTTAGTTTGAAATTATAACAGAAGCTTATATATATATATATATATATATATATATATATATATATATATATATATATATATATATATATATATATATATATATATATATATATATATATATGTATATATATATATATATATATAGTAATCAGTAGGGGTTGAATATTGGGTTTGGGTCAGTGAGAGGGCACCCCCCCACCCACCCTCCCCCACCCACCCCCAACCACCACCCCCACCCCCCACACACACACACCCACCCACTCACACACACGCACGCACGCACGCACGCACGCACGCACGCACGCACGCACGCACGCACGCACGCACGCACACACACAAACTAATGGAAATTTTTACAAATTAGATGCTCTTAGAAGCTATCTCCTGCATTCTGAGTGAGCGCAAAGTACATTTGCTTTCCTTGCAAATTATATCTAATTCTATTTATTAACCCTTGTACTAAGGCATTTTCAGCTTCCATCTTTCTGTTCATTAGCAGGATAACTCATATTAACTTTATAGATAATGCAACTGAAAGATATTGCTGTTGCGAATAGCAACACATCTCAGCTGCACCATTGTCAAAATAGTTGATAAATACCTGTCCAGCAGGACAACGATTAAAAATTCTTTATTTATTATTTTGTAATTGTTAAAATAGGTATGTACAGAAAAGATTCATTTAAACTAATGATAAATGAGAAATTAACAATCATTTTAAACAAACAAAAATGTCTGAAAGACCTGTGACCTTTAAAAAATGTGCAATGTATAATTACTAAGTATAGTCAACCCTGCCTATAGCGACCACTTTATGAAACCCAAAACAGGGCTGGAAATAAGAGGCGAACTGTCGTTCAGGTTACCTGCAGGTTGCCTTGTCCAATAAAGCGGTGAAGCTACTGGATTTTAACAAAGTAAAAAGATCTGTAATCCTCGTTTCTTTCTGGGCCTGATCGGTACCAAGACCGACGAGAATAGTGCGATTTGAGAAAATCACAAGTACCAACTCGGTACACTATAGGCACACACTCTCTCCCAATCCTGCCACGTGTTGCCAGGGAAGCTCTGAAGCGCGTGCATGCTTACGGACTTAGCCGATTTGGCGAAACCCCTCTTATAGGGCTGTATACATGCGTACTATCCTACTTAGGGGGGGGGGGGGGGGGTGCGTGTTCGGAGCGCGTCCGGAGCGGTCATCCTGCACCCATCTTAGCTGGGACGGTCCGTACCCGTCCGGTCGATCCGTGCTACACCAATGGCTCCAACAACTTTCGGCACATTTTCGATAGCAACTATTTCGTAGCAATGCTACGCTGAGTTTCCAAAATCCCTCCCCTCGTTTGACCCATTCAGCATTGTCTAATGTGATGTAAAACATATTGTGATCCGAGAAAGTTACTAGTTTTATGTAAGTTTTGCTCATGTAGCCTTTTAATTAAGGTTCTATATAGATCTTGTCCCACCTGGATGCTTTCTTACCATCGGTTGAAAACCAAGTAACATCTCCGCCCTCTGGATTTCCAATTCGATATGTATCTAACAAGGTTTTATACTCACAGATATGTTTCACAATATGTTGAGATGTGTCATTATAGTCAGATTTAGAGTTTCGGTCTTTGGCTTCATCTAATAGACAATTAAAGTCCCCACACATAATTAGGCTTTCAGGTGTTCTTAGAAATTTGCGGTGATGAGAGGTTTGTGCATAAATGTACATCAAATTTAAACGTGTGTTTAATACTCTAATTTCTACACAGATCAATCGACCCTTTGTATCTGGTGATGAAGATATAATGTCAACATAGTTGAGACAGCGGGGCATGATGATGATGGCCACAGCCACACTATATTGTCTCCTGATAAAGAAAAAAACCCTGCCCTTTGGAAATATCTTTGAGCGAGTCATACACTTCACGATTTTAAACTTGGCTTCTTGTAGAAAAGCAATAGCAACCCTCTCATTTTCTAATTTTTAAAGCAAGTGGTGCTGCTTTAATTCAGTGTTTAATCCTCTGCAATTGAGAGTGCAGACAATCATAATTAGTAAAATGATGTTTAAAACCGCCTATCATTAAAGTAACTTAACTTGGTTTGTTTAACTCGTGTCTTAGAATATTTACCTAATTTATTTTCGAATTCAGCGTTTCCTAGTTCTACCACATACAAGTATTCATATTTGGGAATATAAGAATCGTGGCGCAGTAGACGATATTTACTGACTCTCACCGTTACATATGGCACTAATACTAACATCGGATCGACATCCATATCATTTGCCCAAATCTCAGATTCCGAGCTTTGTTCATCTATTTGGCACTTATTGCCACTTTAGTTACATATGGCAGCAGCGTCGTTACTCATATCTTCAAGCTGACTTAAATAAAGTGGGCGTAGCGGAAAATCGACAGATCTTTCCATCTTCTGAGACCTGAATTTATCCTGCCCAGTTTTAATTCCTCTTTTAGAGAGTAATTCTCTCCATCGATCAATACTTAGCATTACATTACTCATTGATAACAACCACCTTTAAAAGGCTGTGCTCTAAGACGTTTAGACGTTAACAGAAACTCTTACCAGTTCCTGGAACTGGGTATCCGCCCCCAACAAACGGGTACCCGTTACCACGGACCCTCAACTTTGTTTACATAGCCAAACAAGAGTGACACAATTTTGAATTGCGTAAATTTTCAAGGTTTTACTTGTGTTAATTTGTGTTATTCTGTGCTTTGGATATTTAAATCGCCTACTAATTGGACTATTATAGAGGACGCATCTGTAATCCAGCTCGTAGCTATCATTAAATAGATCTAGTTGTAATGGAGACTTGTGTCTGCTATTTCTGTTCGTATCAAATGTTCCTGAAATGTCAGGTATGGTCGCCTCTTTCACCCCTTATCGACGATCAAGTAGTATGAAGAATGTGTGTGCGTCTTCCCAGGACAAAATTCACAGTTTCTAACACTAATAGGCATTTATGTCTTTCATCGTGGATATGTTTGGTTGAGCTAGCCACACCCTTTTACGTCCAGATTATTTCGTTTTCAAAATTCTCTCTTAAGTCATGCACCTCGTCATTAGTCGCTGCGTTTATGATAGTTGCAGTAACTGAATGAACTGTGTGGTCAAGTTTTCTTTTGCGGGTTCCATTCTGTTACTAGAGCCGTTGTGTAGAAACTTGATTGGGTGTTTGTGGCACTGCAAATCTATCGTGATTTACAGCAGTTATGGGTTAAATTCGTTTAATTTATCTGCCTTAATGTCTCGTGTCTTTTCTTAGTCAGCTTAGCTAGTTTGCTGTCATTCGCTTTAAAATGAATTTTTGGAAATTATTCTCAACTTTACCATGAATGTTAATGACATGGTTTTTGGTTCCGCTTTTTCTGCACCTTTTGTGGATCTTTATGGGTGTGGTTCGGACGTTAACATTATCTCGCCTACTTTGGCGATTGCTAATAGCGCGTTGACGTGTTTTGGGTGATGGAGGGTTGATTATTTAATTCATTACTCAGTTATTTTGAAAATTATTTGTCTGCCTTCCGTTCGCCTGCTTATTGTATCATTATACTTATGATTAAGCCCGCTCCGCCTTCCTGTAGCGAATGTTAATCAAATTTGCTTACAAAGCCCATGTCTGTTATAGGTGTGCGAAACGTAATGTTGACGATAGGTGTTTGGTTTGTTCAGGGTGGTCTAAAGAATTAATGATTAATTTTTTTACCAGAAGGATGTAGTCTGACACAGGGTCAGGCAAATCTAAATTAAATCGGGAACCACCTGTTTTGGCCCAGGTTGATGGTTCATGTTCTCATTTAAAGGAAGAGGTGTCGGCACCCCCAGCATGGTTTGGACCTGCTATGCAATGGTGTCGACGCTTATCCCGAAGACAGGTGTGTAGTCTCTTCCAGTATCTTGGATGGGCCCTGTCCTTGGACAGGGTCCTGGACTGGCTCTCGGGGGTGCCACCTCGTATGATCCCCTGGCAGTCCCTTTGGGTTTCGGTCCATCGTGATCTGCTGCTCCGCGGTCGCCTCTTGGTGGTCCAGTAGCAATTGCTGGATCATCCAGCATGGGAGCCGTTTGCCATGATGGCTCCAGAGCTTCCTTATCCAGGGGTGACTCTTCATGGTCGGAGGATGAGGAAGCCATAGAGGACAGATTGTTGCATCCCGAGACACCGCGGAATGAGTGTATGGAAGTTGATTCATTCCTGGTCAGAACCGGCCTCCACCTGTCTGGCTTGGCGCAAGCCATGACAGGTACTTCCCCCCCCCCCCATGGTGAAGGCTGCATTCGTACTAGGCATCTGTCCTGCAACTTGGCAACTGAAACAGCCGTGGGTGGGTCTGGCCAGCAATGATACATGCCTATCACGCCTGAGCCAGCGGTTAGACACAAGGTGTCGATGGCGTCCAAGTCGGGCCACGGGTCTGGAACCGTCATGAGTCAGCACAGTTTTCCATGCGGGCCGTCACAGTGGACTGGATTAATTCATGAGGTGGTGGCGGAACCATACGATACCAGTGTTTATGGCTTTACAACAGTGACTCCTTGCTGGGAGGCTACTGCTGGTAGGTCTGTAAATACATTAATGGGTTATGTTTTACAGGCTCGTCCACTTCATAGATGGACTGGATAGATGCCTTGTCTTGGCTAGACAGGGTTGACCCATCTGTGGTAGCGACCACCTTCGAAGTGGACACTCGCCGTCCGATGCAGCAACCATACAGACTGGAGTCTTGCCCGCGGCCCGGGTCCAGAGCCTTGGCATGGACCCGAAGTTTAGAGAGTTACTTGATGCTATATATGCTAGCAACTGTCAGCTAAAGGCCAATATCCTGCGGCCTCTAAGCAGATGCGGGCAAGATGCCACAACCCAAAGGTGGAATACGACAGCTACGGCTCAATCCTCATCGTCATGGAGGATAATCGGTGGGTGCTGGGTGTCCCAAGCGCTGTGGTGGTTGGTCCTGCTCAGGTGCTTTGGATAGGAGCCAGGCCTCTGCAGAGAAAGTCCTGTCCCAATGTGGTGATGGTGTGAGGGGCTGCTATGAATGCAGTGAACCACTTTTATCGTTTGGTTCAGTTGGTATGGACTGAGGTGGGGTGGGCTGCCCGATGCCGCCAGCGGCAGCATCGTGTGTCTATGATGGCCTTGTGCTGTCAATGAATGTACTTGCCCGGGTGCAAGCAAGAGTGAACAAGTCACGGAGGAAGATGGCAATTGACCATATGCGTCTGGTAGCAGCCATTAGGGACAGGTTACTTGGGACCCCCCTGAACGTCCCCCAGTGTCTTTCGTGGCCAAGCGCAGGCCATCTTAGTTGAATCGGCCAATACTGCACAAAACCGACTGGCAGTGAACATGCAGCTAGAGCTAGTGCGCCAAGCGCACACACTGGGGGCTGCAGGCAGCTGTCAGTGGGCCAGTCCTCGAAGCTCAAGAAGAAGATCAAGGCGAAAGTTGCACCTTCTTCTAATGTGAGCGCTAGGCCTTCCAAGCCGCATATGGCCAAGAAAACTAAGAAGGCCCCTCCATGTCCTAGTGGCGGGCCTAAAATCCTTAGAGGCTGGAAGAGTAAGGGGACGCTTCCAAGGGCAGAAAGAAACCACCCTATGCCAACTCTGATAGGTCGGCATATCAGGATCGGCATATGGTGGAGTCAGAGAACTCGGACTAGGGGATGCCTGGTCCATAATTTGGTCGCCAGGACCAGGCGTTGTTGCCAATGACACTATCAGTATGAGCACTTGTACAATATTATGTTGCCGTGAGTGTGACACGACTTTCTCATGCTATTGTGCCTCAACAGACCATTCATGTATTTTCAGGCCACTACTGGAACAAAACTATTCTTCCATTTATGCACAGACCACCATCTGGTGTATTTTCGTACTTGCAAAAGTACCCACATCATCTATTATGGCGAGGACCACCTAGCTTCACAACAATGTAATATTTAAGTATCGAACTGGCAAATTTGGAATTTAGATGTAAATATAGTAGTGGGCGTATAACAAGCAAATTGGCTCAGTTATGGTCCGCAGATCATGAAATATGCGCTATAATTCACCTGCATTCGTATGTAGTACCAGTGTAGAACTAGTTAGTTTGTTTATCTTTATATGCATTAATCAGAGATAGTCCGAAGATAGAGTGTGGTGCATAGTAAATGGAACAGGGAGGGATATGAGGATGTCCCCTCCACCCCTCCTCACTCACCCATAAATGAGGTTGGGATAACTAGGATCACAGTCACCGAAAATAATTAGTAAATTTGTTATGCAGGAAATTGTTGAAAAAACCTTTATTCCTGACCGTCATCCCTGCACCAGAACTCTGATGTGTATGCTCGTGTCGGCATCACTGTTGATCAGTACTGGCCAGCAGGTCATATGAGAAAGGTTGGGTAGCTGTGTTAAACTGTACAGATAGGAAAATACGCATTTAAACGTGCTACCTTTTAAGAATAACGACGAACTTTCCAACATACATGTACTTCATCAGGGTCATACACATCCAGTTTCCAAATGGACTGTGGAGCAATATTTCCCATGACGCAAGATTCAGCGATGTCAGATGAGCTGCACATTAGTGAACCAAGTATATCGACCTTTCTCCATTCCTTTCCGTCATGCAGTGAGATGTCTTTGTCTCTGACTTCCTCTGTCACTGAGAGGTGTACATGGGTACACTCAGTCTTGGCCTCGTCCATAAAGAGATTCGCATTCTTGAGTTGTTTTGTAACAGTATGGCTTCTCCCTTATGGAGAGACTTCTTTTCCATCATCTGTGGATCTGTGTTGTCTGTTGTCTGCGTGCTCCGTCTCTAGTGGGAGGCCCAGTGCTGATACTGGTGGGTATGACCTTGTGGAATGCTCTCGTACAGATGAGAGGGCTACAGTAAGGTAACAAGCAAGCGGTGCCAGAGAGAGAAGAGAGAGAGAGAGAGAGAGAGAGAGAGAGAGAGAGAGAGAGAGAGAGAGAGAGCGCGAGAGAGAGAGAGGTCTAGAACGTTGCAGACTCCATAGTTTTTACTCTCACTTTAAGCTTGGTATTAGCCAATAGCAGTCTGACTAGGCGCAGCTCGTCATTACATTACAGTCAGCTCGATACAGTACGTCCGGTATCGTTGATCGGTTTATGGTGGCAAAAGTCTGACATGTCGATGTGCATCTTGTCAATGTCCCAGAGCCTGGACATGCCTATACTGAGTCACTGACACAAGCATTCGCAGCTCCATCCTCGTTTAAGGCCGCTGATGGACCAAGATGTGTCTTGGGTTTGGGTATTGGATCTGGGCAGAATGCCAAGGATACATTGGCCAACAGCATCGATGGGGAGGTATTGCATGCTAGAGTTTACTATGTGCATGACTGGTATGGAAATTCCATCACCTGCATATTTAAAGTGTTGATTGCTGATGCTGACGGATCCAGATGCATGTCCATTTCTCATGTCCTTAATTGCCTTCTTATCCTGAGTTTTTAAACCATTCTCTGATCGCATCTGCTCTTCCCTGGCCAGTTCCCATGAAGTTTTCTTCAGTTTTCTGCACGGAAAGTGATGGTGGTGGAACAGCAACTCTCATAGCCTGGGCCACGCAACAGTCATATGCGGTCGTGATGTCTGCCAATGCATTTGCTTGTAGTGTGGCGGATCTTTAAGTCAATGACTTATTTGGCGAAGTATGGCATTGCGTTCTCGACGTAGATTTGTGCTATCTTTGTTCTGACCACTTTGATAGATGAGGAGCCCTAGTGCATTATGTTGTGCGGAAAGCTGTAGGAGTGGCTCTGCAGTGTAGCATCTGGCTCTGGCGTTTATCTTTGCAACTCCTATTGCATTAGTCGCCGACGTTTAAATGGGTTTGCGTACACAAACTATAGCCTCATTTGGATTTTGGTTTATGCCAGTGGTTGCTATATGTTGCTCGGGGCTCCTCTTGTTGGGTGGTGGTGTGATTGACGAGTGTCTCTAGATCAGAGTTGACTTTGCCACATTGGTTGACATAGTGTGTATACCACAGGCAGATGCGCTTCATTTGAAAGCGGGTAACAACGTGATCAAATGAAAAAACAATAACATAGGAACTTTGACTCTGATGTCACTATAAGCCGCAGTTACTAAGGTCACAGTAAATACCGACGTTCAATTCAATTCAAATGTTAGTTATTTCATGGATAATAAATATTTACATTTGGCTATGGGAAGTCCATCGAAGGACTGATGATGTCACAGACCCAGTATAAATACATGCAGGGTGCAATGCAAAACACAACTTATTTGCATAATAGTAGACTATTACAATTTATAGGTCATCTGTGAGTGTGTACGTGCGTGCGTGTGTATGCGTTACATCAGTATTATTATTATTATTATTATTATTATTATTATTATTATTATTATTATTATTGGAATATATGTTCTGATGGTGGTGGTAGTAGAAGCAGTAATAGTA
Source organism: Chaetoderma sp. LZ-2023a (assembly GCA_034401795.1). NCBI lineage: Eukaryota > Metazoa > Mollusca > Caudofoveata > Chaetodermatida > Chaetodermatidae > Chaetoderma > Chaetoderma sp. LZ-2023a. The sequence continues at coordinate 63,910,424 of CM067369.1, read as the reverse complement.
ATGATTGTTGTGATGTGAGCAATAGTGGTAGCAGTAGTTAAAATGACAATAGTGTTAGATGCTGTAATAGCAGCAGCAGCAGCAGCAGCAGCAGCAGCAGCAGCAGTAGTAGTAGTAGTAGTAGTAGTAGTAGTAGTAGTAGTAGTAGTAGTAGTAGTAGTAGTAGTGACAATTGTAGTTTTATCAGTACCCGTTTATTATGTAGTTTTTAATTAATTAATTTCTTATGTTATTTAAATGTGACCATATGTGTTCTTATTTCGTCTTCTGTATTTTTTTCAAAGACTCAACGTGTGATTTCCTTGTCCATCCAGATCTGTTCGTGTGCGTTGTGTGTCTAGGTTTTGATCTTTCCTTGTATTTTGTGACTTCTGTGTTGTGTTTGAATAGCTTAGATAAAGTTGTAGGTAGATCGTTATTGTGCAGGTTTCTTCATATGGTGGATCCCAATATTTTTTAGTTTTAGTACATTTTCTGATTTGAAGATATCTTGGCCCTTGCTGCTGGGGGAGATAGTTCGATGCACCTTTTGTAGTCATGGTATGATAATTTCAATGTTTTTCCAAGCCTATTTTCGGTCCAAATAGACTCCTAAAAATTTGCTAAAATGAGCTTCTTGAATTTTTTGATTGTTTATGCAAATGTTTGGTAAATTTCTTTTTCTTAATTTCTGTGACTTGGTGGAAAAAATCATGTAATTGGTTTTCTCTTCATTTTATTTAGCACAAACTATCTATAATTTGTTCCCTCTCGCTATTGACATTACTATATAGTTTTTCGTTATTATCATCGCTGCAAGATGCATAGGTATCATCTGCGAATAGAATTAAAGATGGGTTTCTGCATATAGTCGGTAAGCCATTCATATATAATAAGAACAGCAACGACCAAGGGTGGATCCTTGGGGAACTCCACAGGTTAAACAGCTGCTATCAGAGAATATGTCGTCGAACTGCAGACACTGTCTTCTAATGGATGGGTAGCTCTGAAACGAGCGTAGTGCATTACCTCTTAATTAATAGAAGTGCAGCTTTTCTAGAGACGTGTGGAGTGATCTGTTGAGTCAAAAGCTTTGAATAAGTTCAGAAAAACACCCATTGTATGTTTTGAGGTGTGTTTTCTTACAGATTCTATGATTTTTCTAGCATATAAATTAATGGATAGATAGTGGAATGTTTTTCTCGAAAGCCATATTGTGAAACATAAGAGTATTTATTTTTTGTCCAAATATTTAACTAATCAGTTAACCAGAAGTATCCAATTCCTGTTATTTATATAGTTTGTCAAACTTGAGTACAATAATATAATTTGTACGCTACATAAAATCACAACAGTAAGCTGTTTAGTGCTTGGTCTGTTTAAGCCATCAATTAACAATTACATGGAAACAAAGAACATGTCTTATAACCACACACACTAATATTGGCACAATGAAAAAATTCACATACTTTATTAGCGAGTCTGTTCGAATTTTAATATAATATATAAAATTCAGAAATAATTGTGGCAGCACTGCTTGAATGCATAATATGAAAACAAATTGTGATTTCCAATTAATACGCTATCTTTGCCAATTATTTACCTATTGGTAAATGTTAAAATCGATAAAGATAATTATATTGTCAAAATATAAAGATGAAATATACGCTGAGACTGTTAACAAACAACGATCTTAGTAATGCACCTTAAGAAACACCAGTGGCTAAATAGAATTTTGTGGCGACAGTCCACAATGTCGTCATATTTAAGAGAGTTGGTTCATTATTAACTGGCCTTATTAAAGACACATTACCTAGTCCAGGTAACTGGGCCAACATTGATTGCTCCACAAGAATCAAAGCCTGGTGTATGTACACTTAGTATATTAATGAGCACATGCATACGTTTGACTTTTGATAATGTTAAAGAAATACATTGTATACAATGTCTATGAGATACAGCTAAGATCCATCACAGTTTAAGGCCAGGTGACCTTTATGGCTGTTACACATTGTAGGTATGGGATTGTCTGGTGGGAAGGCATAACCCCGCTGAATATCTTATATTTACGAGTAAGTCCTAAGTGAAATTTATGATTTGAAAATACCAGGTGAGCTAATGGACCGGTTGACTGTATATCTTATTATTTACTTTATTATTATACAGTAACAAGTTGACATCAGCCAGTGCTGATGATACACAGTTTCGGCGAAACCTGATCGATTGTTGGATAAAGTTTTATCATCAAAATTGAAACAGTCGAATTGATTAGAATATGTCCTACGGTTCTGAGCTGATGTATATCTGGAAATAGTTGAGATGAAAGTTGTTGCTGTTTAGTCGGCACACACTTTTATAATATTCAGCAGTCGTTTGGATCAATAGTTTAGAAAATAATCAGTGGAGAAGAATCGCTGGAATCGTACGTGACAAACGGACATAGTTGATGACGATAGGCATTCTGATTCTCACACGAGAATAGAACAACGCCAGCTGGCAATGAGATCATACAGCTCATGTGCCTATTAACTCTAGTATCCTGCAGGCTTATTCACAATAGGCAAGGGGTAGGACATGGACAGTGTAGCGTCCTGTAGGAATGAATAACATAATCGAAATTTGTATATCAACTCTATGTCACTCATACAATTGCATGCAACAATAACACATTCCGTAATGTTGTTAGTTAGCTGACAGATCGCATCAAATCAGAACCAGCTACCACCGCTCTGTTTATGTGAGGCATCATCTCCATAGAAGAGTAGCACAGAGTTTGATTGGTCAGAATGACGTCATGATCAATGAGCGTCGATCAAACTCTGTAGCAGAGAATTAAATAGAATAGGTTTTACAACGAAATGAAGGATCGTTGATTGGTCAGAACGACCAACAATTTATAGGCAGAAACTTCTAGGAGGGAATAAGCAGAAGTTGATTGGTGGACTGATGATCCGGGCCAATCAAGCTGTGCTTATAACATACCTAGAAGAATCATCAGAACGAGATCTAAATATCTTAATATGTATAGATCTGAATATCTCGATATGTATATAACCTCAGAGATTCTGAGGGATATAAAAGAAGCACTTTCAGTTAGAGAAAGTTAATCAATCCAACATCAGGGTTCACGTAGCACATCGCTGGTGCTATGTTCGTGGCTAGTATAGAGTAGAGTAGATACTTGATTCGTACCAGCAAGGTACTTGTTATATAGGAAAGATTTATCAAATTACTTTATCAGTTTTGTACAGTTAATTGTAGCCTTTAATAAAACTTATCCTCTTACAAAAGTAAGACACTAGTTTGGTCATCATTAAAGTTAGGACTCCAGAGTTGGAAGAAACATCCAATCCGAACCAGCGGATCTTCATCGTCAGATAGGCCCGACAGTCTCTAATAAATATTGTCGTAATTCATCTTCTCGATGAGGCGAGCCGACTGTCAGTATCCTGCATCATCATCGGTAAGAGGTTGTCGCAGTAACCGCTAACATCATAATCTTGCCATTGGCGAAGTAGAATCATCATCTAGGAAACCATTCACCGTGTCATACCCGGAGATCCAAAATCTTCATTGGCTTCGTCTGCCAGGATTGGGGTCAGCATTCATCAAGATCGTGTGTTTATTCATAAGTATGTAAGTACTTTAAATATGTCATCTACTAGACCAGTAGTAACCGTGTTAGAAGACGTAGGTGATAGAGTAAAAGCCTTTATAGAAATAGCAAAGCAGTCTGAACACACTAAAGTAATGCAACATAGAGAATACCGAGAGAACACAATAATAAAAATAACAACGGACATTAACTGTGAGGAACAGCCACGCCTTAAGCGAGCGATAGTTCAGCTATACTATCAGTAGAATTGTATAATATCATAGCACTGTATTCATTTATCAAGTATGGCAACACCACGTAGGCCAACTGACGGTTTACCGCCAGTAACAGTGCAGCATGGACCAGAGCTTAGACAAGAAACTGTCGAAGCCATGCATCAGATGGGGACCGCAATGGCCAACACTATTGTGGTGGAAGGGGAACGACGAGAACGGAATCGGGTTCTCCGACGGGAGATAAGAGAGCTAACGCAGCGGGTGAAACCCTGTGATGGCCATATACCCAAAGAAGTTCGTCAATTTCTGGACGAAACACGACGGGTGTGGGAAGCAACAGAGGGCAACATCGATGGTATACCAGTATACATAGTCACCCGCGCGTCCAGAGGACAGTTATCGAAAGCAATAGACGGATTCGTAGTGGGAAAGGTCAGGGACACAGTCACATATGAGGAGCTACGCGACTTCATAATGGTCAACTTTGTTTCCGCGAACGAACCGGAACATGTGAAGTACGATCTGGAATCGGTGCAACAGCGCCGCAGTGAAACGATGGTGTCATTTAACCGACGATACCGAGAGATGGCAGCTAGAGCATACCCCGAGGAGAACGTCGACAACAAGAGGATCATGTTGTCCGCCTACATCAAGGCACTGAACGATCAAGGTATGGGGAGGCGTATCGTATGAAAGAAGATCACAAACGTACAGATGGCGATGGAAATGATGGAGGAGGAAGAGGGCTGCAACAACTTGTTGCAGGCCATGAATATTTCCCCTCGAGGAGGAGAAGAAATGGAAGTCAACATGATTGATGCCGAAGAGGGAAAAGACGTCTGGTCAGTGATCAGCTCGATGAAACGCCAGATCAGCCAACAAACTAAACTAATAGAACGGCTTTGTGCAGTCATCGAGAATTTGCAGAGTGGACCGGTGTTCTCACCACCACAGCAACGCGCCGCACTGCAACGCAAAGCCAAACCACAACCTCGTAAGGCAGCTGCAGCGCCCAAGGAGATGAAGAAACAGATTACCTGTTTCAATTTTGGAAGAACTGGACATTACAAAAACGAATGTCAACAGCCAGTACAGCAAACACGACGACCGCCAGCACCAAAACAACAACAGCGTCCTCAGCGTCCGCTGATGACGTGTTTTACCTGTGGGAGACAAGGACATTTGGCTAGAAACTGTTTTTCTAGCCGACAGGACCGACCACCGGTAAAGTGCTACAAGTGTGACAAAGAAGGACACTATCAAGCCAACTGCCCCTCATCATCGCCAATGCCGCAACGACGCGCAGTAAAACGTCCACGACAAATGGATCGACGTGAAGAACCGATGCAGGTAGATGAGATAAACAATAGTGGTGATAATAATTATAACGGACTCGAGACCACTCAGTGGTCATGTTCGCGAAACACTAGCAGAGATTTCGCGAACCGAGCATGGATGGAAGACGAATACGAAGACCATGAGGGATTCGTCCTCACGGATTCGAGGACAGACAGGTATGGCCGTTATTCATATGGTGACGGAGGAGCCCTGTCTGTAGATGGCTGGTGACAGTCTTATGCAGAAGCTGTTAGCAATGGACGACGGAGTTCATTAGACGGAGACGGAGGGGATCGATGGTGACTGAGCGATTCCTCATCCGGCTCGAATTCGAACCACACAGTCAAGGAAACCAAGGTGAGTACGTCGATGCATTAATAGATACTGGTGCTAGTACATGCTTGGTTAGAAAGGATATATGGCGTAGCATTCTGAATGCTAGGCCATTGAAGAAGGCTAAGACATTATTAGCAATAAATGGGTCACCAATAGATATTTTGGGGGAGACCCAAATTAAATTCAAAGATGCCCGGCCTATTCCAAGTATGGTTGTGAGTAGTATGAGGCATGAATGTCTAATTGGAGTGGATGCCTTGTACCTGGGAAATGCAAGGATTGACTACAAGACCAAAGAAGTAGTATGGTTTGATCGAATTTGATCGAGCAAAGGTAACAATTATATCCTTTTAGGATTCCATATAGGAAGCAGACAGATTATGTGTATGCCAGTTGCAAAGAAACGACCGGATATGCAGTTATTGACAAAGTACTGAGCGACTTTGCCAATAGTTTCGATACGGCTCATCCAAATACGTCAGGACGTGTACCCAAGGTAGAATGTATGATACCAACAGGAGAGTATCCTCCTATTAGGCAGAAAGCCTATCGTTTACCGCTAGCTAAACAGTATGTGGTTAAAAACCAAGTTAAAGAAATGTTAGCAGCGGGCGTCATAAGACCATCGTCATCACCCTGGGCGTCACCCATAACTCTGGTACCGAAAAAGGACGGTGACACCAGATTTTGCGTGGACTATAGGAAATTAAATTCTGTATGCCGTAAGGATAGTTAACCATTGCCGAACATATCCGACATATTTGATTCTATGAGAGGCGCAACGATCTTCTCTACGATGGACTTGAAGTCTGGATATTGGCAGATACCAATAGCCAGCCAAGACATCGAGAAAACAGCGTTCGTATGCAGTGAAGCTCTTTTCGAATGGATTCGGATGCCTTTTGGTTTTTGCAACTCAGGTGCCGTATTTCAGAGGGCAATGAACGACATTTTCCAAGAATATGTAGGAAAATATGTGCATGTCTTCGTCGATGATATAGTCGTATATCCACGAAATCCGATGGAAAACGCACATCACTTGCGCCTGGTCATGCGCAAGATTCAAGAATATAATTTACAAGTGAAGAAAAAGAAATGTGACTTTGCCAGTAAGTCTGTTGACTTGTTAGGGTATCACATTTCTGCACAAGGTGTAGCTCCACAGAGTCAAAAGGTCAAAGTCATACGAGAAATGTCACCACCCCGTGATGTGGGTGAAGTGCGTAGTTTTCTCGGAGCTACAGGTTATTACCGATCTTGTGTTAAAGGCTATGCCGAAATTGCAAAGCCTCTGATAGAATTAACCAAGAAGTATACGAGATTTGAATGGGGTAAGCATGAACAGCAAGCGTTTGAGAAATTGAAGAACTTGCTGTGTAGTGAGACCGTACTCACTTATCCGAATTTGAATGCCCCATATAAGTTTTATACTGATGCGATACTAGTGCAAGTTGATGATAAGGGTATAGAGCGTGTCATCCAGTATGTTAGCTCTACTCTTATGGACAGTCAGTTGAATTGGCCCGTAATAGAAAAGGAAGCCTATGCTGTGATCTATGCATTGAAGAAGCTTCGACCTTATCTATTTGGCACGCAGTTTACCGTGTATACTGACCACAAACCCCTAAAGAGTTTGTTTGTGGGAGAAGTTAAGAACACGAAGGTGCAGCGCTGGGCAGTACTGATTGCAGAGTACGAATGTAAGATAGAATACATCCAAGGCTCGAAGAATATTTGAGCGGACATGTTGTCCAGGTTACGTCGTCCGGTAGAAGTCGCCACGTTGGACACTGGCGATTACGTCATGCCTGAGATAGACGAAGGTGCGTTACCTCACATCCCTTTAGAGGTATATGACGTACCGTATGATGAATTATGTGCCGAGCAGACCAAGGAATACCCGGAGTTATTTAGAAATACACCGGAGGAGTACATGGTAAAGAATGGCATATTGTATTCTTTAATTCCACCTTCAGCGTTAGACACTGAGTACCCCAGAATATTGCTACCTACCCTGTTCCATGAGAAAGTGCTCCGGAAGGCTCATGAACGAGCTGGTCACCAAGGTCTGAAGAAGACCATAGGTATGGTAAGAGATTCTTTTGTCTGGACATCTTTGAGAAAAGATGTGGTACGTATGCTTGAAATGTGTAAGACGTGCCAGGTCAACCGACCTGTCACTACTCGACCTAAGTATAGTGAGATGCCAATGGCCAGTTATCCAAGTCAGATAATTGGTATGGATTTGATTGGTCCACTTTTAGAGTCGAGCAAAGGTAACAATTATATCATGATGGTGATCGATCACTGTTCTGCTTGGGCAGAAGCATATCCGATTGCAGCTAAGACATCTCAGAATGTTGAAGATAAATTCTTCAATGAGTGTGTTGCTCGTCATGGTGTCCCTGAGATTCTGATTACAGATCAGAGTAAAGAATTCTGTTCAAATTCTCTGGAACAGTGATTCCATGAACATGGTATTGATCATAGACGATCGAGTCCGTATCATCCACAAACTAACGGACGTACCGAGAGGTTCAATCACACTCTTAAGGAGTTAATCCAGAAAGGTGTAAACAACGAATCTCATGCATGGGAGGATGAGTTAGGTGCAGCTTTAACAGCGTACCGCAACACTTGTCACTCCACGACCAGATATACGCCGTTCTATCTGACGTATGGTCGACATGCAAGACTTCCATTTGCTATCCCACTCAATGCTTCGCATGATCTTGGCGAAAGACTAACATGTCTCAATAATGCCTTGCTGCGCGCTCGAGGAGAGACAGCTAAGTCTCGAGAAGTACACCGAGAACAGATTAACAAGCGTGCAAACGCTGGTGAATATAAGGTAGGTGATTCAGTGGTCGTGAAAGCTGAGGAGAGGATGAAGTTAACCTCTCGCAGTGACCCTGAGTATGAGATCCTTAAGATCAATGGACCCGTGGCCCATGTCCGCCATCAAAGGTCTGGGAAGGTGTGCGTGCTTAACATATCCAAGCTACGTGTAGTCGACTCAGAGATGTGCTGGGACAAAGTAAGACCACGCCCTATTCATAACCCTGCAAAAGGTACGAAAGCCAGCCGTCATCCACGAATTGTACCATTACCCGAGTCCGTACCTTTGCCGGTACCTGACTGCGATGCAACACCTCATAAAGTGGCTCGTAGGAAGCGACCAGCTTCTAATTGGGAGCCAAGGTGCATACGGTTGGTAAGGTGGTCGACATGGATGTAGATCGACCTGGTGCGAGTAATGATCCAAAGTATGAGTCACCGATGGATACATCAGAGACTCCTCGTACCGTAATGATGGACACCTCGGAGGATGTACCCGAGCCTGCCATTGAGCCAATGGAAACACTTCCATCGCACCCATACTTTCTGCGCAAGCGCAGTCATGCTCCTGAGTTCAGCTCAGACAGCAAGCATATTAGGATTGGTGCATTTGGCCGATCTGTATATTACGACTTTGTCAGTCGTATTGAAGCCGTTATAAAGCGGCATAGCATGAGATAATTTTGATCTCTGCTTAATTGCTTATCACTGTTGGTATAACATCGCACTTATTGGATAGCATTGTGTATGTTAGGCTTGCATTAGAAATTCAGTATGAATCCGGTTAGAATTGTCATGTTATTGGTGATTTTCGGACATGTAGTTTATGGAAAGAGATAGAACCATATTGGGCAGATTCATTGAGGTCGATGACCCTGCAACCGTTACTAGGATGTTGCACATCACTTCCTCTATTTTATCTCTTGTCAAAATGCAATTGTGGTTATATTACCCGTGGGTAATGGTGCTATCCACCGCAAAATGGGTGCCTATAAATGGACGATTTTCGGATGATTATCATAACTTTGCTGGAGGTGAGTGGGAATACGGACCATAACAACAGTATGACATTATATAAGTCTTTTGACTTGGTCAGATTGTCTGTGTCCTACGAAACATCTAATGAAACATCTAGTAAATTGTTCGCCCATAAGAAAGTAGGTGTTGTGTTGCAAACATTTGGCGAAACCATCGAGGTGCATTGTGGACGATGACTGACAGACCGGTGTGTTGTGAAAAGTGGTCTGTATGCATTAATGTCGAGTGGATGCGATTATAGTGGGAAAGGGTGGCGATTCGAGCCTATACAGTCTTACAGTCAGACGTATACTCGAATCAGTCTTGCCGTAGATGTTCCTAGGTTGGATGTGGCCAGAGTGCTAAACCATTCTCTTATTATTAACCATCTTAAAGTACAAAAATGGGACCATTTACGTAAGACTAAGTATGTGCCACTAGCACCATTATCCGAGGTCGACCCAGCGATGGTCGACAGCATCGGCAGACGATCCGTGTTTTCCTACTCGACGGCCTCCGTCATCACATTAATTGTGTTTTTATTTATACTATATAAGTGTGGGATCCTAAACCGCATGTGAAAGTGCTTCACACGAAAGCAACGTGCGGCATGGATTCCGAGTTCACGTCACACTCAGATCCGACGGCCGCAGCTGCCTGCAGCGCTGCCAATGCCGTCGAGGACGCCTAACGGGTCGTCGCCTAACGACACTACGAGGACTGAGATCGACCCTACAGCTGATGGCTGGGTGGACGTGGAGCTTAACAGTATTCCTGCTATGGAATACGAGGACTTATAATCCATTGCCACGTATTGTATTAATTGACTAATATGATGTTGTCATATTACTATCGTAATGTTCTGTTTATTTCATATTACTGATTGTTTTAACTATTTATCTATAGGTGGATATGTATTGTATTTCACTGTTTATTTGACGTTTCGTAATATTAATAGCTTTCATATTGTTTATTAACTAATTGAGTAGTTAATAATTGATCGTACTATTCGCATTGAGTAGAATGTTATTCTAACTGTTGATTTTATTTTCATTTTGTTGGTCTGAATAGCCCTGGTATAGTGAGGTTTTGTTGTTGATGTTGTACAACGAGTTAGTGAACACTCTCTTAAGGCCTTAAGAGATGGTTAACTAACTTTGGTTGTGGGCATGTGTAGATATGGGATTGTCTGGTGGGAAGTCCCCGCTGGATATCTTATATTTACGAGTAAGCCCTAAGTGAAATTTATGATTTGAAAATACCAGGTGAGCTAATGGACCGGTTGACTGTATATCTTATTATTTACTTTATTATTATACAGTAACAAGTTGACATCAGCCAGTGCTGATGATACATAGTTTCGGCGAAACCTTATCGATTGTTGGATAAAGTTTTATCATCAAAATTGAAACAGTCGAATTGATTAGAATAAGTCCTATGGTTCTGAGTTGATGTATATCTGGAAATAGTTGAGATGAAAGTTGTTGCTGTTTAGTCGGCACACACTTTTAGAATATTCAGCAGTCGTTTGGATCAATAGTTTAGAAAATAATCAGTGGAGAAGAATCGCTGGAATCGTACGTGACAAACGGACATAGTTGATGACGATAGGCATTCTGATTCTCACACGAGAATAGAACAACACCAGCTGGCAATGAGATCATACAGCTCATGTGCCTATTAACTCTAGTATCCTACAGGCTTATTCACAATAGGCAAGGGATAGGACATGGACATTGTAGCGTCCTGTAGGAATGAATAACATAATCGAAATTTGTATATCAACTATATGTCACTCATACAATTGCATGCAACAACAACACATTCCGTAATGTTGTTAGTTAGCTGACAGATCGCATCAAATCAGAACCAGCTACCACCGCTCTGTCTATGTGAGGCATCATCTCCTTAGAAGAGTAGCACAGAGTTTGATTGGTCAGAATGACGTCATGATCAATGAGCGTCGATCAAACTCTGTAGCAGAGAATTAAATAGAATAGGTTTTACATCCAACAACGAAATGAAAGGATCGTTGATTGGTCAGAACGACCAACAATTTATAGGCAGAAACTTCTAGGAGGGAATAAACAGAAGTTGGTTGGTGGACTGATGATCCAGGCCAATCAAGCTGTGCTTATAACATACCTAGAAGAATCATCAGAACGAGATCTAGATATCTTAATATGTATAGATCTGAATATCTCGATATGTATATAACCTTAGAGATTCTGAGGGTTATAAAAGAAGCACTTTCAGTTAGAGAAAGTTAATCAATCCAACATCAGGGTTCACGTAGCACATCGCTGGTGCTACTTTCGTGGCTCGTATAGAGTAGAGTAGATACTTGATTCGTACCAGCAAGGTACTTGTTATATAGGAAAGATTTATCAAATTACTTTATCAGTTTTGTACAGTTAATTGTAGCCTTTAATAAAACTTATCCTCTTACAAAAGCAAGACACTAGTTTGGTCATCATTAAAGTTAGGACTCCAGAGTTGGAAGAAACATCCAATCCGAACCAGCGGATCTTCATCGTCAGATAGGCCCGACAGTCTCTAATAAATATCGCCATAATTCATCTTCTCGACGAGGCGAGCCGACTGTCAGTATCCTGCTTCATCACCGGTAAGAGGTTGTCGCAGCAACCGCTAACATCATAATCTTGCCATTGGCGAAGTAGAATCATCATCTAGGAAACCATTCACCGAGTCATACCCGGAGATCCAAAATCTTCAACATGTTATTCTAAGATTTGGCACCATTTGTAATTGTTATTCTATCAAGTAGCATTAGCTAAGTGATTCAGTCTGCCTGGGAGATCACGCCCATCAGGAAACCAAAAGAGATAGGTAGTTAGCACTTTGACACCCATCCCCAACCACCACCCTCATCCCACCCCGACAGCCACACCTCAAATATGATAAACCAATGTAGGAAACAGGATGCTGGATATTTTGAAACTAATTTGAATGGAAGCTGTTGTGGCATTTGAGAGCAACAGCTTCCCATCGAATTTGTTTCTAAATATGCAACAGCTAACGTGTATGGTTGCTTTGAAATTGAGGCTCTGGGACTTACCGATTGAAAGGGTTAATATAGGTGTATGTTGTGGTCATAGTCATCTGATAATCGTGCACTGGAAGTGCGCATACATTCACTATTTGAACAGTTGGTCCGACCGCCGATAACCTTTGTCCCGACCGCCAGACGATCAGGTGTATATATGGCCTCCAGAGGTTAATCTCTGATAATAGGAAGAGAAATTGTACTGAAACGAATTTATATAGTTTTATCAGAAACAAAATTGTATCGGCTCTATTAGGCTGTCACTGTATTCGAGTACGTAATAGAACTAATACCAAAAGGATTCTTTTTTTGAGACTATACTAAATTGTTGAACTAAAATTCTGCCTCTGTCAGCGAACATTTGCGGAAGTCGCATGCATTTTGAACATGTTCAAAACTCAACGAGCACTGCCGAGCATGCCTTACGGACGGCGACCACTTGTGAGTGCTTGCCAGCAAACCCTCTCCCACCTAGGCTCTCAACCACTCGCGTGTACTCTCATCTACTCATAATGTCCCCTAGTTGGAGACATGTTTAATCGAACAAGTTGACAGACAGTAATATTTACCAAAAGAGATCCATTTCTAGCTATTCCCCGCCCTCTTTTTCCCGTGTATTCGAATCACTTTTGAATCCTGAATTCTCAGAATCCCAATATCAAGGTAACTATACTGGTAAGCTGTTGAATATTTTGAAACTAATTTGACTGGGTGCTGTTGCTGCCTGTAGCCTGTGTTTCTGAGGAGTTACTACTAGAACTCCATGTATAACAACACAATTTAAGTGACAAGGATGACACGTCTCCCATGTTTAACCATTTCAATATTGATATACAGTCAAACCTTCGTGAGAGATCACCTATGTTTTCAGGTCCAAAGATGGCTGTTCATTAAGACAATAACGTGCCTTGAGGAATTGCAAGCTTACCACATGCAATACCATACTGAGTGACGAGTATATAGGGATCTGATCTGTTACTCAACTATATGACGTCATAATCCATTATGTCACAATACATAGTGACGTATCTATCTCCGTCATGAACATTGAAAAGTACGTCAAGTAGTAGTAGTGTCGGGATTAAAATGATACCACCTCCCTCAACTGTGGCCCCCACCGCCCTCTCAATCCCTGGGACATAGGTTGTTGAGATGGGCCCACCACGGATCGCCGAACGGCTGCCAGGTGAGGGAGGTAGTGTCATTCCGACACTACTACTACCAGGGTCTGAACGCCCATTTAGAGACAAGCCTCCACAGTGATATACACCACTGATCGCCTTGTTATCAATCACACCAGAAGGTCCGGCCTCTCTCTCTCTCTCTATTATGTGTAGGCTCAGACAAATACGTAGTCTCTGCCAGAGTCGCATCGACATGATGGGACCACCCATAGTGTCTTCCATCTACCTTGACAACGCTCAACTGTTAAAATGATTAGCATTTGCACCACTGCAGACTCTGGCATGTTCACATGTTACACAGAGAATCTGGTGCTGAGCAGGGGTCTCCAGCAGACAACCACGTCCTACCCTCTCCACCCCATAGAAGTGGCGGACAGACTCGATTGCTTCACGTGGGTGAAAGCGGTCGTAAATGTTTCCCCGCAAGGGGTCGACCCAAGAATTGTACTGGGGGTCATCCCGGAAGTGGGCCCACTTGGCATCCAATATCATGGCAGTCTCAGCACCCTGTGCCACTGCTGTAGACGCCAGCATGAGCAGTATGATGAGAATCCTGGCTATATATGAAGAGTTAAACTGAACAGAGTGAACCCCTCGAGAAATATCTGTGCCAGAGCGAGCCCTGTTCCATCCGGATCGATAGTGATCTTCATCCCCTCAGGGGCAGGGGCTAGCTGCTTCACTCTGCCGCTGGCTAAGAAATGTAGCTCTAGAACTATATGAGTCATTTGCGGGCTAGTGAGTCCGACTCGCTGAAGCAGTTTAACAGCACCCTTGGCTTTGGAGACATGTGACACACCATCTACCCGTAGGATGCCCTCCTGGAGGTTAACATCTTCTTCTGGTCCATCGAATGGACGACGCAGCAGGAGCTTTCCACCTGTAACCCCGATCCGGTGACGCACCCTCATCAGGGAGACACCTTCACCTATGTAGGTGAGGAAGGATGATCCCCGATTGTAGAGTTTTCGAACTGTCCCATCCTTTTTCACAACAGTGGAGAGGGGAGTCGCCTCTATGTCAATGACTGCGGGAGGCCTATATAGGGGCAACCATGTTTGCCAGTCACCCCCAGGTACAGCGCGGTACCACACTTCATTCTTCTCAAATACGAACTGCAGGTTTTTTGCCAGGGTCAATAGAAGACCATCATGGGTCATCGGTGGGGCACTGCTTGAATAGGGTTTGACCAGATGAAAGCTGAGGTCGTTATTTAGGGTGTTGATGTCTGCCACCTCTGTATCCGAGAGCTCAATCAATGGCTCGAGGATGTACTTCCTCTTCGAGAAATCGTACCGAAACATGATCTTGTGGCCATCTATGTTGCGACCGAGGCGCTCCTTTAACACATCCTTGAGGTTTGTGAGCAGCTCCACCCCATCACCACCAATGGGGTGGAGGGAGAATGCCTTTGAGTTTGCTTCGTACTGTAGGGCGAATGACTTGCCATCACTCTCTTATACCTCGCCAGCATCAACTGTGTACACATCTGCCAGGTCAGCAAGACCAGTCGAGTGAGCAAATATGGGTTCCATAGCACTCTATAGGAGGGGTTTAAACAGTAGATATAACCATGCTGATTGTCCGACTGCTGCTCTCCGGTGGTGAGAACGTAATCTTACCCTCTCTAGAGGGGAGACGGGTGGTACAGTACCGTGTAGAATGCGTCCTCTTCGAGGTGCCCCAGCGGGCCACAACATACATACACGCCGATGTGCTACATCAACCTCCGGGAAGTGCACACAGCAGCTCACTGGTAGAAGTCGGCCAGGACGTGATAGAGTATCTCCCAGGTGCCAACAGCAACCTATGGAAAGCTATCAGTCCTAGCCTGTTCACACCAGTAAACCACCTGTTTGACAGTCCCCCCATTAACATATATGCCAACACAGATGGGATATCGGACGCCCATTTAGAGTTTACACTCTTATTACTCATTGACCTGACATGATATCACACCAGGAATATCTTACCTTTGCCGAGATGATGAAGAGCCAGCTACAGGGTTTCCCCTTTATGACCCCTGCACAGATAAAGGCCTTAAATGAACAGATGATAGCACTGCAACAAGAAGGAGAGTGACTACAGCGGGAGAGCTGGTATCAACAGAACGCGAGCATTGCAAGGAGGCGAAGGAACAGTGAAGATTCCCGATACTGGCCGATCACAAGGAGCCTGGATAAGCATGCTAAGTACGTGACACTGGCACCGAGTATGCTACGGACTATCGACGAGTCTGTCAGCAAAGCTCTCGAAGATGGCCATGTCACCGATGAAGAGTACCACCATGTATTGAAGGGCCAAGCTTTGTACCGCATGGAGAAACCTAAAGCGCGACAGCAATAACTCAAAGGCTCCAGCGGGCATGTTGATATGGAGGAGTTATAAAACGAGATGTTATGGCGAGGTCGCCTCGCTGGTCTCTGGAGTCGAGACGACTACAAATAGTGTGCTGCCTGTACAGTAGCTTTAAGAACACCAGTATAGATGGCCTTCCCACTGAACCTCACGACAGTCATCCGGAGCCAACCTGCCCTCCTGGGTACACCCTAGACTGGCCTGAGAGGTCTACTGGATGATATACCAGAGCTAACACCGTTCTCCATCACAGTGATGGACAGTCCCGAACCAGCTTCTCCGTCAACCCACGACCGCTGACCAACTGCCCCATCACCATCAAGGATGTGAAGCAAGCTCATACTTGGATGGCTGCTCCAAGCCTCTCATACTGGAATCAGCAGCTGAACTTTGCCGTGTGGTGTGCCACGGCAGGATGTGGAGTAAGTTCCCCCCCCCTGCTTCACTCCTATTCTGGTACTCCTGAACCTGTGCTCATCGCCAGCTGTCTCAGATTCCATGTGTACTTCATGGTGCGATGAATCCTCCATGAGCTGGGTGCAAACCACCCTGATACAAACGACTTCGACCCACAGCTCAACAGTCATAGCATCACAGCGGCCAGCAGACTGCAGAGAGAGTTCAGTACTCACCCAGACTATCGGTGGCATGGTGGTGACAACAGCGGTCTAGGGGTTATGTACAGTGACCCGAGACATGACTACTCAGGATTCCCCTATCAAACACCCCGACGAGTAGGCCGTCGGAAGACAGCGACATTCTCGTTTGATCCAGACTCCGACCCTGGGGAGCTGGTGCAAAATATGCACAACACTGGCTTGCGGCAGGACAATCCAGATGTGTGGAAGTACTTTGTCCCACACACCACCTCAGGCCTCACACCAGCAGGGATCGTTCGGATCAACCAGTCCCTGGAAGCACTGTGCTACTGCCTCCTTACAGCACAGACCCAGCTGCAGCATTCCATAGATGGTGTCAGCGGAGCAGAGGTCCAGGCCCTGTTCATCAGTCTCGTTGAGGATATGATCATCATGACAGACCCCAGTTGTCTTATTGCTATGTTCCAGCAGGGGTTTCAGAAGGCCCGTCGCAAACTTGACTTTGTTATTTCACCACACCTATGGTTGATTCCGAGCAACATGATCGTGAACATCGAGAACCTCCAAGTCAGGGGCGATAACAACATGATAGGCGAGGGGAGTTCCCCCAGTGTCCAGTTCGGCTTCAACACTGATATCAACGCACCTGCATGTAGTACAGGCCATACAGTCGTTCCGACCCTGACACTGCATCCAGCTTGGCCTGCCCTACAGCCTCTATACACGTGGCCAACATACACATCCATGGGCTGGATGGTTCCACAGCGCATCTTTTTTCCAGCTTGTAGTATCGCAGAGCCTTGTTCATCTCTGAGTCAGGTGAGGCCATGGAGGTCTGCAACTGCTGGAACACATCTGACAGATACTCCCGATCCTTGTAGAAACCTTTTGCTTGCAGGAGCTGCTTGACGATACTCCCGCCCATGATAAGGTATTCGAGGAGGCAGATCTGCCCCTGACCAAATCCTAGATAGAGCTTCACAGCTGTCAGCTCCTCTGTCAGCTCAGCACCGGAGAGCTGAGCGAGCTCATCTGGGGTCTTCTTCTTGTAGTCCTTCAACTCCCTCCAGAAGACCTCATAGTACTTCTCGCATAGCGCGAGCTCGGACATGTTTAAGATGTCTCAATAGAGAGATGAATATTCCTGAGTACCAACCCGGCCACCTGGCAGATGCAGACTTGGAAGATCTTATTAGCTCTTTCGACAGGGAACGCAGACATTTAACAGCATTGTATACTCAGTGCTTAAACAATGATGTCAACTGTACAGATCGTGAAGCAACTGCCTGAGAGCCAGGCGAGTCTTCAAAAGGTGGAGAACCTGCTGCGAACCAAGACACAGAAGTTACTGACCAAAGCAAAACCTCTGGCAGTCCATGTTGCCAGTAACGTGGCAGCGAATGTGGCCGTGGTGAAGATGACAGGGGGAAATGAGGTTCTTCCTGCCGCACTGCGCCTGTCCTCACTACAGTGGTGAGTGGGGTGGCCGTGCACTGTCTCGGAATAACTCACCCCATCCCAAAGATCGCCCTCAGTGGTGCCTCCTGCACTGTTGCCGCCATGATCATGGGTGAACATGTTACACTAATGGAGGCCACGGTTCTAGGGCTAGCAACGAGTGCAATGGCTGAAGTCATCGTCGCCTACGTTTAACCCCTCTGAATAGTGAGAGATGGATCATGAGACCCCTGCAGCATATGAGGCATGGCGTGCCGGAGGGAAGTGTGTAGCCCATAGTCGAGCATGCGGACTGAGGATCGCCAATGCCTGGGAATGGTGGACCGCCCACAAGGCATGCCCTGCAGAGAGGGCCAGTACCCTGAGCACTGCTACCTATTCCCTTGGCCGACTGCGTGGTCCTCCTACACCCAACTATTTCGCTGGGGGTATGACTAGTAGGTTTAAGCCGTGTATATAGCACTATGACTCTGTTACTCACATACCTAGAAAGCAAAGAGCTAGGCGATCTTGCTCACTTGGGCGAGGCACGCCTTGGTTCAGAAGATACTGTTGCCCCTATCTCCTTCCTAGTCTTCGATGAGAAGGGAGACCCGCGGGAGATCCGAGGTACCATCCCAGCCCGAGATCTCATTGGGAACACTGAGACAGTTGGACAATCGGCCATTAACAAGGCCAAGACTGTATACAAGGGGATGGGCATCAAAGACAGGGCAACGATGCGAGGTATGCTCGGAGTCGATGAGGCTGGTGCCATCAATGTTATGGCTGATTCCTATGCACAAGACCTGATTAAGGATCTTCTGAAACCACAGAGCTCATTCCAACAGGATGGAGAGAATCTCAGGGTAGGCACCATTGGCCTGAGCAATATCACTGTCGATGGCAAAAAAGGTGCTACCGCCAGCCTCCATCTACCAGAGGTGAGGAAGTCAGGGTTCTTTGGTTTGCCGTTTAAGACCACAAGATAGTCAAGACTTCCCGTGCATGTATCATACAGATACTGGATGTACTAGACACTGTGGGTGCTGACACAGGCCCTCTATGCTATCTTCTGAGCTGCTGCTGGGATTCCATGCTTGACGCCTCCATCGCATCCTTCGTATCTGCCGGAGGTGCAGGATTCCCAGCTCTGCAGGCGAAAGAGCTGGTGCAGGAAGTACTGCCGTTTAGTCTCCCAGATATAGAGGAGGCTACCGCCGACCAAGTGCTAATCGTCCTCTGCACGCATGTCTGTACCATTCGACAGTAGGCCGGCTGATGCTGGTCAGGTGGTGCTGATCATTGCCCTGTCAGGACACGGGGAAAACATCTTGCTGTGGGCTCTCCTGGCCAAACATCTACATTCTCAATACATCCTTCTGGTGTCTGACTCCGCCGCTGAGGTGGTTGACAGTAATAATTAATGGTACAATGGCGCAATCACCAAGACGCAGAACCTGCAAGCACTGGTAGAGAAGCTGCTGGCAGCCCGACTGACAGAACCACTTGTTCTAGTTATCGATGACCCTGCAGTGGACCAGAAGACAGTCTCCTACCTCAGCAACATCGCCAGGTGCATCCGGCACACAAAGATAACTGTCTTCATCCTCTTTCAGAAGTACACCCTCGAGATCTCACCGGACATCCACCACAATGCCTGGTTGCTGTAGTGTGGACGTGCCCTGCTCGAGACCATATACGACAGCCTAACCCTCAAGGAGACCAAAGGGGACTTTATCGCAGGTGTACAGAGGCCAGCTGATCTGTATCACTTCATCTTCAGCAACAAGGAGACAGGTGACCTGTCACACTTCAAGCCATCTCTGGAAAAGGCATAGACCTTCACCTACAAGCTAAATCCAGTCAGGAAACTAGCCTGCTCTACGTGTCATCGCTGACAGCCTGTCGCAGCTGCCACAACTTGTTTTTCATTCATCAGAAGGCTGAGGAACTTTGTCCGTGGTCTCTGCTACTTCGTCAGATGCTTGAGGACCTTCGTCAGAAGCTTGAGGAACTTCGTCAGAAGCTTGAGGAACTTCGTCAGTTTTGGCAGAAGCCTGTGGCTTCTTAAGATGATGCTTTCGCTGAAACTCTTACCACTGAGGGTCCTTATCTGGGATTCTGTTAATCTGGTGCATCTCACGGAAGACTCACTTTCCCCATGAGACCTTAGCCTTTGACTTGTTAGGGGATTTGATGAGGTAGTCCTGGTAGTTATCCGGGAATATCACAAATGCTGCCAGATCACTGGCCAATCTCCTGCACCCTTCTGCATTGAAGATGTGCTCAACAGCCTCCTTGCGGCCAACAGTGACCCCCCCCCCCCCCCTCTTGAGTACCTTCTGCTACAGCGGCACTGACCTGCTTTGTGAGGGTGTTATTTGCTCCTGACTGGATTCTATCCAGCATCTCTCGCTCTTCCTGGCTATGGAGTCTAAATACGTCAGCCCACTTCCCGATCGTTAGTAGATCTTTGGGTTCGACCCTCGCCCTTTGGAGAGCTAGAATAACAGGACTGTTGGTTGGGGCCACAGGTAGGCTGGGTAGCGCCTTGCCCTGGGTGCTGTCAAACTTCCGGTAGAGTATCAGAGTCAGGAGTTCTTTTGTACTACGAGCTGGCGCTCCTTCCTCTATGGCGGCCAGTATCTCCGCATCAGATGGAGGTGTGACCCTGGCTCACTCGTGGATAATGTTGATGTCACGAAGCAGTCCTCGGACCCGAGTTCAAGCTTCAGCGAACAATAGAACAGATGGTAGAGCTCCCGTAGGTTCTGAACAGGTGGGAGATCGTGCAGAGCAAGAGCACCGTGGACACCACCTATGTGAACGATGAGTGGGCCGTCACCACCTCGGCGGCAGGAACATCCCACCTAATCAGGGCAACCGGCTCAGCTTCAACATGGGAAACCTCATAGCTGGGACTCGCTCATTAGGTGTGACGGTACTTTACTTTGGCTATGCTAAGGTGTGCGTGTTGAACACACCGTTATTCAGCTTGAGAGTGCATAGAGCACGACTCCTGTCATCACAGATGCAGCTGCCACCACTACTATAAGCTCTGCTGTCTTCTGACCTGTCGATGCGTCATAGTCGAGCATTGGCTCAGATATCTTTACAGCATCGTAGTACTCATCGAGACTCTCATCTGCCACTTTGATGCTCTGGTTGGCCTGAGCTCGGAGTTGTCGTCGGCGTGCCTCCCTCTGGCGCATATGCTCGAGTGCTTTGCTGTACTCAAACTTCTCCTTAGACAGCTTCTCCATCGCCTGGTTATGATGCTCACGCTCGGCCTCTGCCGCCTTCTTGTCAGTGAAGCTGAGTCTCCAGTTCGCTAAGGCAAACACGCCCGCATTCAAGATTGCAGATGCCATGCTAAGACTATAGTTTAAAGCTACTATATAGCTGCCCCAGCGATGGATCCCCAGAGCGATGTATGAACCAGAGGCTGATCCAGTCGAGGATATAGATGACGAGGACTATGAGGATGACTATGATGAGGATTATGATGCAGACGAGTACGATGTCGGTGGTAAGTATGATGATGTAGATCCTGAATCCCGCAAGCTAGTACCCAGAGTGAAAGGAATCTATCGCACTTACGTAAAAGGTTATATAGGTCCGCTGGCAGCAGTTGGGGCTCTGATCACTCTGTTCACAATGAAGGCTGGCGAGACAGTCCGCAAGATCGCCAACAATGCTCTCCATGGTGTGGAGAAGATTTCTGAAGCCATACCAGCCATCGCCTCAGGAGTAGGTGCATTCTTTGGAGTCGCAGGCCCTTGGCTAACATACGTTGCCATAGTGCTCGTGGCCATCTGGGCGACCAAACATTTAAGCCGTACGATATAAGAATGTCGTCTCTGTACGACCTGGTCAAGTCCCTTAACTTCCGAGGGTTGGTCGATAAACTACTGTTCAGTGAGGATCCAGCAGAGATTAGACACCAGTGCATGGAGGTGTTTGAGGCGGTCTTCAATGATGGTAGAATGAATGACGGCTGTCTGTTCGTCTGTTTGGAGTTCACCCAGGCTGTGCATGACAGGACAGGAGTGGACGTCAGTGATGAAATCTGGGAGTTTATCAACCGGCTTTCTTGAGGAACTCTACTATCAGCCTGGTGGATATTACAACTACTCGAGGCTGCACGTCGCAAGAGCCACAACTTAACATTGGAGACAGTTAGCCAGTGGCTCAGCCACCAGGCAATGTGGCAGATATACAAACCTCGTCCACAGCACATCAGGCATGCCCATTTCGAGGAAACTGTCCCGAACAGAGTTCACCAGGCAGATGTTCTATTCCTTCCACGTGACTCGGTTGGTCGTAAGACGTACAAGTATGCCCTCACCATCGTCGATGTCGCCAGCAGGTACAAGGCTGCAGTACGGCTCACAGACAAGTCAGCTGGCCAGGTGGCCCAGGCATTCCAGGGTGTCTACGAGGCTTCGGAAAATCCCCTCCAGTGGCCGGAATTGTTGCAGGTGTATGAGCGTAAGGAGTTCAGAGGGGAGACTGCAGCCCTCATGCAGAAACACAGTGTGGCAGTTAGGCGAGGCGAGGTAGGGCATCGCCGTGCCCAGGCTATCGTTGAGCGGTGGAATCGGACACTGGCAGAGAGACTGTTCCCACACCAATACGCCTAGGAAATTGCCGCGCCGAGTGAATGTTCTAGAGCTGCCTGCTGTGGTGGAGAGATCCAATGCCGAGGTTACTAGGCTGATCTGGAAGAAGCCGGTAGAGGCTATCAGACACTCTGCTGGTCACAGCTCTAGAGGAGTGAACAAGGGAGAGGAGTGCCTACCACCTGATGCTCTGGTTTGGTACCTGTATGAGCCTGGTGAGCTAGAAGGTGGTCGGCGGCGTGCAACAGATCCTAACCGGTCAATAGATGTTCACAGGCTTGACAGGTATGTGGAGGTGGAGGGTGGCCTACACTGTACTACCTGGCACGCCAGAACGGAGTGCCTAGGCGACCATTTGTCGCAGAAGAGCTTCAGCTAGTCCCTGCAGACACACAGCTACCACCCCTAGGGTGCTAACATGATACTCGTTGGGCTCGGTATGGACACCATCTGGCAGCACATAGCACTTATCATAGTAAGCAGAGAGTCCGAGTTTTTCCTGCTCATATGTCACCATACCCTGGTTGCGCATGCGTAGGCCTCGGTTTTTAGCTCTGCCCACCCCGCCATGTAGGGCACTGTAGAACCTCTGCCAAGAGACCTCATTATACCGCTTTGCCATTCCCTTAGCTGAGCACTTACTTGCAGCTGCGCTCTCCACATAGTAGCATTTGGAGCAGAGAGTGATACCACGAGAGCCTTCGAACCGAGCCTTCGAGCAACCGCTTCTTGCCAGAGAGGGCACCGATCAGCATCTGGGTGGTGGGATGCTTCCTCTCTGTTTGCCCTAGATATGCCAGCATCTCAGAAGAGTTTGCCTCCACCAGGATCTCGCGGTTATAAAAGAGAGGAGGCATTTCCTCGAACTTTGCCCACAGAGCCTTGGGGACCTCTATGTCCACCTCAGCAAACCCAAACCAGCTGTCTGCTAGGAGAGCCTCCTTAAAGCTAGCTACACCACTAGCATCGGACCAATGGTGCACTGTTTCCTTACCACATGACATCTCCTTGGCTATCATTGACAGGTACAGAGCATTTGCGTCGTAGCTGAGTAGATGTTGGCAGACACGCTCACTCTGGCGGATTCGAGTCACACCAGCTTCGTGGTATCTGCTGAACACGATGCTGGGACCACCAACAACAGTACCCTTGAGCATCTCGTAGGCTTCCTTGCCCGGTGAATAGAGGCTAACATCCGGAATGTGCTGAGCGGTTCCATGTAGGAGGTACTGCAGTGACACACCTGGGAGAGACACCACATCTTTGAGGATGTCTATTTCTCGTTCTGTGTAGCACTCCCGCATCCGCTCTAGGGCTTCGATGAATGGACTGACATCCAGGTTGTTATAGTATCGCAGCCAGTCAGCGAATGTCCGCATTCCATGCTTGCTGAATGTCTGGTTACACTGTTCCCACTCTGATCACGTCAAGAGGTAGCCACCCTTGAGCTTAGATGTCCATGCTGAGTAGTCAGGAAGCCCTGGATAGTTGAGCTTCTCATGTGTGTCAAACCATTCATATGGGAACCAGCTCTTCTGCTGTGTACACCCGTAAGCTTTGACCCATACCTCGTACGAGACTTCTGGGCCGAGGTAGTTCAGCACATCGAGAAACCGTAGCTCAGGTATTATGAGGAACATGGTCTGACTAGCCTTCTTGGCGACTTTCACTGTACCTGTACTGTCAGTCAGCTCGTCGACAAAGTACTTCTTGATGAGGTTCAGGTCATACCGCCCAGAGTTTAACCCCAGTACAGGCACTTGGTCACACCACTCATTGATCAGTCACTGCTGTTGCTTTGGGAGCTTGTCCAGGGCTGTCGGTATGTACTGTGCCCTAACTCTTGTCCGGATTAGATATGCTCGCCGTTGGATCACCAGCATGAACTCTCTGATCAATTCTTTGGAGTGGGCTCACTCGTGGCGCCATCTAAGGAGCAGCCAACTGACACAAAGATTGGTATGTGAGTACTCTCGATCGTGAGAGTGTCCATATGATGAGTCTTGATACCATTTAGGAGGGCTTCGAAGTCATAAACTATGAAGTGTTGGTATGGGACAGTCCGAACTCGTTTAGGGACACTTGGACAGCATTTTATACAGCACTCCCACTGTACCACAAGCATGCATCCAGATGCTCTCAGCTTCTCCTCTCTCAGGACTGTCTTGCGGTATCTTTGTTCGGCATCCTCACCTCGCTGGTGTTGTGGACAC
The DNA here is from genome assembly GCA_034401795.1 of Chaetoderma sp. LZ-2023a. NCBI lineage: Eukaryota > Metazoa > Mollusca > Caudofoveata > Chaetodermatida > Chaetodermatidae > Chaetoderma > Chaetoderma sp. LZ-2023a. The sequence goes on along the minus strand of CM067369.1, from coordinate 63,885,602 downwards.
CCGTGCCAGTGACAGCCATGGAACTGGTAAACGGTGTTGGTGGTCGGATCATAACCATCTACGGGAGCGCCCTCGATCCAACGCTCGCCACCGTTCCCACACTCTACATGGTGTATGTGTACGCCTCTGTTTCTCGACTCATACTCGATCCAACGAATAGCCACTGAACTGGATGGTTGGGGCAGATAGAAGGCTTTCTCATATGCAGACTGTGGCGCCTCAACCTTCTCACCAGGACACACGATTGTTGTTTCGCTACCTGTACAGTGATCAGTGTGGCGTTGAAGATGGCATGCCTGTGTAAACCTCTGCTGACAGTGACTGCAGACTAGTGTATGTGCCAGCTTGGAGATGTTCTTGATGTAGAAGGCGTGGTGGTCCCACAATCCGATGGTCATAGTGTCACGGTAGTTAGCCGCTTTCCTGATCAAGTGCCAGGTACCCTCTTTGGTTGGTTCATACACGTGAATTCCGATCTTGGTGAAGAACTCTACCTTGTCCAGCTGATCCAGCGAGGTCTTGCGGACATCAGGTACTGTCACTGTCTTGCTGTAGAACTGTGTGGCTAGCTCTCATGCAGGAGCTGTATTTCTATCAGCTCTCACTCCTCGGTGGACTGCTAGACATCTCCAGAGACACATGTTGTCCCTGTAGGTGTCGAGGGCAGTCATATTCTTATTCTGTCGTAGCCAGTCTGGGAGGGGGTCTGTCCCAAACAGAGGTTGGCAGTCGGTGACAGCCCTGACATCAACGTTGATTGATCGAACGAAAGCCCACTTGGTGTTGGGTTGATCGATATTGTCTGTGCCGAGACGGGCTTACTCTCTTGCTGATACCCAGTCCTGAGCTGCTCCTATCATGTTCAGCCACGGGATCCCTGGAGCATTCTTGCGGAAGAGCATCACCCTACCGTCTTCGATGTGACGGATGCGATAGGTATGGGTGTAGCGGAGGTAGAAGGCGTTCTTGACACACTGCTGGATCTTTTGCATGATCTGGCCTGTGAGGTCTCCTTCTAGACCTCTGAAGAATGTCCAGCGTACTGACCGGCGCCCTCTATCCTCTGTCTCACTTTCGCCGAGACGCTGGTCGAGAATGTGTTCGCCTTCTCGCCTCATGCTCCGGGCTAAGGGTTCAGACCTTGGCCCCCGCATCACTCGCTTAGCGATCCTGTGTAGGGGAGGTAAGTGCTCCAGTAGATGGTCCGCCATCCGCCTCGCTATAGTCTTGGCTCGCAAGCTAGCAGTCACCTCCTCGTCCAACTGACGAAGCTCATGTATCCGCTGCGCTTTCTTGTGGGGATTCCAAGGATCATCTTTGGTAAGCGCTGGAAACCTTCCCGTCTTCATTGCTTGGGAGAGTTGCTTCTGCAACTCCTTGGCACGGGCCTGTCCGATCATCTGGAGCAGGTCAGATTTCTTGACCTTAGAGTAGCCTCTAAGGCCGAATTGCTTTGCAATAGCGCGAAGCTGTGCAACAGTAATCATGGTGTATATCACTGTGGATGCCTGTGTCTAAATGGGCGTTTAGACCCTATTATGTGTGGTTGATCACAAGGCGATCAGTGCGTGTATATCACTGTGGATTCTTGTCTCTAAATGGGCGTTCAGACCCTATTATGTGTGGTTGATCACAAGGCGATCAGTGGTGTATATCACTGTGGATGCTTGTCTCTAAATGGGCGTTCAGACCTTATTATGTGTGGTTGATCACAAGGCGATCAGTGGTGTATATCACTGTGGATGCCTGTCTCTAAATGGCCATTCAGACCCCATTATGTGTGGTTGATCACAAGGCGATCAGTGGTGTATATCACTGTGGATGCTTGTCTCTAAATGGACGTTCAGACCCTATTTTGTGTGGTTGATCACAAGGCGATCAGTGGTGTATATCACTGTGGATGCTTGTCTCTAAATGGGCTTTCAGACCTTATTATGTGTGGTTGATCACAAGGCGACCAGTGGTGTAAATCAGTGTGGATGCTTGTCTCCAAATGGGCGTTCAGACCCTATTATGTGTGGTAGTAATAGTTTCGGGATTAAAATGATACTACCTCCCTCAACTGGCAGCCGTTCGGCGATCTGTGGTGGCCCCAGCCGCCCTCTCAATCCCTGGGGGCCTCCATCTAGAGGCATACACCAACCACATGTCTCAAAACCCTGGGGGCTCCCATCTAGAGGCATACACCAACCACATGTCTCAACAACCCAATGCCCCAGGATTGAGAGGGCGGTGGGGGCCACGGATCGCCGAACGGCGGCCAGTTGAGGGAGGTGGTATCATTTTAATCCCGACCCTGCTACTCAAGTATGCAAATTTTATGTCTTTACTAGTGAATAAACATTCTGTTGAATACTTTGAAACTAATTTAGCTGGGCGCTGTTGCTGCCATATTCAACAGCCCATCTGTATAGTTGCACGTACCTTGAAATAGGGATACTGGGAATTCGTAATTCAAAGTACTGTATATAAATTGATTGAAACACGCGGGAAAAGTGGCCAGAGTTTAGCTAGAAATGGGCGAGGCTTAGCTAGAAACGGAGTCCTCTATTAAGAATCCAAAGCTATTTAATAGTTGGTACTTGATGATCGATAAGGTAGCTGCTTAAAACAGGTTTGACTATGCCAAGATTTTATGACTATCTTTGGTATTCAAAAGAATATTTCTTACAATGTAGGAAATATTTGGCTGAAAAATTAGAAAAATTGTTAACAAAATTTGGAAATGGCTTGTCACCAAATAGTTGGAAATTTCATTCACTAAGCAACACACTTTGTTGACCGTTAGCCATAAATGGCATTCATCCATAGTGTTGCACAGCTTACTCATGTGTAACACTATGGATGGATGGATGGATGGATGGATAATAATAATAATAATAATAATAATAATAATAATAATAATAATAATAATAATAATAATAATGTGTATGACGTCTTTATCATCTCCGAACTGCATTTAGAATTCTCGGTAATAATATCGTTGCTTACTTTATATGCTAGATTAGAGACAAGAAAGATTTACAAGAGACACTATTTAATAGAAGCATTATAATTTATCATCATGCCATCTTATTGCTTGCATATCCATACACAGCACTGTTATTGTTGTACTGTTCTTCTTCTTATACATTCCAATGTTGGAGTTACCTTATTATGTACAAAAATATAGCGGGCTAGGATGATTGATGTCAACGGAAAACTAGACGTGGAAGGAATATATACCTCGGATATATGTTTAAAGAGCACTACCCATGGGGATTTTTGTGAAGGCAAGGTAGCTAGAACGAATAATGTACACTGCACAATGTAATTGACAAAACAAGTGGTCCAAGGGGGCCTATATCGCTCACCTGAAAATTTTGGCTACTGGCACAATTTACCAATCTAATTTCTGTGAAGACGGTTTATTAAAATTGGCCAGATTGTTAAGTATATTGTTCCCAGCCATGCTGGGGCGTTGTGTCACTGAGTAAGGCGCTTCACTCTGCGTTGGTTGTTCCAGTACACCTGTCTGTAAAATAGGTGATGGCAGTTTGGGCAATAGGAAATGTAAAAAAAAACCACTGAGCGTGCATATACGGCAGCTGGTTTGTGTGAGCCCAAACGGAGATGAGATTTGTACTGGCATGAAAAGATAAGGGCCAATGGCCAGGGGGTAAAGTTTGAAAGAAGGCTCAGCATGCAAATGAAAGTAGACTGTAAACCCCGACCTATGCCTATATTTAGCGTTTATGATGCACTTATCTCCGCCATTCATTCTGCAATGGACCTTTCCATTTTTAGCTATGCCCCGCCCATCTCTAGCTAAGCCCCACCCACACCTCGCTCGTGTTCGGATCGATCGATCTCTGAACTCCCTGACTATCTATCTCAAGAAAACTATACAGGCAAACTGTCGAATATTTTGAAACTAATTTGACTGGGTGCTGTTGCTGCCTAAGGCAGCAACAGCGCCCAGTAAAATTAGTTTCAAAATATTCAACAGCATGTTTCTTAAATAGCTAAGAATTACAAAGACATACAATTCATACAACGTGTCGGAGTATTTAAGATTTGGTGAAGGTCTATATGGAACCCTTTGTGACAAAATGATTGTGACGTCATCATACACGCGCAGAGCAGATTATGACGTCATACGAGGTCAGATGATGGATGGATACTCTGGAAAGGCGAATGGACCTTTCCATTTTTAGCTATGCCCCGCCGATTTTGTAGTCAATCCCCGCCTACTCAACTAGCTATATCCCGCCTACGTATTTCGTCATCGTTGCTAACGTAAACAAAATGGCGGTCGCCGATGTAAACATTGGCCGCTTCAGCGATATACCAGGCGATATTTAATAAAGAAAACGTTACAGACGTGGTCGCGAAATGCTGGCATTCAATGTCCAAAGGTCAACTACCACATAAGATACATATTACAATCAGAAGACAACCGACCGCAGTATCCGATGGATATTGTTCTTGCAAATTCTAAGTGTATTTAGAAAATAAAACGTAAAACAACGTTTAAAGATATTATTCAATTTTTTTTTAAACAGAATCAGAATCTTTATTGGCACAAAATAACATATAAGCCAAGGCACTTGCGTTGAGGATAGAGTACCTAGATTAATAAAATATGCATCGCTTTAAAAGTAACACCGACTTGGACACACCCCTGGCTCAGAGATAGTTAACGCGGTTTTCTATTTTGTTAATCTGAACACATGTACTCTGTCGCTGATACAAGTAATCAAGCGATAAGACACCTTTTTGGCCCCAAAATACGTGTTCGGCAATTCAAGATATAAAATAAGCAAACAAATTTAGATAAGATCCACCTAGATCTGCTAAACCTACAAGGTTGATGTTGCCGTCGTCAACAGAAAAGTGATACTTATTTTTTCTCACGCTCGACAAAAAGTATTATATTTGAAGCATTATCTGTTTATCTGTCAGTTTGGAGATGCTTATGGGAGATAACTCGCTCTGATTATATGCTTAGTAAAGATTAACCCATTTATCATTCTTTATTAATTGAGCCAATTTCTAGGAAATTATGTCGAAAGGTTTGTCATGAAATTGTATGGATAATTGTGAATTTACAATTTAATAAACACTGTGTTGAATATTTGAAACTAATTTGACTGGGAGCTAGCTGTTGCTGCCACAAGCAACAACATCTTCAGGTCCATTTCAAAATATTCACAGGTTGAGGGTTTGTATGCATTTATGTGTTTGAAATTCTATGACTTTCTACGGTCAACATTAATAAATTGCATGACCTCCAGAAATAAATATCTATGTCCAGGACAGTCAAATTAGTTTCAAAATATTCAACAGCAGCATATTGGGCATCATACATAATTTACTATATCCAGTCGAGTGTTCACATTAAATAACTGTAATGACTGCATATTATTTCCTCATTTATTGTGATTACCATTTTCCATGACTTATGGCAACAAGAGGCCGAAAGGCCTTAACGCTCACCTGGACCTTGGACCTTAGCGCTCACTTGAACCATTAGCATTTGAACAGACATAATACTTTAAACTCAAAACTAGCATTACATAAAACACAAAATTTAGGTTCCCATCCAGCCAATATAAAATCCAGTATGGCCATCAATCCCAAAATTGTGATTGCCCCATGTTTCATCAAGGATCGAATTCTCTTGAATAAATTTTAATGACCCTTAGTTATTGATGAAATTAAATCTAACGAGTTTCGGTCTGATCTATACAGCACTTCATAAGACGTCATTTTCGAGAACAAGATAGATGGCCACTGGAACAAGATTTGAACCATTTGCATTTAAATAGACACAAGAGTCCCACATGCCTTAACGCTCACCTGGACTATTATAATTTGAAACCCTATCAATATGTGTAGACCATACTTTTACTGGAAATTCTGAATCATATTTATCATATTATGGTCCTTCTAGACAAATCAAAATTGTGAATACGACTTCTGGAGTCTATCACAACAGAATCCTTCCAGGCAAATCTGGTAGAAATCAATCAAGCGGTTAAGGAGGAGCTGTGAGCTAAAATGATGATTTTTCATGACTTTCCAGGTTTTCAATGACCTGTATGAACCCAGTATTCAACAGCTTAGGCCATCCTTAAATAATAGTTTGGTTGTCCTCTCCCGACCGACCATAAAATATCCTGCCAACTCAAAATCCTTTTTTTCGGAGTTTCCTGCGAAGAATTAATTTTATTTTCTGATTAAGTTCATTGGGAGATTGGGAGATCCTTTCGTCAAAATGAGCTCATATAACCTTTAGAAACTGTTTGCTTTGTAGTTTCTGCTTCAATTTCAAATAAAAACATTCAAGTTTTGTTCTTTAAATTCAATTTTGTAATGTTATATTTCAGCGGGTAAAAACAAGAACAAATCTCATAGGCCACCGCACCACAGTTAGGAAGCATCACACACATCGCCATGCTGGAACCCGATCCTGATTATATGATCGCCTCACAATGCGCAAGTCCCCTTATAATAGTAGACACTACTAATAAGGAAAATATACCTTTTAGAGTGTTCAATGGCACCGCAGATCCCATCACTCTGGAACCAGGAGTACGCTGCAGCCATTTAGTGGACATAATCTCATTGGAATCATCTACACTTGCTGACACACCACTGCACCTGACAGATGATTTACCCGAACATTTACATGATTTATATTTACGTGCCACAGTTGGATTACAGCAATCACAGAAACGTGAAATTCGGAAATTACTACACAAATATCGCGATAGTTTTTCCTCTGGAGACATGGATCTCGGAGACTCATCTCGTACGACACTCCATCGACACAGGCAATAATCGCCCCGTACATCAACCAGTACGACGTCTTCGGATAGATCAGGCCTTGGATTCCTTGTCCGGAGCCAAGTGGTTTTGTACCCTTGACTTAGCTAGCGGTTACTGGCAAGTAGGCATGGATGAAGCTGACATGGAAAAGACTGCATTCGTTTGTTTCTGTACGGTGTTTCACTAACCGTACCGTAGTAGATTTGTTAACCTGTACTAAGATATATAATTCTGATGATATTACACTTTTTTGATTGTTCTGGTTAGTTTATATATAAATATGGCCAGTGGCCATCAGTTCATGGTTTATTTATTCATAGAAAATATAGGACTGCAGTGCACGTAGGAAACACTATACACCAACACTTATATATGCAGCACTTTCTACCGCCACCAACAATTTTTCACTGAGGTCGCTGTCCGTGCTATAACTCTGTTTATTCCGGCATGCCACTGACTAACCCGTTTCTATTCAGCTCGATAGGATAGGTTTAATATGATTAGAAATACTTTCTTCGTTAAGAAAGCTGTAGTATATTCATCTCTTCCGGCAGATTTTGTCTCTCTTCATACTCCACTCAGCCTTGTGGCTTCTTAATTGTTTAGATGTCCCTATCCGCACCATGTCCTGATCCGACTCTGGGAAACCATTGGAGTTTCCAAGCAGTGATGGCCAGGGTGTGGTATCACATACATTCCCTCTGTATCTTCGGATACTTAGTAGTTAGCACTTTTGCCAATGTAGGAAAAGCACTGCGAAAACATATATTAATTATTATTTTATTTGCTGAACAATCCTCCCGCACCGCTGTGCAAAATTGGGCAACTTGTACATAAACCTAATGATAGGTTAAACGGTTAGTTCCATAGGATCCGGTGACTGGCGAGATGCGTATCCCCACTGAATTCCATAAAAATGTCTGGGCATGATATTTAGATCTGCCACGCCCTCACGGGAAGGACATTTATGGTGGGTATTCGTCTCTCTTACCCCACCCTAACGATAGATCAGTTGCCTAAAAATGATTTTGTGAAAAGTAACCAGTGGCTTGTGACGTTTTATGTGGTTACGGAGCGAGATGTTCGGATTCTTATCCAGTTCGGAGATCTTACTTAGTAACATGTATGAGCGCTGTCTTCAGTATTGATGTCTTAGGGCATCCGTTCTCAATGACAGCCATGTCTAACAGCTAGGTAGACACCTGCCATTTGCGGCCTAAAACAGTTCTTGTTTCTAAAAACTAAAAGCTAGTGAAGCAAAGCAGAAGGCCCGCATAAATAAAGCGGCGACTACTAATTCAGCATGCTAAGAATCACATAAGACGGTGATGTGGGAATCTTTCGGGAATCGTTCGACCCATCTTCACGTCAAACCGCACCCAACCCTATAGTCATAATCTCACTAGGTATGGTCTTTACTTTTTCAAGCATTTTGGTTGAAATATTAGAGTGGACCCATTTTTGCCTACTACTCTTCTCCCGCTTTAAGCAGTGGTGACACCTTCCCGAGACGGAGGCCTGCGCGAGACACTTGCCTCTCGCAAGGATTCAGCGACGACGATCCACGCAAGGATAATACTCCTCAACCAAACTAGCACTAGGAGTAGTGCCCACGTGAGGCACATGACTTTTCATCCGAGATAATCTTCTTCTTTTCTGCTTAGAAGTATAATAACTTATATTAAGTTAATTAGTTAAGTCTCGTGTACAGGAGCCTCCCTTGCGGGGGTACCTCTGCGGACCTACGAGTCTGTGTAGTACCTCCAGTGGCTCCATGTTTAAAAGTTCATCTAGCTGTCTCTATGTCTTGTATTTTCGTATGCTCCTCATTTTTATCTAGCATATTCGATAGTTTGTTTAGGTAAAATCATTGTATAGACTTATATTTTTAGGTCACCAAATCAAATCTTGTAAGTCCATAGATCACGAAATTGCTATGGACAGGCATACTGGTGACACAAATTCTTGGGATGTGACCGTTGTATTTAATGTTCGTGGCAATGGTCGTATGGCCCCACTGGAATGATTGAGTTCCACCAGCCTTAGGAGCCGGTTTTTGTTACCCGTAGGGCAGTCTCGTACAGGATCCGTCACCCCGGGACCGGATGCTAATCAGTGTCATCGTTTGTCATACACTTGCGGCACGGTGAGTCGACATGATACACCGGAATGGCCCGACAATACCCCGTGAGCTACATAGTCAATTTAATCGTCCAAACAGAGGAGATGCAACTCATACAGCGAGTTATCATCGCCTCCATTCACAACGATGCCCTCCTTGACTCTGATTTCCTCAGTGCCAGCGAAGCCATCATACATTGCAAACAACAAGAACTCGACATACATGGCCGACGAATACCTCTTGGACCAGCATCGTCATTATACGACACGTGTGCGGTTATATTATCAAGTACCACCACAGTTGAGCCGGGACAGGAACAAATCTTATGTGCCACCACACCACAGTTAGGAAGCAACACGCACATCGCCATGCTGAAACCAAATCCTGATTATATGATCGCCTCACAATGTGCAAGTCCCCGAATAATAGTAGACACTACTAATAAGGAAAATATACCGTTTAGAGTGTTCAATGGTACCGCAGATCCCATCACTCTGGAACCAGGAGTACGCTGCGGCCATTTAGTGGACATAATCTCATTGGAATCACCTACACTTGCTGGCACACCAACGTACCTGACTGATGATTTACCCAAACATTTACATGATTTGTATCTACGTGCCACAGTTGGATTACAGCAGTCACAGAAACGTGAAATTCGGAAATTACTACATAAATACCACGATAGTTTCTCCTCTGGAGACATGGATCTCGGAGAGACTCATCTGGTATGCAACTCCATCGATACGGGCAATAATCGGCCTGTATAACAACCGGTACGATGTCTTCCCATTCATAAAGAAGCGGAAGCACACCAACAAGTGAACAAGATGTTGCGGACTGGTATTATTGAACCCTCAGCATCTCCATGGGCTATCCCAATAGTACTAGCAGGCAAAAAGGATGGAACCTTGTGGTTTTGTATTGACTACCGCCACCTTAATGATCTTAGTGTTAAGGACGCTTATCCATTGCCTCAGATAGATCAGGCCTTGGATTCCTTGTCCGGAGCCAAGTGGTTTTGTACCCTTGACTTGGCTAGCGGTTACTGGCAAGTAGCCATGGATGAAGCTGACATGGAAAAGACCGCATTCGTTTGTAGCGATGGCCTTTTCCAATTGACGTATCAGCTTACACCATCAGCACGGTTCTATCTCAGGTCACAGATGATGCAAGGAGCAGGTTTTGGGTTATGGTTCGCGTACCCTGAATAAAATGGAGAGAAGATACGCAACCACCAAGCGAGACCCATTGGTGGTGGTACACTTCATCAAGTATTATAAACACTTTCTGTATGGGCACCCTTTTACACTCCGTACAGACCATGCCTCACTACGATGGCTCAGGAATTTGAAAAATCTGGAGGGCCATGTAGCGAGATGGCAGGAATCCCTGCAGGCCTATAACTTTAACGTTGTTCACCATCCCGGCAAATTGCATGGGAATGCCAACGCCCTCAGCAGAATCGGCGCAGAAGCTGAACACGAAGAGGCCGCTACCATGACACAGTCAACACAGCCATCTCCGTAGTTCCGTGAATTGAGGTGCACAGAGTGGAATCCAGAGAAAATTGCACACCACCAAACAACAGACGTGCAGACACGAGATATACAAGCGTGGATCCAGGAGGGGGTACGTCCTCCTAAGGAATTGGTAACACCGCTATCTACCATGGCAAAACATTATTACCAATGGTTCGGAGGACGTCAATTAATAAATAACGTTCTATATATTAATGACCGTTTGGTAGTCCCGGAAAGTTATCGTGAACTCATATTTAAACAACTACATGATAACGCCGAGCATCTGGCCATGGAAAGGACTGTTGCCCATATCAAATTGAGATTCCACTGGATCAGGATTCGCGATAGTGTCAAGGCATGGGTTGCCAAATGTATCCCATGCCAAAGACACGCTGTTGGCCAACACCATATCGCACCATCTCAAATCAAGATTGTTGGTGTACCGTGGGAGTGAGTGGTTATCGACGTGCTCGGACCCTTGAATACGACGGATGATGGAAATAAATACATCCTCGTATTGCAAGATTATTTTACGAAGTGGGTAGAAGCATTTGCTCTGCTGGACCAAGAGGCATCCACCCCAGCGGAGGTCTTGGCTAGCAATGTGTTCTGCCGCTTTGGTATGCCTTATGAGTTGGACTCCAATCAAGGAAGTAATTTTGAGAGCTGGCTCATATCAGAGCTCTGCAACTTGTTCCATATTATCAAAACAAGGATGACTCTATACCACCCCCGGAGTGACGGGATGATAGAGAAATTCAACAGAACTCTCGCGGAAATGCTTACTAAAGAAACACGCCTTGATTGTAGAGATTGTGACCTACGGCTCCCATATGTACTCATGGCTTACCGCACTTCAGTACATTCCAGCACGGGCTACACCCCTGCTCGGTTAATGTTAGGGCATGAATTAGCCTTGCCCCTGGATCTGGCCATGCCTTGGACACGAGGGGAGAAAAATTCACCATCTCTATGTTGAACTCCTGTGGCAAAGGACAGAACAAGCCCACAAGTTAGTGAGAGAAACCTTATCCAGTGCACACTGGCGCAAAAGACATGGCATGACCGGAGAGTGCATGGAGATCCGTATGAAGCAGGGAGGATGGTGTGGGTACACGATGCATGACGATCTGCAAACGTGCTAAGTAAACTGAGTTACCAGTGGAAAGGCCCCTATGTGGTAGTAGGTAAGACGTCGGACGTGACCTACCCTAACCGTGCTTTGGATGGCCTGACCTCAGTCATCCACTTCGATCGACTTAAACCTTGTGTCAGTGACGACCCAGCACCTGAGCTCGGACTGGGCATTTCTCGTGACACCCGTACCCAGACAGATATTTCTAAGGAAATTACTATTCCCACGGTTAGCGCCGAGCACCGCGGTGCCAGTTCAGACCCGCTTCTACCAAGCCAGAACGTGGGTGAACAAGCAGCGACTATGACGAGATACGTACTCGCCCTCTCCCTCCTCAGTGTGGGTCTACTCGATCCGGGAAGTCATATCTGCAGAATATTTTTTGTTTGTTTTGTCCAATGGAGCGGGTGGAAAAGTTGTTCCTCCGATCTCTTCCCATTCCCACCCACTTCATGCTATGCCCCCCCCCCCTCCCATCATAGAGTTACCACAGGCGGAAGCTGAGGCTGACCCAAGCCATGCTTCCTGTGGGGTGGAACATATGGTGAATAGCATGGAAGTGAAGAGGCTGGATGAAACCTTGGCGTGTCTAGAACCACAGAACCGTACAACAAGGTGTACCCGACCACCTCCCGAAAACGCCAGACCAATTCCCACCCAAGCGGTACCCATATGCATCGCTGCACCACCACCCCAAATCCAACTGGCGTCTCTTATCTATACACCAAGTTCGGACATCACCGGCCCAGTCCATTTCACACTCCACTCGTCGTCTGTTGACCATCAATCTTCAGATATCAGAGAGACTGCCGCAACAGAGGAAGTGGCATCCCGCACAGCACCGACCAACATTACCCCCACAGTGGGCAGGGAAGCAGCCTGTTCAGCAGACTCTCGGCTCGAATTTTCCCGGTGTCTAAAAATTATGTCATGACACCAACCGTCGTGTAACGGGAGATAACCACAACCCCCTCTCCAAAGGCCACCCCATCCATCTGGCCTACCATACTCCCCCGTGAGCAGTCAGGACATCACATCACAGACAGAACGTCATCACATACAGAACACACCTGCCCTCAAGGCTGGATACGTCAATTCGGCATTACGCTTACATCACATACCTGCTCGGTTATACTCAGCATAACAGAGACATTCAACATCGGCAACAACATCATTTAGCAACACCTACCGGTATTAATTAATTCCCGATAGAGACATTAACTTCCCGCAACAAATTCCTCCCGCACAAATTACGGGAGAAATAATATCTCCCGCAAACCCCCACCTCCCGCAATAAAAACGGACTTGGTGTTCATCAGTGTGGAAAACTGGAATGCACCCACTTCGCTTATAACATCGGCATCATACAGCAGCCCGGACATCCCGACAACAGCATTATTATCAACAGACCGCTGCTGATAAATCTCCCACACACGCCTTCTTATCCAGTACGGGAGAACTAATCATATGGATATAAGGAATGCTCTACAGCCATCTATAGTGCGCATCACGGGAGGAACGTGTGTCCAATGGTACTCCCTTTTACCCTTCGCCCGACGTCGTACGAAAACAGCTAAATCTACATACATCATCTACACATAATAACAGTCGATGTTATTAAGAGAGCAAGATGCCTGCATTGTCGTCAGTCACGAGTAGGATTTTGCTACCGAAAAGCTGAATTCGACAATGGATTGATCAAAGTTACGACAACATCCGACAGGTCATCTGTGCTCTAAAGTAACTCTGTCCCACCCATGGGCTCGGCCATTACAGAGTGATATACCCTCAGGGTTAGATAAAGTCAACATTCACGCCGCCTCTCCTTCCCCCTCACGTCACCTTCACCACAGCGCAAGTATCATCCTCAGATAACCAGCCACGTATATCAGATTCAAATCACCAACATGTCAGAAACACAGACACTCAGGTTGACTGTATTCACAATCTCTGAACGACGGCATTGTAATTTGTAATAACTGTTTACACTTTCGAGTTGTGCTGTAATTTAACCATTATTAAATGGTATTAATATGTCTGGTCTAGGCCGGGACGAAGCTAGTTCTACCCATTAAGGAGAATGCTTGCCATGCCCTCCCGCTCGGAAAACACAGCTATCTTGACGGGATCAGTAACATTGATCTACCAACTACAGAGAGAATTTCAAAAATTCTCTTCCTTGTGTTCCAGTCTATAACCAACACGGGCTGAGAACTACCTATTACAGACATATACCAAGACGCATGTTAAAGAACTCGCGCAAATAGGGGACATCTACAACAGACTACACCTCAGCAACAGCATTTTGGCCATCGCTATAGACGTTTCCGATTAACCACGTGCTTTTTAGAGCCACGTAACATTTACTGCTACTTCCGGTAAATTGGATCAGACGCTTTAAACACAAGAGCCGCCCAAAGACGCGACTACAACAGCATGATGGAGGAGTGGTGAGGGTGAGTCGAGGTAATAACCGCTGACGTCACCTGGCTCCCACACACCCCATCGAGCGCTGCAGCCTAAAATTAAAACAGGCAAGTTATAAGCATCCAATCTGGAGAACCGCCTCACGCTAATTAAAAGGTGAGGTCCCCGCAAAGAAAAAGTAGTACCATGTTTCTATGTTGATCGAAGGATGTTAAATGCGCGAAATTAGGACACGGTTAATGAGCCATTCTTCTTATAATTAAAGGTACTCCCTTTATACCAGAAGAATTAATCCCTAGACGTCTAGAGCGGAAAAAGAGGAAACTTTCCATATAGGGCTGACCGAATCACCTATTAAAACCTTTGGGTGTGGTCATCCGCCGCCTGTGACGTCACCAAATAGTATAAAAGGAGGAAGCGTGCTCTGAAACTTTGTTTTCCCGTCAAAACTCGACACCAGGGAAGAACAGATAGCATTAGGTTTCTTTCGTGTCGAAAAACAAATTCTGCTGTTTTATTATTTCATTATTATACTTGGCCTGGAAAGTTATATACAATGAAGCGATAGGGCATTAGGTTTTGAATAAGGGTCCCGCAGCCAACTCCCATGCGGGAACGAGATGTCACTCCTTGAAGATTTGGCGCAATCAGATTCGTCTGAAGAAGAATCGGTACCAGTTCCAAAACGGTTCCGATGCAGCTCATTATTAGCTAGCGGAGAGCCCTGTACCAGAACTTTTACGAGAAGATCTGACCGCACCCTTCATGTTAATAAGGATCATTTCTTCCAGTCAGCCTTCTGCGTGATGTGCCAGTATCTCTACACCGCTACTTGCTACGGGGTGACCCACGTGCTCCGTTATCATCACCGTGTGTTAGAAGTGACATTAGTTCCAGGGGAAGAGAACGAGGATCGTGCCGTTTTGGCCACCCGTTTCGAATATCGGTTTCCGGTCAAAGTTCTCCCACCCGAGAAAATGGCCCGCATGAAGAATACTACTCATAGATATCCCATTAGTCATCGTCTTCCCATGGCTACTGTAAGCAATGTACCGACAGCCAGACGTGAAATCATGCCCGCAGCCACGTCGGGAAGTGTTACGCCGCTGCCGGTCACTTCATCTACACCGGTCCTGAAGTGGAGTAAGAAGCGAAAGTCTCCCGCCGATTCCAGTCCGGCAGCACACGCATCAATAATTAGTGTCTAAGACAGTTTTAGCCAGTCAGCCGATTTCGGTAGTGATCACGACACCTGCAGGAATAGACATTCCAAGTTACCCGCAGTCACCATCTCCGCCAGAACTGACCATAGACGAGGGACCAGGACCGTCGCAGCCTGCGTCGATCAGCATAGCCCCGACCCATGTTATCCAGCATCCGCCTCCTAGCCTTTCTTACCCTGCCATCAGAAAGGGAACTACGCCGGAACATTCATACGCGGGAAAGAGACGTATCACCCACATGCAGGACATTCAGCCCATCCCTAACGTCACCGCAAATCGTTTGTTAAAATATGCTAAGCTGTGGAAGATGTAATCCCCTGCCATATCCGCTCCCACATCATTGCCTCAGCCTACGATACAGCTCACAGCCATCGCCACGACAGCTACAGCAACCACCACGACGACTAGCACCACTACAGCATCAACGACATTAGCAAGCACTAGCACTGGCGCTGCCTTACGGACAGATATTTTAGAACCGGCAGTAACTGTGAGAGACATTCTAGACACGCATATTTCCGCCACCATCACTTCAGACATTTCCGGCAGTGCCAGTAATAGTGAACGCATCTCAGCAATGATAGTGCATCCACCGCGACCAACCACCATCAGTCGCAGGACCCAGACTCAATGAGGAAATTTTGCAGCAGAGGTGTGATCATTTGTGATACAGCAGAAATACCAATGGTGCGATTCGCGAAAATGTATTAATTATTACTTTATTTTTTAAATACTTTTCTTATTATTATTTATGTTAGATCAATTGAATCCTGTCCCTAGGATGACTACAGTTATCAGACACAGCCGCGTACTTCAGTGCCCAGCTGTGTCCCACACGAAATGAGCACTGCGGACTCCATGTTGTAAGAACATTGTGTGCAACGTAAAGAATACAACATCCCGCAGTGCAATAATGTCATAATACCGCCATGCAGTCTCAGCTACGCTGGGGCTGCCTGATAAACAAACTGTTAAGTTATTATTATTATATTCTATTTTTCTTATTATTTTTCTTCCTGTCTTAGATGTCAGGATGGATATGGGGTCAACAAGAGCTGCCCGTTGCGGATACATGGTTCGTACCCCTTTATTTACCCGGGGTGCACAAGTAATTCGAGTAATTCACTAAAAAAATGTATACCCCGTGAGGGTATGCTACATGGTTCATATATGTATACTTATATATATTATTTTATTATATTATATTTAAAAGTGTAAATTGTGGTACGTTGGAGCTTGGGTGTTCCCTGCGGAGATAATGATTATCCGCACTCGGAGAGAACGCCCATGCGAGCTATTGTTTAGAATCATTTACTAAATAAAGTTACAGCACGTACCGTAATATTAATAAAACAAAACAAAAAAAAGAAAAGGCCTGGAAAAATAATTCCAGGTCAAAAATTGAAAACTAAAATTATGCCTCCCCCTCCTCTTGGCACCTCTATGTGCTCTGTCTCTTGAATACACGCCTATTGCGTCACTACTCCTCTCCGGCCACGTGCCCACTTGGGAAGTCTATAATTCCCGCCTAGGGTACGTCTGTGCATCGATCCGCCATGCACGAGCGTTTGCCACGGATGTCAAACTATGAGGGGGTGGTGTAGTTCGGATCGACCGGTCATCCTGGATTCGTTCCCTGAACACGCCCCACTGGGTAGAGCCATAAGCATATATGGGCCTATGGGAGAGATCGCGTTGTAAAAAATGACTAAGTTCGTTAAAGTGCTTAGTGCGCATGTACACGCTTGGATGCTATTTTTGATGGAGCACGTAGTTTAAGACCAAGATAGTATGGCGCTTTTAGTGTACCGAGATGGTACTCTGTAATCCTTTTTTATTACCTCTTCCCGCTGAATCTGGCATTAATCAAGGCCAGAAATGGACGGGCTTTTTAAATCTGTAAACCATTTCAGAATCGGTTAAGAAATGGCTGAGTTATCCACGGAAAACCCTTCTTGATTATCTTCGAAATATTGCCATGACGTCATAACCACGTGGACCCAGAACTTCTAGAATGCTCTAGAACATTCGACTGCGCTATTATTAGCTACGCGCTGATTGGCTGTTGCTCGAACTATGATTGGTTGGAGCCTGCGCCTGTGATGTCACGAGGAGTATAAAAGGAGACGCGATCCAGAGATCGAGAGCATCCTCGGCCAGGGGCCGAACAGGTTGGACCTGTACTAGCTACTATTGAGCGACAGATATTACGCATATAACTTTGGTTTCTGATGGGTTCTCTCCAGTAGCTAGCAGTGCCAACCCACCGCACAAAAAACAATTTTGTAACTCCCTACTTGCGGGAGCAATTTGGAACTTTCTAACTATCATTCACGAATATCAATATCTACTTCGGAACATGAACTTGCGGTGAGGTCTTTACGGCCTGAATATGTGATTCTACAGATGTAGAGGCAGGATGTTTTTTGGTGGATGACTCGCTGGATCTGCCAGCCACGCCTAAAAGTGGTATTTCAACTGTCACCGCACTAATGTCGTGTAGGTTCTTCTAACTTTCGACCGCAGCAAGTAAACTCTGCCCGGTGCGTCTTCAGAGCTGGCTGATGTACCCAGCACCATTACACTTTGTTTTGTATCTTCATTTGCATCTGACAAACCCCGCTTGTGATTGGGTTGTTGTCAACTTCCATCCGTGCCATCGGTCTATGGGAAATATCTTCACAGCAGTAATGCTATTGTATCTCTTGCTGACTACTCGTTAGACATTCCATTAGGCTTACAGTGCTGAGCGATGTACTCCCACCATGAGTGTTCTTGCGGGAATGCTGCTTGCGGAACCAACTTGCGGGAACTGACCTGCGGGAACTTTCCAGCTTCCAGAGAATGCAGCAACTCACATCAACTAAGGAATGCGTATCAATTTCAGTAACACGATAGCCTAACTTAAGAATGGCTACCAAGTATTCAAGTAACTATACTTCACATTTTAATTATTCCGCTAAATGTACTTTTCTAATTATATTGTATCCGTAAGAACGGTCCCGATGACTAAAAGGTACCGTACCAGTCTTAGAACCACTAGTTAAAATTTCTGTATATGTTTATAGTTATTCTTATTTTCTGTAGGGTGTTTTCAATAACTGCACTGTAGTAGGTTCGTTAACCTGTATTAAGATATATAATTCTGATCATTTAATACTGTAATAATTGTTCTGGTTAGTTTATATATATATATATATGGCCAGTAGCCATCAGTCCATATGTTTTGTTTATGTGTAGAAAATATTGGACTGCAGTGCACGTAGGAAACACTATACAGCAACACTTATATATGCAGCACTTTCTCCCGCCACAAACAATTTTTCACTGAGGTCGCTGTCCATGCTATAACTTTGTTTAGCCCGGCATGCTACTGACTAAACCGTTTCTATTCAATTCGATAGGATAGGTTTAATATGATTAGAGACACTTTCTTCATTAAGAAATCTGTAGTATATTCTTCTCTTCCGGCAGTGCGATAATCTAGCGCCGCACTACGGTAAGACTCATAACTCCAAGATTGTGTCTCTCTTCATGCTCCACTCAGCCTTGTGGCTTCTTAATTGTTTGGATGTCCCTATCCGCACCATGGGCTGATCCGACTCTGGGAAACTATCGGGGTTTCCGAGCGGTGATGGCCAGGGTGTGGTATCACATACATTCCCTTTGTATCTTCCATTACTTAGTAGTTAGCACTTTTACCAATGTAGGAAAAGCACTGCGAAAACATATATTAATTATTATTTTATTTGCTGAACAATCCTCCTGCACCGCAGTGCAAAATTGGGCAACTTTTACATAAACCTAATGACAGGTTAAACGGTTAGTTCCATAGGACCCGTCACATGCGTATCCCCACCGAATTCCATAAAAATGTCTGGGCATGATATTTAGATCTGCCACGCCCTCACGGGAAGGACATTTACGGTGGGTATTCGTCTCTCTCCCCCACCATAACGATAGATCAGTTGCCTAAAAATGCTTTTGTGAAAAGTAACCAGTGTCTTGTGACGTTTTATGCGGTTATGGAGCGCGATGTTCAGATTCTTATCCAGTTCGGAGATCTTACTAAGTAACATGTATAAGTGCTTTCTTCAGTATTGATGTCTTAGGGCATCCGTTCTCAATGACAGCTGTGTCTAGCAGCTAGGTAGACACCTGCCATTTGTTGCCTAAATAGTTCTTGTTTCGAAAACCTAAAAGCTAGTGAAGCAAAGCAGAAGGCCTGCATAAATTAAGCGGCGACTACTAATTCAGCATACTAAGAATCACATAAGACGGTGACATGGGAATCCTTCGGGAATCGTTCGTCCCGTCTTCACGTAAAAACGCACCCAACCCTATAGTCATAATCTCACTAGGTATGGTCATTACTTTTTCAAGCATTTTGGTTGAAATATTAGAGTGGGCCCATTTTTGCCCAATACCCTTCTCCCGCTTTAAGCAGTGGCAACACCTTCCCGAGATGGAGGCCCACGTGAGGCACTTGCCTCTCGCAAGGATTCAGCAATGATGGTCCATGTGAGGATAATACTCCTCACCCAAACTAGCACTAGGAGTAGTGCCCACGTGAGGCACATGACTTTTCGTCCGAGATAATCTTCTTCTTTCAGCTTAGAGGTATAATAACTTATATTAAGTTAATTAGTTAAGTCTCGTGTATGGGAGCCTCCCTTGCAGGGATACCTTTGCGGACCTACGAGTCTGTGTGGTACCTCCGGGGCCCCATGTTTAAAAGTTCATCTGGCTGTCTCCATGTCTTGTATTTTCGTATGCTCTTCATTTTTATCTAGCATACTCGATAGTTTGTTTTGGTAAAATCATTGCATAGACTTATATTTTTAGGTCACCAAATCAAATCTTGTAAGTCCATAGATCACGAAATTGCTATGGACAGGCATACTGGTGACACAAATTCTTGGGATGAGACCATTGTATTTAATGTTCGTGGCAATGGTCGTATGGCCCCACTGGAATGATTGAGTTCCACCAGCCTTAGGAGCCGGTTTTTGTTACCCGTAGGGCAGTCTCGTACAGGATCCGTCACCCCGAGACCGGATGCTAACCAGCATCATCGTTCGTCATGCACTTGCGGCACGGCGAGTCGACATGATACACCGAAATGGCCCGACACTACCCATGAGCTACATAGTCAATTTAATCATCCAAATAGAGGAGATGCAATTCATACAGCGAATTGTCATCGCCTCCATTCACAACGATGCCCTCCTTGGCTTTGATTTTCTCAGTGCCAGCGAAGCCATCATACATTGCAAACAACAAGAACTCGACATACATGGCCGACGAATACATCTTGGACCGGCATCATCATTATACGACACGTGCGCTGTAATATTGTCCAGTACAGCCACAGTTGAGCCAGGACAAGAACAAATCTCCAAAAAGTATAAAAGGAGGAGATCGCGCACTGAAACTTCGTCTTCCCGTCAACACTTGACACAAGGGAAGAACAAGCATTAGGCTACTTTCATGTCACAAACCAAATTCTGCTGTTTTTCTTATTATTAATTTAACACTATTATATATTACTTGGCCAGGAAAGTTATGGAGATCTAAAATTTTAGATTAGGTTAGGCAGTCCGCACCACCATTAATATGCGGACATAAGATGTCACTTGCCGAGGACCTTGCCTTGTCCGACAGTTTGGAAGAGTCGACGCCAGCACCATCCGGAAAGAAACATCCATGTTCAGCATTTCAGCTCAGCGAACAGCCATGTAGGCGCGCCTTCTCCCATAATTCGGACTTGATGCTGCATGTCAATCGTATGCAGAGAGCTTTTTGTATGGACTGCAAATATCTTTATACAATGAGTTTACATAAACAATTATAAGTATGCTAGATAACACTACAGCAAGAGCATACGAAAATACGAAACATAGAGACAGGTAGATGAACTTTTAAACATGGGGCTCCCGGAGGTACAACACAGACTCATAGGTCCGCAGAGGTATCCCCATAATATAAGTTATTATACCTCTAAGCTGAAAGGAAGAAGGTGATCTCGGACGAAAAGGTATGTGACTCATGCGGGCACTACTCCTAGTGCAAGTTTTGGGTGAGGAGTATTATCCTGGCGTGGACCGTCATCGCTGAATCCTTGCGAGAGGCAAGTGCCTCGCGCAGGCCTCCGTCTCGGGAAGGTGTCGCCTCTACCTAAAGCGGGAGAAGAATAGTAGGCAAAAATGGGCCTAATCTAATATTTCAATCAAAACTGCTTTAGAAAGACAAGACCATACCTAGGAAGAAGGTTATCTCGGACGAAAAGTGATGTGCCTCACGCAGGATTCCCTTGTCACCG
This sequence comes from Chaetoderma sp. LZ-2023a, assembly GCA_034401795.1. Taxonomy (NCBI): domain Eukaryota; kingdom Metazoa; phylum Mollusca; class Caudofoveata; order Chaetodermatida; family Chaetodermatidae; genus Chaetoderma; species Chaetoderma sp. LZ-2023a. The sequence continues at coordinate 63,864,037 of CM067369.1, read as the reverse complement.
TCTTATGTAGTTCTTGGTTTGCTGTATTAGTAGTTGCCGCTTTATTTCTGTGAGCCTTCTGCTTTGCTTAATTCCGTTTAGTTGTTTTCAGAATGAGAATTATTTTAGGCCGCAACTGGCTGATATCTACCTAGCTATTAGACATGGCTGTCATGGAGAACTGATGCTCCAAGACATCAATTACTAGAGACAGCGCTCATACATGTTATGTAGCAAGATCTCCGAACTGGATAAGAATCCGGACATACCACATAAAACATTACAAGACACGGGTTGCATTTCACAAAAGAATTATTAGACCATTTCTCTTATCGTTATGGTGGGGTAAGAGAGACGAATACCCACCATAAATGTTCTTCCAGCAAGGGCCCGGCAGATCTAAATATCATGCCCAGATATTTTAACGGAATTTGGTGTGAATGCATATCTCGCCCGTCACCGGGTCCAATGGAACTAACCGTTTTAGCTGTCATTAGGCTTATGTGCAAGTTGCCAGTTTTGCACTGTGGTGCGGGAGGATGGTCAGTAAATAAAATAATAATTAATACATGTGTGTTCGCGGTGCTTTCCTACATTGGCTTAAAGTGCTAACTACTAAGTATCCAAAGATACACGGGAATGTGTGTGATACCACACCCTAGCCATCACCGCTCGGAAACCCCAATAGTTTCCCAGAGTCAGATCAGCCCATGGTGTGGACGGGGACATCCAAACAATTAAGAAGCCACACGGCTGAGTGGAGCACGAAGAGTGGCAAAATCTTACTTATGAGTCTTACCGGAGTGTGGGGCTAGATTATCGCACTACCAGAAGAGAAGAGTATATCTGTCCCTAATCATTTTGAACCTATCCTATTGAGCTGAATAGAAACGGTTTAGTCGGTAGCATGCCGGGCTAAACAGAGTTATAGCACGGGCAGGGACCTCAGTGAAAAATTGTTGGTGGCGGAGGGAAGTGTTGCATATAAAAATGTTTCTGTATAGTGTTTCCTACGTGCACTGCAGTCCTATATTTTCTATGAATAAACAAAGCATATTGTACCTCGCCGGGTAGTGTCGGGCCGTTCCGGTGTATTATGTCAACTCGCCACACTGCAAGTGCACGATGGGTGATGACACTGGTTAGCATTCGGTCTCTAGGTGACAGACCTTGCACGAGACCGCCCTGCGGGAAACAAAAACCAGCTCCTAAGGCCGGTGGAACTCAATCGTTCCAGTGGGGCCGTGTGACCATCATCACGAATGTTAAACACAACGGTCTCATCCCACGAGTTTCTGTCACCAGTCAGTATGCCTGTCCATAGCAATTTCGTGATCTATGGACTTACAAGATTTGATTTGGTGACCTAAAAATATATGTCTATACAATGAGTTTACCTAAACAATTAAAAATATGCTAGATAAAAATGAGGAGCATACGAAAATACGAGACATAGAGACAACTAGATGAACTTTTAAACATGGGGCTCCCGGAGGTACCACACAGACTCGTAGGTCCGCAAAGGTATCCCTGCAAGGGAGGCTCCCGTACATGAGACTTAACTAGTTAACTTAATAAAGTTATTATACCTCTAAGCTGAAAGGAAGGTTATCTCGGACGAAAAGTGATGTGCCTCATGCGGGCACTACTCCTAGTGCAAGTTTTGGGTGAGGAGTATTATCCTGGCATGGACTGTCATCGCTGAATCCTTGCGAGAGGCAAGTGCCTCATGCGGGCCTCTGACTCGGGAAGGTATTGCCCCTGTTTAAAGCGGAAGAAGAATAGTAAGCAAAAAAGGGGCCTACTCTAATATTTCAATCAAAACTGCTTTAGAAAGACGAGCCCATACCTAGTGAGATTATGACTATAGGGGTGCGTACTGTTTTACGTGAAGACGGAACGGGGGATTCCCGATGGATTCCCTTGTCACCGTCTTATGTAGTTCTTGGTTTTTGCTGTATTAGTAGTTGCCACTTTATTTCTGCGAGCCTTCTTTCTGCTTTGCTTAATTCCTTTTAGTTGTTTTCAGAACAAGAATTATTTTAGGCCGCAACTGGCTGATATCTACCTAGCTATTAGACACAGCTTTCACGGAGAACAGATGCCCCAAGACATCAATACTAGAGACAGCGCCCATACATGTTATGTAGCAGGATCGCCGAACTGGATAAGAATCCGGACATCCTGCCCCGCAACCACATAAAACATTACAAGACATGGGTTACATTTCATAAAAGCATTATTAGACTATTTCTCCTATCGGTGTGGTGGGGTTAAGAGAGACGAATACCCACCATAAATGTCCCTCCCGCAAGGGCATGGCAGATCTAAATATCATGCCCAGACATTTTAATGGAATTCAGTGGGAATACGTATCTCTCCCTTCACTGGGTCCTATGGAACTAACCATTCTACCTGTCATTAGGTTTATTTACAAGTTGCCAGTTTTGCACTGCGGTGCGGGAGGATTGTCAGTAAATAAAATAATAATTAATACATGTGTTTTCGCAGTGCTTTCCTACATTGGCGTAAAGTGCTAACTACTAAGTATCCGAAGATACACGGGAAATGTATGTGACACCGCACCCTGGCCATCACCACTCAGAAACGCCAATAGGTTCCCAGAGTCGGATCAGCCCATAGTGCGGATGGGGACGTCCAAACAATTAAGAAGCCACAAGGCTGAGTGGAACATGAAGAGAGTCAAAATCTTACTTATGAGTCTTACCATAGTGCGGGGCTAGATTATCGCACTACCAGAAGAAAAGAGTATATTACACAGTATGTAATGAAGAAAGTGTCTCTAATCATTTTGAACCTATCCTATTGAGCTGAATAGAAAAGGTTTAGTCGATAGCATGCCAGGCTAAACAGAGTTATAGCATGGACAGCGACCTCAGTGAAAAATTGTTGGTGGCGGGAGAAAGTGCTGCATATATAAGTGTTGCTGTATAGTGTTTCATACATGCACTGCAGTCCTATGTTTTCTATGAATAAACAAAACATATGAACGGATGGCCACCGGCCATATATATACATAATCTAACCAGAACAATCAATACGGTGTCAAATGATCAAGATATATAAAACAGTACAGGTTAACGAACCTACTATAGTGTGGTTAGCAACACATTGAGGAAAATGAGAATAATTATCAACAAATACAGAAATTACAACTAGCGGTCCTAAGACTGTTATGGTTCCTTTTAGTCATCGGGACCATTATTGCAGATACAATATAATTAACAAAACCTATATAGAGAAATAATTAAACTGTGAAGTATAGTTGCTTGAATACTTGGTGGTCATTCCTAAGTTAGGCTACCGTGTTACTGAAATTGATATGTCAATCCGTAGTCAACAGTTCCCACAGGTTGGTTCCCGCAAGCTCTTTTCCGCAAACAAGACTTCCGCAAGATCACTCATGGCGGGAGTGCATCACTTAGTGCTGTAGGCCTAACAGAATGTCTAACGAGCAGTCAGTAAAAGATATGATAGTACTATGTGGTGAAGAAAGTTCCCGTACACCGATGGCATGGATGGAAGGTGTAAACAACCCGTCACTAGCGGGGGTTGTCAGAGGCAAACGAAGATACAAAACAAAGCTTCATGGTGCTGGGTACGTCAGCCAGCTCTGAAGATGCATCGGGCAGAGTTTACTTGCTGTGTTCGAAAGTCGAAAGAACCGACACGATATTAGTGAGGCGGCGATTGAAATACCACTTTTAGGCATGGCCGGCAGATCCGGCGAGTCATCCATCAAAGAACATCCTGCATCTACCTCTGTAGACTCACATATTCAGGTCGTAAAGGCCTCACCGCAAATTTGTGTTCCGAATGTAGATGTTAGTATTCGTGAACGATTATCAGAAGTTCCAAATTACTCCCGTAAATGGGGAGTTACAAAATTGTTTTAGTGCATAGGGTTGGAGAACTGCACGCTACGGGATAAAAAACTGACACATAGCGAAGGAAGATGCGTATTGTCTGTCACGCTTGTTAGTAGCTGGTACAGATCCAACCTGTTTGTCCCCTGGCCGAGGATGCTCTCGATCACTGGATCGCTTCTCCTTTTATACTCCTCGTAATGTCACAGGTGCAGGCTTCATCCAATCATCGTTCGAGCAAGAGCCAATCAGCATGCAGCTAATAATAGCGCAATCGAACGTTCTAGAACATTCTAGAAGCCTTGCGTCCACGTGGTTATGTCACGGCAATATTTTGAATATAATCATGAAGAGTTTTCCCTGGATAACTCAGCCATTTCTCAACCGATTCTGAAATGGTTTACAGATTTGAAAAGCCCGTTGAATTCTGGTCTTGATTAATGCCAGATTTAACGGGAACACGCAATCAATAAGGATTACAGGGTACCATCGCGGTACACTAAAAGCGCCATCCTATCTCGGTCATAACTATGCGCTCCATATAAACAGCGTCCTGGCGCGCACATGCGCATCATGCGTTTTAATGAACTTAGTCGTTTTTCGACACGCTATCTCTCCCATAGGCCTATATACGCTTATGGCTCTACCAAGAGGGGCGTGTTCCGGAAACGAATCCCTGGCGTGTGGTGCGTACCCAGCTCAGCTGGTACGGCCGGTATCCGACTGGTCGATCCGAACTACACCACCCCCTCCTAGTTTGACATCCATGGCAAACGATCGCTCACGGCGGATCGACACATGGACGGACACTAGGCGGGAATGATAGACTTCCCGGGTAGGTGCGTGGATGGAGAGGAGTAGTGATGCATTAGACACGTATTCAAGAGACAGAGCACATCGGGGTGCCAAGAGGAGGGGGAGGCATACTTTTAGTTTTTAATTTTGACCTGGAATTATTTTTCCAGGCCTTTCTTTTTTTGTTTTGTTTTATTACTAGTATTACGGTGTGTGCTATAACTTTATTTAGTTGATGATTCTAAACAATAGCTAGCATGGGTGTTCTCTCTGAGTGCGGATAATCATGATCTCCACGAACAACACCCAAGCTCCAATGTGCCACAATTTAAGTTAGTAAGTATATATAAAAGTATAATAAGAAAAAGACAAGGTATATCTAGACCATGTAACATAACCTAACGAGGTATTTATTTATTAAATCACACTGTATTACTTGCGCACCCCGGGTAAATAAAGGGGTATGCAACATGTATCACTTAGCATTATTATTATATAAAATACCTATTTGCGGCCCGTTATTGCGGGTCCGCAACGGTCAGCTCTTGCTGGCCCCATATCCGTCCTGACATCTGAGACAGGAAGAAAATTAATAAGAAAAATAAGATATATATAATAATAATAACTTTAAAATTGGTTTATCAGGCAGCCTCAGCGTAGCATGACGGGATTGTGACGTTATTGCACTGTGGGATGTTGTATTCTTTACGTCGCACACAACGTTGTTACAACATCGGAGTCCGCAGTGCTCATTTCGTGTGAGACACAACAGGGCACTGAAGTGTGCAGCTGTGTCGGATAACCGTAGTCATCCTAAGGACTGGATTCAATTGATCTACGATATATAATAAGGAGAAAAGTATTTTAAAAATAAAGTAATAATTAATACATTTCCACGAATCGCCTATTGATATTTCTGCTGAATTACATATGATCACACCTCTGCAGCGAAATTTCCCCAGTGAGTCTTGGTCCCGCGACTGATGGTGGTGGGTCATGGTGGATGCACTGTCATTGCTGAGATGCTTTCACTATTATTGGCACTGTCTGAAACATCCGAAGTGATGGTGGCGGAAATATGCACATTCAATATGTCTCTCAGTTACCGCTGGTACCAATATATTCGTCCGTATAGCAGTGGCGGTACTAGTGGTTGCCAATGTTGCTGATGCGGTGGTGATGGTAGCTGTCGTGGTGGCGGTTGTAGCTGTCACGGTGGTCGCTGTAGCTGTTGTGGTGATGGCAGTGAGCTGTACCATAGGCTGAAGGAAACTCAGTGTCTCCGTAAATGAAGAGGGCCGAGGCCACTCTGCTACTGCCTTAGTTTTCGATGGCTGTGTAGCCACTCCATCACTGGATATGACGTGTCCCAGGAACATTTCTTCGGTTTGAGTTTCAAATTGGCTGTGCAGAAGCGGGAGAGCACGGTGTCCAAATTGGTCAAGGTTTGTTCAAACGTGGGTCCAAAGACTATTACGTCATCGATGTAACAGAGACAGATTTCCCATTGCATGGTGGTTAATACCTGTTCAAAGAGTCGTTCAAAAGTTCCGGGAGCATTGCAGAACCCGTAGGGCATCTTGCGGAATTGGAAAAGGCCATCCCCACAAAAGAATGCCGTCTTTTCCATATCAGCTTCATCCATGGCTACTTGCCAGTCACCGCTAACTAAATTAAGGGTACAAAACCACTTGGCTCCGGACAAGGAATCCAAGGCCTGATCTATCCGTGGTAATGGATAAGTGTCTTTAATGCTAAGATCATTAACGCGGCGGTGCTCGATACAAAACCGCAAGGTTTCGTCCTTTTTGTCTGCTAGCACTATAGGGCTAGCCCATGGAGATGCTGAGGGTTCAATAATACCAGTCCGCAACATGTCGTTCACTTGTTGGTGTGATTCCGCTTCCTTGTGAATGGGAAGACGTCGTACCTGTTGTGGTACGGGGCGATTATTGCCTGTATCGATGGAGTGTCATACGAGATGAGTTTATCGCAATATTTATGTAGTAGTTTCCGAATTTCTCGCTTTTGTGATTGCAGTAATCCAATGGTGGCACGTAGATATAAATCGTGTAAATGTTCGGGTAAATCATCAGTCATTAAGTGTGGTGATTTCAATGAGATTATGTCCACTAGATGGCCGCAGCGTACTCCGGGTTACAGAGTGATTGGATCTGCGGTACCATTGAACACTCTAAAAGGTATTTTTCCTTTATTAGTAGTGTCCACTATTATGCGGTGGGGACTTGACCATTGTGAGGTGATCATATAATCAGGGTCGGGTTCCAGCATGGCGATGTGTGTGTTGCTTCCTAACTGTGGTGCGGTGGCCCATAAGATCTGTTCCTGTCCCGGCTCAACTGTGGCGGTACTTGATAATATTACCGCACACGTATCGTAAAATGACGATGCTGGTCCGAGACGTATTCATCGGCCATGTATACCTGGTGTTCCTGTTGTCTGCAGTGTATGATGACTTCGCTGGCACTGATGAAATCAGATCCAAGTAGGGCGTCATTATGAATAGAGGCAATGACAACTCTCTGAATGAATTGCATTTCCTCTATTTGGATAACTAAATTAACTACACCGGCTATGGGTACATCTGCTCCCATAGCCGTCTGTAGGTAAATATTTGTAGGCTTAAGGGGAGGCTTCTTATGAGATGGGATGCTCTCATATAAGCGCTGGTTAAATACTGTGGTAGAAGCACCGGTGTTGATGGTGGTTTCTAATGATGTGGTCCGCGATAATGGTGTTGGAACAGCATCACTCTGTATATATTCTGATTGTTTCCGTATTGCTTCTTGTATGGTTGTGGATGGCTGAGTGAGGAAGGGGCCAGTTCGCCGTCGCTGCTGGTGTGAAGACTGCGGTGAAGACGGAGCTGGGGGTAGCAATGGTGGTGGTGATGTTGCTGTTTCGGTGTAGGCGGTATTAGTGTATATGTCGGCATGTACGGGGTGACGGATAAGCTCTACCTGGGCAAACCATTTCCTACAATGCTTCATAGGATGCTTTTGTGAAGCGCAGAAGAAACAATGATGATGCCAAGGACATGCATTGCTCTGTTTATGTCGGCGCTTGCGGATCCATGAGGCGGAGTGAATCATTTCTCCCGAATCGCTACTGTCTGTTGATGTGGAAGATGATGCTGGCGGGGGTGGTGTTCTGCATACCACCAGAGGGCACATAGAATCTAGTGTCTTGGTGGCGGGACGTGGTGCTTTCAAAAACGTTGTCTCAGCAGAGGTGCTACAACCTACTACTGCCGTTTTACATGTCCTTGCTGCGGATGGGAGAGGCAATGTAGGCACTGACATATGTGAAGCTGTGCATTTTGGTGTCGGTGTAAAAGCTGATTTCTGTGGATGATGGTTAGCCACTGAATGTTGTTGTGTAAAAGCCGCAGTTGAGCCGGGAGGCGGATATGGGCACTGATGTGGCTCATTGCGATTCGATACCCTTAGGAGTTTGACTGTTTCTCTGGTTGGGGCATGCTACCGTCTGGAGCAGGCATTGTCGGTTAGGACACCGCTCCCTCCAATGTCCTGGCTGACCGCATCCGAAACAGGTGTTCGGTGGCGGTACGGTGCTGGTGGTGTTTGCTGTCCTAAACTGGGTGGTGGCAAAGTTGGCGCTGAGTGTTGTAACTAAATTAGTGAGTGCGGAGATTTGCTTATTAATCTCCTCTATCCGCTCTCTCATGTTGCCGTTGTTGTTGTTGTTGTTTCACTGGTTCCCGCACCCGGGGACTCAGTTGTACCCTCCTCTACGGGCACAGCCCCTTCCTCCAGGTGCTTGATTCTGACTGGGATTCTGCATATCCGGTGGTGGTGGTGTCAATGATCTGGGGGGAGCACTAGCGGGCGGGGTGATAGCTGCACCCTCTATCTCGTTGATAGGATGGAGTTGGCGTCGGTTATTCTTTTCCCGCTTCAGAAAGTTCTCAATGCGTACCGTGGTTGCCGTTAATTGGGCCAAACTTCTGTGGTCGCTGAGAAAGAATTTTTCTTTCAGGGTGGGTTCACCGCTTAATGCATCGATGAAGGTGTCTAGATGCAAATGAATCACGCCCTCCGTATTGGTGCTCGGATAGGCGTGGGTGACTAGCCTCCTAATTCGGCTTGCTAACTCAGGAAGAGTTTCTCCCACGCGTCGTTGAAGATATTAAGTTGAAGATGACTGGTTTCTCCGAGGGCTGTGTCACCAAATCGCTCCAGTAGTGCTCGTTCCAACTGTGTGTAGGTGGGTGTGTAATCCATTCCCAGATCCGCAAGAACTTGGAGGGCTTTTTCGGAAAGTTTTGTGGCTAGATATTCACCCATTTGTCGATCATCCCAGTGGTTAGTCCAACTTATGATCTCGAACTGTATCTTATAATTGGTCCAGTCATTCTCCCCACTAAATTCTGGAGGGAGGATGACTCTGCCAAAACAGCGGGAAGAATGCAGTGGTTGAAATCCAGGTGGTGCACGTATCTGGGAAGTTGATGACTGTACTGAGGTTGGTCGTAGTGCAGATGGTGGTAGAGTCTGTGTTTCTCGTCGATGCCAATGCTGAGGAGCCAGGACATGCGTACTCCAATTATACTGAGTCCACCCCGTTTGTAGAGCCATAAACCGGCATGGGTCTATGGATGGGAGGCAGATTATTGTGAAGATTGCGCGGTCGTTTCTCCCAAGGTGAGGACTGACGTTCCTCATATGGCGATGGTGCTGTTGGCTGATGGTCGTGATGTGTTGCATGACTGATAAACCGGCGAAACGGTGGTGCCGATTCCTCCCGATATTGCTGCAGTAACCCCCTTGAGTACCGTGTTTCGCTAGAGGGGGGTGGTGCGGGAGGTTGTCTATGTTGTGGATTATCACCCGGCCATACAGTTTCCGTAGATGACACGGGTGAATAATAGTAGTCTGAAGGGCTGTAGATATGCCCGTATTCGGGTCTTTGTCAGAGTCGTCCATGATTCGGCCCTGTTGGTGTTGGACTGTCGTGCATAGCCGATATGGTTCTGAATTCCGTTCCCGCCTGTGAGGCATCTCGAAAGGTGCCATCGCTAACAGGCGAAAACAGGTTATAGTGCGGAGTTGTTGATTCCGCTGAATTTATGGCATAGTCGGTGAGCATGTGTGCTGAGAATCTGTCGTATGAGGCTACCTCTTGATTGAGGGAGTCCTCGCTAAACGGAGTTGGTATTGAACTAAGCTCACTGTATGGTGTGGGCGTGAGTTTGCTGCACATTACTATTGATGTTCTTCGAGCCCCACATCGGGCGCCACTTGTAGCTTGCTGGGTAGTGTCGGGCCGTTCCGGTGTATCATGTCGACTTGCCGCGCCACAAGTGCATGACGAGTGATGACGCTGGTTAGCACCCGGTCTCGGGGTGACGGACCTTGTACAAGACTGCCCTGTGGGAAACAAAAACCCGGCTCCTAAGGCCGGTGGAACTCAATCGTTCCGGTGGGGCCGTGCAACCATTGTCGCGAACATTAAACATAATGGTCTCATCCCACGAGTTTGAGTCACCAGTATGCCTGTCCATAGCAATTTCGTGATCTATGGACTTACAAGATTTGATTTGGTGACCTAAAAATATAAGTCTATACAATGAGTTTACCTAAACAATTAAAAATATGCTAGATAAAACTACAATAAGAGCATACGAAAATACGAGACATAGAGGCAGGTAGATGAACTTTTAAACATGGGGCTCCTGGAGGTATCACACATACAGACTTGTAGGTCCGTAGAGGTATCCCTGCAAGGGAGGCTCCCGTACACGAGACTTAACTAGTTAACTTAATATAAGTTATTATACCTCTAAACTGAAAGGAAGAAGGTTATCTCGGACGAAAAGAGATGTGCCTCACGCAGGATTCCCTTGTCACCGTCTTATGTAGTTCTTGGTTTGCTGTATTAGTAGCTGCCACTTTATTTCTGTGAGCCTTCTGCTTTGCATAATTCCTTTTAGTTGTTTTCAGAACAAGAAATATTTTAGGCCACAACTGGCTGATATCTACCTAGCTATTAAACACGGCTGTCCCGGAGAACAGATGCCCCAAGACATCAATGCTAGAGACAGCGCTCATACATGTTACGTAGCAGGATCTACAAACTGGATAAGAATCCGGACATCCCGCCCCACAACCACATAAAACATTACAAGACATGGGTTACATTTCACAAAAGCATTATTAGACCATTTCTTCTATCGTTGTGGTGGGGGTAAGAGAGACGAAAACCCACCGTAAATGTCCTTCCCGCAAGGGCGTGGCAGATCTAAATATCATGCCCAGACATTTTAACGGAATTTGGTGGGAATACGTCTCTCGCCCGTCACCGGGTCCTATGTCATTAGGCTTATAAACAAGTTGCCAGATTTGCACTGTGGTGCGGGAGGATGGTCAGTAAATAAAATAATAATTAATACATGTGTTTTCGCAGTGCTTTCCTACATTGGCTTAAAGTGCTAACTACTAAGTATCCGAAGATACATGGGAAATGTATGTGACACCACACCTTGGCCATCACAGCTCAGAAACCCCAATAGTTTCCCAGAGTCGGATCAGCCCATGGTGCGGATGGGGACGTCCAAACAATTAAGAAGCCACAAGGCTGAGTGGAACACGAAGAGAGACAAAATCTTACTTATGAGTCTTACCGGAGTGTGGGGCTAGATTATCGCACTACCGGAAGAGAAGAGTATATCTGTCCCTAATCATTTTTAACCTATCCTATTGAGCTGAATAGAAAAGGTTTAGTTGGTAGCATGCCGGGCTAAACAGAGTTATAGCACAGACAGCGACCTCAGTGAAAAATTGTTGGTGGTGGGGAGAAAGTGCTACATATATAAGTGTTGCTGCATAGTGTTCCCTACGTGCACTGCAGTCCTATATTTTCTATGAACAAACAAAACATATGAACGGATGGCCACTGGCCATATATATATATATACATAATCTAACCAGAACAATCAATATGGTGTCAAATGATCAAGATATATATAACAGTACAGGTTAACGAACCTACTATAGTGCGGTTAGCAACACATTGAGGAAAATGAGAATAATTATCAACAAATACAGAAATTATAACTAGTGGTCCTAAGACCATTATGGTTCTTTTAGTCATCGGGGCCGTTATTGCGGATACAATATAATTAACAAAACCTATATAGAGAAATAATTAAACTGTGAAGTATAGTTACTTGAATACCTGGTAGTTATTCCTAAGTTAGACCACCGTGTTACTGAAATTGAGACGTCAATCCGTCGTCGGCGTGAGATGATGCGTTCTCCGGAAGCTGGAAAGTTCCCGCAGGTCAGTTCCCGCAAGCTGTTTTCCGCAAACAAGACTTCCGCAAGAACACTCATGGTGGGAGGGGTACATCGCTCAGCACTGTAAGCCTAATAGAATGTCTAACGAGCAGTCAGTAAAGGATACGATAGTACTACGTGGTGAAGAAAGTTCCCATACACCGATGGTACGAGTGGAAGGTGTAAACAACCCATCACTAGCGGGGGTTGTCAGAGGCAAACGAGGATACAAAACAAAGCTTCACGGTGCTGGGTACGACAGCCAGCTCTGAAGACGCACCGGACAGAGTTTACTTGCTGCGGTCGAAAGTAGAAAGAACCTGCACGATCAATGCGGCGGTGATTGAAATACCACTTTTAGGCATGGCCGGCAGATCTGGCGAGTCATCCATCAAAGAACATCCTGCCTCTACATCTGTAGACTCACATATTCAGGCCGTAAAGGCCTCACCGCAAATTTGTGTTCCGAATGTAGATGTTAGTATTCGTGAACAATTATCAGAAGTTCCAAATTACTCCCGTAAGTAGGGAGTCTACAAAATTGTTTTTACTGCGGTGGTTTGGCTACTGGTAGCTACGGGAATGCAACGGAAACTGAAGTTATATGCGTAATATCTGTCGATCGTAGCTAGTACAGGTCCAACCTGTTCGGCCCCTGGCCGAGGATGCTCTCAATCACTGGATCGCTTCTCCTTTTATACTTCCCATGACGTCACAGGTGCAGGCTCCATCCAATCATCGTTCGAGCAACAGCCAATCAGCGCATAGCTAATAATAGCGCAGTCGAACGCTGTAGAACATTCTAGAAGTTTAGCGTCCACGTGGTGATGACGTCACGGCAATATTTTGAAGATAATCATGAAGAGTTTTCCCTGGATAACTCAGACATTTCTCAACCGATTTGGAAATGGTTTACAGATTTGAAAAGCCCGTTGAATTCTGGTCTTGAATAATCCCAGATTTCACGGGAACAGGCAATCAATAAGGATTACAGGGTACCATCTCGGTACACTAAAGGCGCCATCCTATCTAGGTCGTAACTACGTGCTCCATATAAACAGCATCTCCGCGCAGAACGTAGTCATTTTTCGACACGCTATCTCTCCCATAGGCCTATATATGCGTATGACTCTACCCAGAGGGGCGTGTTCAGGAAACAAATCCAGGACGGCGGTGCATACCCAGCTTAGTTTGTATGGCCGCATCCGACCGGTCGATCTGAACTACATAACCCACGTGCTGACGGTTAAACATTGTGTGCTTGTAGTTACATTACAGCCTGGTGAACAAAGTGAAAACGTTGAAGTGCTAGCCGCTCGTTTCGAAACTATACTTCCTATTAATGTGCTCCCTACAAAGAAGATGGCCAAAACTAAACATACGAAATGGCGACAATCAGACTTCAAGCACTACCGTCCAGCAACAGCAACCACCGCATCTGCAACACAGTACACCTTGAACCACTACGCGACCATAACCACTATTACAACGGAACCAACAGCATCATCAACACTGGCAGCACCTGTAGTAACGGTACCAGCACCACCTGCAGTTTCCACTCCGGCAGCACCCGCAGCAATGCCACTGTCCGCATCACGCACGTCACCAGCATCACAATCCGTAATCGGCCGGCCCATTTCAGTAGTTATTACGATGACTGCGCCAGAACAAGTGTTACAGGACAATTCGGATAGATCTATATCTCCTTGTAGCCTTATCATTGACGAGGAGATCAGCCTTACGGACGCGATCCCGACCAGCGCATCGCGAACCAGCATCACCACACACCCACGCAGCAGTACACCAACGGATCCAGCCATACGGAAGATAACAACACTGGAACGTCCTTATGCCGGGAAGAGACGCATAGCTCATTCACAGGAAATCTACGCCATGCCAAGGACAACCGCGAGTAAACTTCTGAAGTCCACAAAGATCTGGAAGCTATCTGTCAACACCGCATTCGCCACAGCATCAGCAGCAGCATCCGTCACCACACTCAGTCCGCCAGCAGCACGAACCACACTGACCACGTCAACAACGACAGTGATGTCAGCAGTCACGTACTCGCCACTGCCACTTCGCACATCACCAGTCATCATTTGCGGCACCACCAGCGCTTCCATGGACACATCCGCACCATCTTCCAGCTATAGCCTTCCAGAGATGGCCCTGTATAGTATTGAAAGACTGTTCCTCTATCATGGTTTAGATAAGAGATACCAGCTCTTGTCGTCAGCTTGCTTTTAATATATTTATGGAAGGCTTTGGGCCGAGTTTTGGCTTCTTTCGCTATGCTTTTTTTCGAACTCCTTCATTTCCTACCGTGTAGCACGGCGAGCCTGGTTCCTTAACTTACAGTAGGCCAGTAGCGTGTATAGTCATTTCTGTCGTGGCTCTAATGAAATGCCCTCCATGCCTGATTCTTCTCTTCGACTTTGGATAGGGCTTTGGCATTCATCCAAGGGGGCGTTACCGGTCTGTTTGTGCAGCTACAGCCGCCGCCAGCTCACCGGGACAGAGGTCGCCTCCTCCCCCAAGGGAAGATGCCCGACCCCTCAGTCTGGGAGACAACCACGTGACGCTCTCGACACCGCTGCTGGCGTTCGCCCGCGTAGCAGCACGACCCTGCCGGTCGCCCTTAAATGTTTTCTATAGGATGTACAAGCTAATAGGCCTAGTCTCTAGTGGACTCCCTGTTAGCATATTTGTAATTGTTACATTTACCAAGAGAATAAATCAAATCAAATCAAATGATTCGATCAAAGATATTGATCAAGAAAGGATTTTATAGGCTCGCGATCTATGAGCGTTGATCACATTAGGCGGGTACCCGACCCCCCTCGCGATCTATGAGCGTTGATCACATTAGGCGGGTACCCGACTCCTCATTTCACAACACACACACACACACACACACACAAACACACCACCCTCCTTACACCTACTCCACCCCGCTGACGATTCTCTAGCTCAGTTACTTTGATTATGAGCAATTGGAGTCGGGTATCGGGCTTACAATCACATTTGCAATCCAAAATAAAAAGTAGTTCTATGACGGTCACCTAAAGTGTATTATTACACGATATATATATATATGTTCCTTATAGACCAAATGCATAGCATACTACAATTTTAGGCTTAAAATTCATCTGTGGAATCCAAATAAAAATATTAAAATATTGGTATCCTCAATATTTTTATTTCTAAAATTAAAATGCTTCTGTAATTAACCGAACTATTTCCTTACACGGCAGCAGAATATATTTGTTAACCGTTCACTTTACACGCTGAAAAAATTTAACAAAAGTCAACGTGCTCCAAATTATTTAAATACATTTTCGGGCTTTTCCTGTCTTTTTAAATAATTATCAATCATCATGGACGTAAAATATCAGGTCCAGCTTATGGCTGAACGAGACAACTTAGATCCAAATTTTCAACATGCTACTCGATTGATAACACAAGGTATGTATTGTTACCAATTTTCGCACTGAACTTCGTTTACTTCCGTCCATCTTAATTTTTACCGCTTGCTGATCTGGTGCAAACAATGGCCACATTTATTCGCTCTCCAGCCCACTTCCCACACTGCGTTGCACTTACTACAGTTAAACCTGTGGAAGGAACATTGTTCCGGTTAACGTTAAACTTCAGCACTTAGGTTGGTATAACTGGTTTATATGTGATCTGTCTATCACCAGGATGGCAGGATTAAGACTCAAACATAACAGATAAATGTTTGTAAGTGTCTATAATGTCTCCTTTGTATTCATCGTTTGTTATGTTATGTATAACTGTTATGAGAGGCCCGTCACATAGAGTTGAATTGAATTGAAACCTGTGATTGATGCCAAGTACCAGTTGGCCTGACATTTACAAATGATCTCAAGTGGGAAAAACATACAATTCATCACAACCAAAGCCAACCAGACAAATGCCTTTGTATACAGGAACTTAAAGGGTCCAGCCAAAATACAGACACTGCTACAAGCCTGGAAATAAGTCGCTGGTCACGGTCAATGTCCAGTAGTAAATAGATTGTTGACAGGCACAATAAATTTGGGACGTGTCCTTTTGTCCGGCAGCAATGTTTGTATTGAATGTTTGAGTTTATGTATTTTATCGTGAAAATGTCATGTTGATCTGTCAAATTTTAAAAGCTAGCGATGCCTTAGCAGCTTCCTTCTGATATAATAATAAACTGTTAAACAGACTTCAGTTTTGAGTTTGGACACCAGTCGGAAACTCGCAATGTGTACACGTGGTATTCACGGTCGTCGACATATTGCTCGTAACAGACTTGTAAATCTAAATTCTCCTGTAGGGTCGTATGGCTATTGATCATTGCCTCAGTGTTCGTACGCATGTATGGAAGTCTGGAAAAAGTATGGAAAATTAGGAAAGCCTTTTACAGGGCTGAAAATGTATGGAAATTCCGATTTTGGGCCAACTGGTATGGAAAATCGGGTGATATTACTGTCAGAACCTTCCAATAATAATATATTGGGTCATATAATCCGTCAAGGTGGGCGCTAACATATTGATTTACTGCGTTTAAAAGCGGCACAGTGAATAGATTTTTCATTCGCCATTAGCCATCAATATTAATCGCGAGAGTCGCACAGAGATTGGTTGAAATAAATCATGTGATTAACCCTCTGGGCCCTACCAAGAATTTACAAAGAAGTGCTAGACACCCTACAGCCAAAAGCTACAAACTTGCTAAGAAACCTAGCCTATAAGCGGTAGTGGCGTGATAGCGGCGTAGTGCTACCATGCCAACTATGTTAACTATTTTTGGCAAAGTAACAGATCACTATATATAAAACTATATATCATTAGAAAGGGCAATAAAATACCTTTAAGTACATATAAAATTTGTATAAATAAAATATATTTTAGTTAGTCAACGTGCCTCTCAAAATGGCCACACCTTGTAGGATAAATACATTGGTCTATTTTTGCAAAGTTTATCAAATTTTTTTTTAATTTTACAAATGCCATTGATAAATTTAATCACAATGGTATTAAAACTAACAGATACCAAAGTTTCGTGAAGGTTTTCAGACGATAAGATGTGAAAATGACAATCATATTATGTCATGGTACCGTAACATTTCGAGAAATTCCGGTCATGATTTTGGGGGGAGGCCTTATTCAATGTTGAATAATTCCTTTATACATAACCGAGCAAATACCAGGTTTGCGCATCATTGACGGCGAATAAATTGCAGATTTTATACTATGTATCATCGCTGGTTGCAATCAGCCATTTGATAAGCGAACACGAATGTTTTACAGTAACATTCTATAGCATCGGACATATTTTCGCCGCGGCGTCGCCGGTAGGAATCGTTTAGTTTATAAGATCGTAAGCAAAGTACAGAATTTGTAGACTCGTACCCGTATCTGAGTTCCGAGTAGAACCGAATGGCACATCATTACCCGTTCTTTATCAGCAGTGAAGCGCGTGATATAAGAGTCTTGATTCTGATTGGTCGAGAATCTCTCCGCCTCTCCCTCTTTTTCCAGCGAAAATGCCAGCTCGTCACAAAATCAGCTGTTCGCAAAAGTAAACATTCAAGACGTATTTGATGGCCGTCCGGAATGTTTGTAAATATAAATAACCATTTTACGATTATGCCGACCGAAATGGCTTTAGCGATGGCCTTGAGAACTATCCATGATAATACTACTTGTGAAAATTTACTTTTCCTATTTGGATTCTAAATAATACAGAATGTGATGACAGGTCGGTCGTACACTGAAAGTTTACTTACTATCATAATAGCTATATCGTTTATCCACTTACCGCAGTTATCTATAATCCATTCTAATTGTTGGTGAACACAACTAACTTGATTAAATCCACATCCTCAAATATAATAGTTCCTTATGAATATGCCCTACTATAGTATAATGAAATGTGTGCTTCAAGAATAACTCTAGACCTGTACAGTTCTACACGCACACTGCCAGCGAGACCAAATTTCCAGTCGTGCTATTCTCTGACTGTGGGAAACTGGCGCTCTAAGCCACGAGAACCACCGCGGGTGGTGTGACCTAATTTCAATAACAACGTCGCACGTGTTATTTAGTAGTAATAGTACAAGGGGGGGGTGGGGGGTGGTGTTGTTTGCGTGATTAAAGCATTACAGTCCCAAGAAAAAGCATATACATTAAATTAACCCTCAAAGAGAAATAATTTTTTGTCAATTTGAAAAGAATTTCTTTTTTTAAATGCATTACTGGACCGACTGTCTCATTTATTAACCAACCAGTCCAGTGATAAAAATTAAAAACTAGCCTTTCCTTGGTGTGCAAATTGACATTTTCCATGACCACGTATTTGGCCGGGTCGGGTGTTAAGAGGGTGTAAAAGGCCCACCTTGACTATAAAAGGCACCAGATGGCGCTGGTGTCACATCTATCAAAATCTAAACACCTTTCACATCTAGGTAAAATATTTTAGAAAATAAGCACTGGTACTGTCACCTTGAAGAAATTGTTGGAAAATATTCATTTAAATGAAAATTACCTCAAATAAACATGAGAGCTGATTAGAATTTGAATTTGGTGGGCGGAGCTAAAGCTGTGACATCATATTGCGGGAAAATGTGCTCTGAATGATTTATGAGTGTAAACAGCTGATAGCAGCCTTGTGTATTATTCCACGTCATATGTGAAGAGAGAACATGCAGTAATAAATAAACGTATTACCTTGATACAAAGTGGGGTCTTATTGCCACCTATAACTGCAAATAAGGGTGGTGTAAGCTGTTAAGCTGCAACAGCCTTCAGCAACAGTGTTTGTAAACTGTATATTAGCCTTTCTAATACTGGCTTTGTAACAATTAATCTTTTGATGTCAGTGTGACATAGGGTTGGGCGATTTTTCGACATCGTCAATATCGCGATATACCGAAATCGTCATAATTTCGTAAATATCGTCAATACCGACAGGACGATATTGCACTTTTAGCTGTGAGCATAATATAAATAACTAAGTTAGAAATGTCATACTCGTACCTCTATTCTGTCCAGTAATAGTCTTTAAGTAATAATCCAGTCTGTCTAAGGTACTAAAAACTTAATAAACTCCAAAATAATCTGTGTTCATTTAATTCATGGTTTGTTTGCGCTAATAAAATGATTTAAAGTACAAAATAATCCTTTGTTGTTCACTTTTCATAATTACATAAATAGACGATGCCATGGTTTTTTCTTGCCTCATTCTGAGGGTTAGTCAGTGGGGAATACCATTTGCACTACCCACATTCCAATCTGATGACGTCATTACCACAGGTCAAGCTATTTATCCATTAGTCATTGATCTGCATGGTTAAATATCGTCTGACCGTGAAATATTTAAACTTTGAAACCTTTTAGGTCGATAGGAAACCACACACACTTAATCCCTTATCAATACCACAGCTTGGAACGGTGGGTGAGGGGGAAGTTAATCTCTTGCTTTACCGTTATACGTTTTTATGTAACTTTATACAATATATTTAGCATTTTTAAACGAATCAGATCAAAATTCATTCCACATATAACATTACAGATTTATTCTAAGTGTGAAACAGCCTTAAAATAAATAATTTAGGCCTAATTATTTCCAGTCTTCGATCTGTTGTGGCAGTTTTGGTTGCACTGTTAACTGGGTTAATTTCACACATCCCGGCTACGCCTTGAGATCAATGGATGGGACCGCTAAGTAGTGAGCGAATTTGAATCGGTCTACAATGGGGCAAATTAGTATTTAATATTACAGACCAAATAAAATCTGATATAATTGTTTCCAGTCTTCACGCTGGTTCTCGTTCAAAATCATGCAGTGTTATTTTATTAATTTGCATCGTCTACGCTAGCGGTGGGCGTGATAACAGCTGTCGGAATTCTGCAGTGTGAATTCTGATTGGCTCAAGTATGATACGGCGGCCAATCAGATTTCGCTCTGCTGAATTCCTGTCTGCGCAATGAAGTTAATGCGTATTCCTTGCTCAATCTTTTGACAGTTGTCGTGAGGTAAATATAACACAAAATACAACACAAGAACAGAAGAAAATCCTTTATTTTTCTTATTTGTGATGAATACTGTTAAGGGTGTCAAAGTGTGGAATTTCGTGTAGTAAATATGCGGAAATGGCAATCATGGCGATCTCAATTTACGATTTCAATGCAACAAACTTAATCAAAATAACTTGTAGACACCACCAATTTGAAATGTTATTCTATGTTACGCCATAACTCCACACCCCACCCAAATGACGATATATCGTGATACCGCAGTATTTTAATGAGATACTGATATCGTCATGCCTTGAGCAATATCGCCGAACCCTAGTGTGACAAGTGTTGCAGAAAACTGTTGCTGCATTTGACAGTAACAGATTTCTCCTTCGATCAATACTCACCATTCTGTTACTTCTGATATACAGCTGGCCTTGACAGCGGCTCTAGGATTATAGACTTAGAAAGCTTTACCGACTCCTGGGAACCGGGTACCCGTTTACCATAGAGCTCATTTCTTGTTTGCATAGCAACAAGTGCAATACATGCTTTTCGCATTAAGGATTTTAGTGTTTTTTAAAAGAATCTAAGTCTTTAATCAGTGATAGTTTGTGTGTTCTGAAAGGATAACTAAGGACTATGGAGAATACCGCCCAAGACAACCAGGTTGTATTGTTCTTTATATCCATAGTTAAAAGACTTAGGTCTCTAAATTTCGTTGTGTCGCATGTTCCAATTTCTAACCCCATAGAATCTGGGACGTGTGCTAGCAACGATATATGCCAGACGATCGCCTTCTTTAAACCCCAACAGGCGATCGGCAGATATGAAAATAGGTGTTTGCTACGGTATTTCTAACACGAATATCGGCTGACGTCGTTCTCCGTAGAATCCGAGCGGGTGACGTCACACCCGGTCGCTCGGATGTTTATGTGAAGAAAAATTTTTTCATTAATTCGCGCATCTTGTTCTGGGTGCTGCGTACTAAAAAATGGTACCGGAAACTTTAGAATGATCAAGTTTACGTGCGATCACGATCGGTTTGCAATGATCGGTGGTTTCAAAATTCTTGTAGATACGTGGTCTGCGGTTTTACCGTGTGAGACAGCAGTTTGTTATACATTTTGTTGTTTTCTTCACATATCGTGCTGCGTTCGTTAGGAGTATAATTTATATTGATTAGTAAATATACCCTGAATGCTATGCGATATGATTCCTGGAGCCGTTACACATCCTGTAGGATCTATTATGGGTGTGTTGTGCCCGCCGCGTTCTTGTCGTCATAATCAATGCGATCGTTGTTGTAACGTGGCGGGGTGGGGTGCGGGAGGTTACGGTTAATTTATGAGTCAAAATATTTGAAAATTAATTGTCTGCCTTCCATCCGTGTCTCGTTCCGCTTGTTTATTGTAGGTTTGTGCTTATTTTATAGGCCAAGCCAGCCCCGCCATCATGTGACGACTGCCATAAGTTTGTCCGTGTAATGTTCAAGGACCATGTCTGTTTTAGGTGTGCCCTGTGTAATATAGATCATAGGTGTAATGTTTGTGCAGTGTGGTCCGTCGAAACGATGGTTAAGTTCCTTGCCCAGAAGGACTTGGCTGGGTCTGACGCGGGGTCAGGCGGTCCGAGAGGAAATCGTGGAGCGCCCGGTTCGGCCGGTGGGGGTGCTCCACGTCCCCAGCTGGAGGTGGCGGAGATGGCACCGCCGGCGTGGTTTGGTCCGGCTATGCAGGGTTTTCTGCATAGCGTTCTGCCCACGCTGGTGTCGTCCCTGCTACCAAAGGTTGGGGGGCAGTTTCTCCCCATGCCTGGTACGGATCCTGTCTTCGGACAGGATTCTGGACTGGTTACCGAGGGGGCCGTCTCGTACGGCCCCCTGGCGGGTCCGTCTGGCTTCGGCCAGACGGGTTCTGTCTCTCTGCGGCCACCTCCGTGGTCCAGTAGCGGTGGCCGGTCCGTCAGGTGTGGGAGCCGTCCGCCAGGACGGCTCCACGGTTTATTCGTCTAGTGACGGCTCTTCGGAGTCTGAAGACGATGAGGCCGAGGAGGAGAGGTTGCTGCGGCCCGTGAAGCCGCAGGTGGAGAATATGGAGGTTGATTCCGTCCTGGACGGAACCGGCCTCCATTTGTCTGGTTTGGCGCAAGCCAGGTCAGCGGCTCCGCCTGCGGCTGAGGCCAATCCGTTACCGTGCACCGGTTCCGCGCGGCTTGGTTTGTCACCAGCCGTCAGGGGAACCGGTGTGCCGGGCCAGGCGTGGTACTCACCTATCTCGCCTGGTCCGGCAGCCGGACATGGGGTGCCGTTGGCGCCCGTGGCCGGCTATGGTTCCGCGACGGTTACGGGTCCGTACGGTTTTCCGTGCGGACCTACCCCATGGACCGGAGTGTTTCATGGGGTGGCGGCGGAACCATGTGGTAGCGGAGTGCCTGGCGTGTCAGCCGTGGCTCCTGGCCGGGAGGCCATGGCTGGCAGACCCGTAAGCATGTCAACGGGTGACGTGTTTGCGGGGGTATCTTCTTCGGAGTTAGATTGGTCTGATGCTCTGGCGTGGCTAGCCAGAGTTGACCCGTCTGTGGTTTCGGCCACGGCCGATGAAGATGCGCCCCGTGCGTCGATTAGGACGGGGATTTTGCCCGCGGCCCGGATCCAGTCAGTGGGACTGGATCCACGGTTCATTGATTTGTTGGATGCTATTTATAGTAAACAACTAATGACCAAGGGTCAGCTCCCTGCGGCCTCCAGGGAGGTGCGGGCAAGGTGCCGTATTCCGCGGGGTGAATACGACAGGTATGGTGTAGTCCCGTCGGTCACGGAGGATGACCGATGGGTACTGGGCGTCCAGAGTGCCGGGTCGGGTGGTCCCGGTCCGGCACTAGTGGATAAGGCCCAGGTACACCAGGAAGAAGTCCTGGCCCTATGCGATGAGGGTGTGAGGGCAGCCATGAGCACTGTCAATCACTCCTATCGTCTACTTCAGTCGGTGTGGGCTGAAGCGGGGGCAGGCCACCCTGTGCCACCTGTGACGCTATCGTGCGTTAATGACGGCTTGGTGCTGTCAATGGACGCATTGGCAAGGGTGCAAGCGCGTGTGACGAAGTCCAGGAGGCAAATGCTCATTGACCATATGCGTCCGGCTACGGCAGTCAGGGAGCGTCTTCTTGGGACGCCCCTGACAGGGCCTAGCATCTTTGGTGGCCAAGCGCGGGCCATCTTAGAGGACACCGCCAGTATTGCGCAGAATCGGTTAGCGGTAAATCTCCAGCTAGAGCTGGTGCGGCAAGCGCACGCACTAGGGGCTGTGGGCAAGCCGCTAACCGGACAGCCTTCAAAGAAACAGAAAAAGCATAAGGGCAAGGCGAAAGCCAGGCCTATTGCGACGTCTGTTTCGGCTGGGTTCTCGGAGCCGCCGCCGGCGAAGAAACCCAGGAAGGCTGTAGAGGCGCCTACCCTCCCCAATGTTGCTCCTGACCGCCCTAGAGGTGGTAAGGGGAAGGGTAAGGGTAAGGCCTCAAAGGGCGGACAGAAGGGGCCGAAGCGTACCTGAGGGTACGCAAGCTCCCTTCATATCCGCCTGGACCGCACCTGTGCGACAGGAACAGCGGTGCCAGTTATACCCGTCGTACCTAGAACGAAATGGTTCTCACTCTCTCTCGTTAAGAAAGGGGGGGGTGGGCGGACTGCGAGCCGGACAACCCCGTTAGACGTCGAGGCGTCTATGGTGGGTGGAAGGCTCATGCGTTTCGTCGAGGTTTGGCGAGGTGTGACGTCAGACAGTCTGGTCCTGGGATGGTTATCCCAGGGTTACATGCCGGAGTGGTGGGACTTTCCGCCACAAAATCTGTCTTTGGCACCAGTCTGGACACCCGTACCAAGGGAGCCAGACAAGTTAGAAGCCGTTCAAAAGGAAGTGTCGGGTTTGCTTCTGAAGGGAGCAATAAAACCAGCAAACCGGAACACTCCAGGCTTCTATTCAAACATGTTCCTTGTCCCCAAGAGCACGGGGGGATGGAGACCCATACTCAATCTCAGGCCATTAAATTGGTTTATCCATACGCCTCGGTTCCAGATGGAAACACCGAGGTCGGTAATGGCGGGATTGAGGAAAGGAATGTGGTGTGTATCGATCGATCTGAAAGATGCATATTTCCACATTCCGATCAATCGGAGTTGGCACAGGTTTCTGAGATTTGCGTTTCAGAATCAAGTATGGGAGTTTACAGTTCTCCCGTTTGGCCTGTCGACAGCTCCGAGGGTTTTCACAAGAGTGGTCCTTGCGGTGACAGCGTTTCTCAGAAAAGAGAACGTGGCGCTACACACCTACATAGACGACTGGCTGCTCAAGGCAGACTCGGCAGCCAGGTTGAACGTGGATACTGCTCTGACTCTGAAGTTACTTTCAGATCTAGGCTGGATAGTCAACGAGGAGAAATCATTTCGTTTATTTGGGGATGCGATCCGACCTCGAGGAGGGCAGGGTTTACCCGTCAGAGCCCAGAGTGGTGTCTCTGTTAGCCATCCTCGGGAGTTTTCGAGTGGGAAACCACATTCAGGCAAGGCGGTTCCTTCAGATGCTGGGCATGATGGTCTCCATGGAGCAGGTTATCCCGTACGCTGCTCTAATGCGAAGACCTATCCAGTTGTATCTGATGTCTCTGTGGAAACAGAGAACAGAACCCCTGTCAAAACTGGTGCCAGTTTTGGAGCCGATAATATCGCATCTTCTATGGTGGAAACAGCGTCAGAATCTCCTAATAGGGGTTTCGCTGCACCTACCCCACCCCCAGCTGTCCGTTTACACGGATGCATCGCTGGAAGGGTGGGGTGCCTGCCTGGGAGAACACCAGGTCTCAGGCACATGGACTCTCCCGGAGAGTCAGCTGCATATCAATCTGTTGGAAATGATGGCAGTGGAACTGGCGTTGGAAGAGTTCCTTCCGATGATCAGGGGCAAGGTGATATTGATACGGTCGGACAATTCGACAGTAGTATCATATATAAATCGCCAAGGAGGGACCAGGTCGCCCACCCTGTGCATCAGGGTGTGGCACTTGATTCAATGGTGCAGGAATTACTCGGTTGTTTTGAAAGCAGCTCATATTCCTGGCCGATTGAACATTCTGGCGGATGCTTTGTCTCGCAGACAGAGAATCCTGCCAACAGAATGGTCCCTCAACCCTCCAGTTCTGCGACGGATCTTCGAGCATTGGGGCAAACCCAACGTGGACTTGTTCGCCACAAAGGAAAATGCTCAAATCATGACATATGTCTCGCCGATTCCAGATCCAAATGCCGTCGATACAGACGCTCTGGCGATAAGCTGGAGAGGGATGCACGCTTACGCGTATCCACCCACCATTCTTCTACCGAAGGTATTGGTGAAGGTCAGGGAGGAACCGTGTCTGGTCCTGCTAATAGCGCCGTATTGGCCGAGCAGGACGTGGTTCACTGATCTTCTAGATCTGCTGGTGGAAAATCCTGTGCAGTTGCCCGAGATTCCGAACATAATCTCCCAGGCCAAGGGACGCTTCCTACACGAGCGTCCCGAAATGTTCAAATTGACTGCGTGGATGTTGTCAAACAACGTTCCACGTCGGAAGGCTTTTCTCGACAGGCTGCTAATTTCATCGCGGCTGCGAGGAGGAGGTCAACCTTCAAGTCATATAACAACAAGGTTAACAGATTTGCAGACTGGTGTGAAGAAAAGGGTATTGATACCTTTCAATCCACTATTCAGCAAATAGCAGACTTTCTCTGTGAGCTGTTCTTTACAGGACTAGCTCCCGTCACAATTGCTGGATACAAGTCGGCTTTGGCATCAGTTATCCCTTGTCTAGCCAACAGGGATAGTCCAGAGGTGGCCCAGTTAAACGTGATGTTGAAGGGAATGAGCAATCTCCGCCCGAGACAACCGGTAGTCATTCCAGCCTGGAGTCTATCTTTAGTGCTTAATGTACTGGCCAAGCACCCATTCGAACCGTTGCGTTCGGCTAGTCTAAAGCATTTGACTCTAAAGGCGGTCTTTCTATTGGCAGCTTCCTCAGCTAGAAGGCGCAGTGAGATCCATGCGCTTTCGGCAGAGAGGAACCGATTTATTGTTTCTGGAGAAGGTCTGCGTCTTCTGCCAAGAGCAGAATTTATGTCAAAGAACCAATCTTTGAGATATCCCGGCAAACCGATCATTATACCAAAGTTAACCAGGTTTGATCGTGATGCCAGTGTCTGGTGCCCGGTCCGTGCTTTGACTAAGTACAAGAAATGGACTGACTCGTTACGGTCGAACGATAGACATCTGTGGATCTGCCATAAAAAGCCTTATGGCGCCGCATCCATGGATACTATCTCTCGTTGGGTGGTCGAATGCATTCAGACTACTCATGAGATGGCGACTGGGCACCAGGTGCAGGGCGTAAGGGCACACGATGTTAGAGGAATAGCCGCCTCGACCGCCCTTTACAATGGTGTTCCGTTAGAGGACATCATGGCCGTTGCACAATGGCACTGTGAGTCCTCATTTACGGATTACTATATGAGGGATGTGTCAGACTCAGCCAATCCACTCGCTTTAGCTGTTTTGAAACGATAGTTAGTGACCACACTGCTTTTCCCCTTTTTTCACTTTGGTAAGAAAAGAACCTAAAGCAGGCATGGTCAAGCGAGAGGATGTCAACCAGATTGTGTCACTGATGGCCGAACCGGTGTATGGTTGTAGGCGGTACGTCTGAAGTCCTGTTATCATAAGGTAATTCAACAAGTGAGAGTTTTTTGTATTATGTATATGTATCATGTTCATTCATCTTATATATTCATGCTCATTCCCAGGCTAATACAAGCGATATGCAGGGAGTAGTTAACCCTCTTGGCATATTGGTGTTTCAGGCGAGATACATGTTCGTTAGTTCTCTCCCTTTTCTTAGGAGGAAAAAGGGGGGGGGCTGTGACGCGAATGTGATTCGGTTCCGTGAACTTGACGGTCCTTTTAGGTCTCCGTTAGTCACGTTTGAAGTCTAAAATCTTTCTCCAAGGGGCAAAATTAGCATGTATGGCTTGCCCCTTCCCACCAGGTTACTGATCAAATCTTGTGTATATCAGAAGTAACAGAATGGTGAGTATTGATCGAAGGAGAATGCAGGAAATGTCAATTTCCCTTTCTCCGAGATCTAACAATACTCACCATTCTGTTACGGACCCAGCCTCCCAGCCCCACGGAGGCAAGCCATAGTTTTCTCTTGTTTGGTGGCTATGCAAACAATATGAGCTCTATGGTAAACGGGTACTCGGCAGTGGGGAGCCGGGTACCCGGTTCCCAGGAGTCGGTAAAGCTTTCTAAGTCTATAATCCTAGAGCCGCTGTCAAGGCCAGCTGTATATCAGAAGTAACAGAATGGTGAGTATTGTTAGATCTCGGAGAAAGGGAAATTGACATTTCCTGCAATCCTCATTACCATTTGCAAATGACCACATTAAGAATACTACATGCATCGCTATCTGATAAAACTTGCTAATACCGCAATACTGAGCTAAATGTATTGCTAGATAAATTGGCTTAACAGGCTAACTGCTGAATTTCTGCAGCCTACAATTTCCATAGGGTTTAACTCTGGATATATGCTGAATATTTTGGAAACAATTTGACTAACATAGCCACCGACCACTTTCAGTCAAACTGTTTTCAAAATATTCAGCAGTTCCAGAGTTATTGTCAGTTGAAATTATTGGCTGGTGGATTGCAGCAGTCAGAAAGTTAATGATAAATTAATTTAAAAAATCCTTTTGAAGGAGTATGTGAATATAGTACACACGGTCTGATGGATTGCAGCAGTCAGAAAGTTAATGATAAATTAATTAAATAAATCCTTTTGAAGGAGTATGTGAATATAGTACACAAGTGTATAGCGCTACTATGCATAAGGTGGACTGTCCTACTCTATAGTAAATCAGTCATCTAGGTGTATAGATTAAGGCTGTGTACAATGGCCAGGTGCTGAGCTGTCAGATGGTAGGCTATTTTGCTACTTATCACGCATGCGCCATACACGTCATCATAGAAGCTCCGCCTCATAGGGTATTAATTTCATCTCAACCCAGGGAGTGAGACTTGCTGCTTTAATTAACACTTTCGCTCTTAAAATCTAAATTACAAGGCTGCCATCCAGGAAAGGTTTTTAGCAACCGGATTGTTGCCCGATATGAAAGACAATGAACTATAGCCATTCAATTAACCTTGAACTATATAATATCCTATAACTTATTAAGAGCAACAACTGTAACATTTGGCACCATCACTGAGAACAGAAATTGTATATGGTGCGTGCGTGCGTTAAATGATGTGGAGGTTGAGCTGGCTTGACCAGCTAAATATCTGGAGTGATGACGGATGATGTCAAATTTTATGGGTTAAATGGTTAATGACACATTTTGCTCAAGTATGTTGTGTTTCAGGGCATAATTTATCCGGTATCGCATCGCAAAATGCGATGCATTTTACAATACCAGCGATATATTTTTCTTGCTGTGTCGCGCAGATTGCGAAGCGATATAAATTGACAACATTATCTTTAGACTTACTTGTGTTGTTCAGAATTTGGTATTTTGAGTACGAATGAAGAGAAATCCAGCGTAATTTTAATCAATCCAATCCATAACACGACGTAATTTGACGATACAGTTTTGATTTCCGGGAAAAATCAAAACATTGAGTGAGTTTAGGTCCGTAGCAGGGTAGCTACTCATGTTGTAAGCGTAGCGCCTAGAAACGGTTGGAATTTGTATTCGGGTACATGCGTAAGAGTAGCTACGCAACTCCTCTCCTAAACTCGGCATCATATACGTAAGGCTGTCGCTGATTGGTTAAATACTAACAACTAAACCAATAAAAATCTTTGCTATATTATTTTATAATATATACACGTATCAGCCGTTTTGAGACTGGTTTCTCGCTCGCGGCAGGAAATATGATTGTGTAATTTTTGGCGTTTGTTTTGTGAGCGCCATATTATTTCGAGTTGATTACCAATTCTATCGTCAATTAAACATGCTTCTAAACAGATAATATATTGCAATTCATATCTACTACCGCGTTCAAAGTCGCTACCATAAACCAGTCTGAAGAACATACCGCATCGATACACAGGTAATTTTTGTTTTAGATACAGATCTGCGATCTGTGTCAATTGTACTATTCTACCATACAAACAAACACGTTTCCCGCTGAATTATTTTAATATATGTTTGAAATCATACTACTCTATCCTGCAAATATACATGGTTCTCGCTAAAATTTATCAATACACGTTTGAACAAAGCTGTTTAAAATGTCAACTGTCAGAGTAGAGACGGTTAAAATGTGGGTTAAAGACTATGAATGGTTACGTTTTGAAGAGGCTAGAGGCTATGTTACGTGTCTGTATTGCACTGTTTGCTTAAAACATGAAGACAAAGTGAAGGCTTTGCGAAATTACAGTTCAGCCTTTATCAATGGTGTCACTGGAACTGCCATAAAAAAGGATGGCGTTGTCAAACATTCACGTTCAGATATGCATACAAAGGCAGTGAATTTGACCATAAGACCGCAATTAACTCTCCATCAAATCTACCAATCAACTCCCATTGGAAGAGCAATGGCTGGGGCTAATGCAGAGGAGACTAAACGTCTCTCAATGTTGTTTGATATAGCTTATGTCATAGCTAAGGAAGAACTGCCATTTACAAAATACCCAGCCCTGGTAGAAGTAGAAAAACGCCACGGCATTCAACTTGGCACCGCATATACAACAGAGCACAAGTGTAGTGACTTTACACATAGTATTGGTGAAACAATGCGTGATGAGGTGTTGACCTCATTAAAGCAATCAAAGTACTTTACTGTTTTAATGGATGGCAGCACAGACAGCAGTATCACTGAGAAGGAACTTGTCTATATAATGTGGATTAATGTTGAAGGCAAGGTGGAATGTGGATTTCTACGGCTAAAAGATGTGTCTGATGGAACTGCAGTGGGGTTAAAGTCTAGTCTCGAACATATATTTGCTGAATTTGGGATTGAAAATTTTAAAGATCGAATGGTGTGCTTGTGTGCTGATGGTGCTGCCGTGAACATGGGTGTCCGTGGAGGTTTAGCTACACTGCTTCGGAAGGACAATATGGACTGGTTAATTGCTATGCACTGTTTTAATCATAGGCTTGAGCTTGGTGTTAAGGATGCTTTCGCCAAGACATATATGGATGAAATTTCAGACATGCTCACTAGCCTGTACTATGTTTATGAGAAAAGTCCTAAACGATTACGAGAACTTAGAGGTCTGGCAGAAATAATGGATGAGTCAGTCAAGAAGCCAGAAAAGGCTCATGGAACCAGGTGGCTGCAACACAAGAGTAAAGCTATCCATGCTCTCCTCAGCTCTTACCCTGTTATTGTTGCTCACCTGGAGTCTATGGCAGCCGAGGCTGGTGTGAAGGCTGATGCATCTCGATTCAAAGGATATTTAAAGAAATTAACCAGTGTCAAGTTTTTGTTGCACATGCTGTTTTTTGAGGTCTTACTAAACCCACTTGCTGCCCTGTCTTGTCACCTACAGGGTGACACAGTCGACCTGTTATTCGCCATGTCTACTCTTGAGGCATTTTATGACGTAGCAGACAGGCTAAAGCTTGATGACCCTGACAAATGCACAGATCTCTCAAATTTTATTGCCTTGATTGAGGCCAGCAATGTGGATAACAAGGATATAAAATTTAAGGGTGTGCATGTAACATGTCTCGGTGGGTCACTCAATGCTACTATCACCAAATTTTTAGAGGATGATCGCTCCAAATATATTGACAGTATCACAAAATGTGTTCAGGGTCGCTTTGAAGACCTCAAGAACAAGCCTGTGTTCCTTGCTGTAAAATTGCTGGATCCAGCAATGTGGCCAACAGAGAAGGATGCCTTTAAATCATTTGGCCATAAAGAACTCTCTCTGGTTACTAGTCACTTTCGCTCTCTCCTAGAAAAAGAGAATGTCACACTTGATCTTCTTCTCATTGAATTTGATACTTTCAAAAACTTCTGGCTCGATAATTTGAAGGAACAGGGCGTGTCAAAGAATGACATATGGGCCCAAGTTTTGACAAGTTACAGCTCAAAGTTTCCAAATCTGGTGCATGTGATCCAAATTCTCCTGGTGTTTCCGGTCAGTAATGCCAAGGTAGAACGTGGATTTAGCGCCATGAGGAGGATCAAGAGTGACTGGCGTTGCAGTCTTGGCCAGGACACGTTGGATCATTTCATGCGAATTAGCATTGAGGGGCCACCTCTTGCATCATTTGATCCAAAGAAAGCCGTGGAAAGGTTCTTCTCAACACCAAGAAGGCCATCAAGTAGGAACTTGAAAAGGACAGCTGATGATGATGGTGATGAGGATGTCTAGAAAATTAAATATTCTCAGTCATCAACATGAAAAGATTCGTTTTCATTTTCCTGTAATTGAAGTTTAAAAGTTGAAAAATTGATTTCTTCTCTGTGCTGTTAATAGTAATGCTGGATGGGGTAATTTTCAATGTAGATGCCCGATGCGATAATGGTAGCAGCTTCAGGTGCCACAAATGACTGTAACACCATTTGATGCTAGAAATAATTTACTAAGTCATGTTAGTTATTTTACACAAATAAAAATCCATGTTTGAAAATAAAAATTAAAATAATGAGATGGCTTCTTTGTGTAAAAATACCTAGCATGAATGAGCAATTTTTCTTGGTTGAAATGATACCATTTGTCACACCTGAAACCATCATTATTGTACAAAGCTTCTACATACAGTTGCTGAATGGTAATGACTGATGTATCAATTGATGGCAAAGAAAGAGTTCTGACTGACAGAATGTCTCGGGCCTGACCGAGTACAGTTACAGATTAAATAGTATACAGTACACTTGCTTATCAGACAGTTGACTCTGTATTAAGTTATCCAGGTGTCATGATCAAATATGAGAGTTAACTGTCTGATAAGTAAGTGTACTGTATAATCTGTAACTGTACTCACAGTCAGACTCGAGACTTGCTGTCAGTCAGAACTCTTTTCTTTGCCATCAATTGATACATGGCTCTGTTCAGTTGATTGGCAAAACAGTGTATAACTAGTCTATCATGATACAAACAACAAAGCATAATAGCTGCCATGTCCACAGTGTTGTGGATTTTTATTATAATCATCATTAATAATATATAGATTTTAGTTTCAAGTTTACAACAATTTGTTATTAAAGCTTAGAAATGGGCAAACATTATATGCTTAGTTGAGTTTATTATATGGTATTGTTTCCTGCGCCCCTCCAAACACCATATCTTAACAAATTCACTGTGCATAACAAATATTGTAATTGCTACACAAAATTTGGCACCTGCTACACAAGTTTCAATTTGCATAGCAATGTCCGCTACGCAAAAATTTTACACTAAATTATGCCCTGTGTTTTGAAATGAATTTGACTTGAAGCTGTTTCCGCTTCATACAGCAACATGTTTTCAGTCGACTTACTTGCAACAGATACAACACATTATATTATGTAACACTACCAAGATATATATATATATATATATATATATATATATATATATATACATATCAGTTGGATCATTACCAATATTGACATGTGATTTTCACGATTAGGCCGATCATGACAGTTTTAGGTAAAGCAACTTCTGGTTTGTCCGTTATATTGGTGATAAACCTACTGAATCAATTAATTACATACCTTTGAATTAGCATCAACTGTAGGTAAATCCGTTTCTCAATGTTTGTGGCTGCCATGGTCTTGGTAACTATTCATATATATATATATATATATATATATTGCGATAAAATTTGATTGAAACCTGTTGTCACATAAGGCAGCAACAACTTCCAGTCCAATTAGTCTCAAAATGTTCAATAAATTTCCTCACATACAGTCCAGTCCCTACTAAGTAATATCACACACGTGCGCACTGCGCGCAGGCAGGCAGACGCACGCACACTGAAGAAAGTGTATTTGATATAATTTTTAATGGCAGCTTATACAATAACACCTGATTCAAAATAAAATGGCACAGTAAATTTACATCAAGTACATCACATTTAATGAAATAAAACAATACAGAAGATAGAATTACAGAATCATCATTTTCATGAAATCTCAACACGCAGATAAAGCCGGTCACTGTCGTATTCAGCACATTATCCTGGAGAAAAAGAAGAAGATAAACATAATGTGCGTTGTAAATGGGAATGATGACGATGAACTCTGATAATGCAAGTTACGAACCGTTAGTGTGCGAGTACCGGCCCCGTAACCTGCGTTATCGGGATATGTGATTGGGAAAACGAAATTGGATAGTAGAAGCACATCAATATCTAGCTAGAAAGCTAGATGGCACGTGTGTGATAATGGTGTTAGCGGGCCAGCTATGTAAGGATGCACACTAAGTCTTTTAGGCATCAGGCTAGACAAATCAGGTGTATGTAATATTTTATCGGTCGAAATTATAAATCATGATTGAGGTCATCTTAATTTCTTAGCAACCTTCGACCAATCAGCTGCATTTGAACATGCTCACTAGTCCTTTATTGGTGTCCGCATAACCGATTCCGGCTATCAGGAGAATCGAGTACTCGGTTAAATAAAGGAATCGACGCGCAATCGGTGACGATTTTACTCAAACTATTTCATTCACAAAGATCTATTTATATTTTCCCGCAGAACTTTGTAAACAAAGTGAATTGACCAATCAAAAGTGGATTTAGAAAATTCAGCATTCTGCCGTAATGTAACGCTAAGTTTGATTGGATAAAACTCCCGTAAAGCTTGTGTATTTAGCGATCGAAAACTGGTGGTAGCTTGAGCCGATAAGACGTCCCGTCGCTCCCGGCGTCAAATTGTGTCTTGTCGATAATACGTCCCGTCGGACTAGTAACGTCATTTTTTCAAGCCGATAATACGTCCCGTCGCTGCCACAGGGTTAATTCGTTATGAATGACAACGTAGCACGTGATCAAAATTTTACTACGATAGTAATTTTCATTCATGCCTATTGAAATCGGATATCCTGCGAGCCAATCAGAAACTACGAGTGCATATTATCGAGTGTTATTAACTACGACGCTGCAGTCACGCGAGACATTTCTCATTACCGGTGTATTAGCAGACACACACACACCCCCCCCCCCCTCCTCTAGGCTGATTTGTGACATAATTTTTCATTGTTGAAATTAGTAACCGGGATCGTGGCGTTCTGTAACAATGGAATGTTTACGTTTTTGGAAGCGTTTATTTACGAGAATCCAGTTGGATTCCCATATTTTTCAATTTCGGAAATATTACGAGAATCCCGTCGAATTTCGAGGCTTGACTTATTGTGTGTCATGGACAAATACACACTGACAGTAGTGAGGATCTATGAATGTAACAGTTTAATTTAACAGATAAATTCTTAAACAGCCTATCTCTACAAGCCAACTGAAACTCAAGGAGAATATACTGTGAGACTCGCTCAACAAGGCATGTCTTCCTATGTTATATCGGGATCCAATCGCGCATATAAAATAATACATCGGGAACATGCCAGCCGACGGTTGCATGTACTTGCATGCAACGGCTTATAATTGAACAGTCCGTTGTTGATGCATAACGTGTAGTGAGACTAGTTCCTGGCCTATGTATCAATGCTAGCGGAAATACAATGGAAGTTTATCTCTGACACATGCGCGCTGTCGCTTATTTATAGAATTTGACAGACAGATGTTATCGATCTTTTAGATGTTTGAAAATGCTAAATTCCGTTGTAAATAGCATGCTTCATATCAAAAAGTTGTTGAAACCTTTGTTTTCGACTATCAGAGATAACTACCGTGCTGGGTTTTGTCACTTACGTGACCATTTTTTCGTTCATGGTAATTTTACTTAACGTAACCGACACGCGAACGAAACGATCGTTCGTGCCAAATTTTGAGGGCTGCATTAGTTAGCGGTATGATAAACTTTAAAAATACAAGTTTATGTAGGCTGATTCTGATCGATTTAGACAATGTTTGTCTCGGAAACTGAATTATGTCGTCGCGAATGCTAAACTCCTGTTAGTGCATCCCGAAATCAAGGCCGACACAGTATAGTTAGCCATGCTACGGCGGAGTATTGCACTTGATTCGCATAAGCAACAGATTTAGAATAGCATGTCGCCAAGATCGACGCATGTGCGAGAGGGCGATTCCATCGGTGTTGTGTGCAGGACATCCAGAGAATATTTTTGCCAAAAAATCTCAAATTATTTACAAACCAGAATGATATTGTGCATGTAAGCAATATAGGATGGTGTGATTCCTCTGACAGCAAAATAAATTATATATCTTCCTTCTGAGGAAAGTTAGAGCAAATTTAACTTGGTGTTGTAGGGGACACAGAGAATTCGAAAATTTGCTCATGCCTGCTTGGCGAATGATAGACTTGGCTCTACCGCCTACACCATCGATGATACCTTTTCCATATGAGGTTGCGAAGTACTTCCACAAAAATGGTCTTTGATGCTTTTCTGACAAATACTTCAGAAAATGAACCATAAAACGATTTTTGAACTCGGATGATGGTCCATCGCTCCAAATAATTTCATGTTCACCGATACTCATCTTTCAAATTGAAATCATACAACGTATCTATAAAAAGCGCAACTGTATTTTTCCCTTTATCTGTTGAATCCAATCATATCAGGTATGTCTTACACTTGTCCTAATAGGCAACAGCAGCAGTAAACAACATAACTGCAGCTCGACTCCATAGGGCATACTGTACTTCATCTTGATATTCGCATGAATAGTTCATGGCAAAGTCGACCTGCGGGAGCCTAGCTGTAGGATTGATTTTGTCATCCTCAAAGTCTTGCGCCTGAATCCTGTTAACATTAATATGAATGACAGTAAGTGCCATGCTGTGTTTCAGTATTTGTAAAAGTTCTTTTGCTTTTCCCTGTTTTGTACTACAAGTAAGCGCTCTACGGGATGAACCATCACCATTTTCTTTCTCAATGTTCTCCCATTCTTTCCATTTAACTGGAGTATCATCATCAAAATCAATTGACATTTTAAACAATTTACCATTTGCACAGAGCTCACATTCCTGACGCCAACATAGAGAATTTGGTGTGGTATCACATAGTACAGAATTTGTTAGAATCGTAGCCTATTTTGAAGCCACATAACCTCAGCCGTAAGTTTTCATGAATGACACACTTGCACTGATCGCTCTGTGATTCTCTTAAAAGCAGTACCTTTTCAGGCCTCAACTGACCAAATTTAGCGAATGACACAGATTCATCTTGTTCACGTTCATTTTTATCTCCTCTTCCCCCCCCTCTCCTTCCCACCTAGAAGACGGGGTGATAAAGCGATCAGCATATCCGTCTGTCCCCGTCTTGTCAACACAACTCCTAGAGGTCTCAATGGATTAACTTAAAATTTTTGTCGGCAGTATCATGTGCATGTGCTTTTTTCGCCACCGAAAACATTTCATTAGAGTTATCCCCCTTTAAATATCTTAAAGTCAATACATAAACTGCATTGATAATCATTTCTTGTCAATGCAACTCCTACAGTTTAGCTCCGATTCTTTTGAAAATTGCTACGTGTTATCATTACCAGGTGTGGGTGTGCATGTGCTATCCGTGTACCTGTATGTCCATCCGTCTGTCTAAAATGTATATATGCACACGCCTATCTCGCCTGGTCCGGCGGCCACACATGGGGTGCCCGTGTATGGCCACGGTTCCATAACCGCTACAGGTACGCATGGTTTTCCGTGCGGGCCTACTCCATGGACCGGTGAAGTCCATGAGGTGGCAACAGAACCGTACGGTACCAGTGTTTCTGGCTTACCAGTGGTGGCTCCTAGCCCGGAGGTCGCTGCTGGTAGAACCTTGAATGCGTCAACGGGTGATGTATTCACGGGAGTGTCCTCTTCAAAGACAGACTAGTCCAAGGCTCAGGCTTGGCTAGCCAGGCTGCACACGTCTGGTTTCGGCCACAGCTGAGGAGGACATACCCCGTCCATCGGTTACGTCGATTATGACACTCCGGCACAGGTCCCAGGTACACCGCAAAGAAGTCCTGTCCCTGTGCGATGAGAGAGTGAGAGCAGCAATGAGTGCTGTTAATCACTCCTATCGCTTACTTCAGTCGGTGTGGGCTGAAGCTGGAGCAGGCCGCCCTGTGGCGCTATCCTGCGTCAATGACGCCTGGTGCTGTCAATGGACGCTTTGGCCAGGGTGCAAGCATGAGTGACCAAGTCCAGGAGGCAGATGGTCCTTGACCATAAGCATCCGGCTACTGCCGTCAGGGAGCGTTTGCTTGGAATGCCCCTGAACAGCCCTAGCATCTTTGGTGGCCAAGCGCGGGCCATCTTGGAAGACACGGCCAACATTGCGCAGAATCGGTTAGCGGTCAATCTGCAGCTAGAACTGGTGCGACAAGCGCATGCACTAGGGGCTGTAGCTAAACCGCTAACTGTTCAAGCTTCCTCCCAAGAAGCAGAAAAAGCATAAGAGCAAGGCGAAAGCCAGCTTCTGCTATTGTTGGCCCTTCGCAGCCGCCTCCGGCTAAGAAGACGAGGAAGGTTGTGGAGGTTCCTGCCCACCCCACTGTTGCTCCTGAATGCCCGAGAGACGGGAAGGGCAAGGGTAAGTCCTCCAAGGGCGGAAAGAAGGGAGCTGATCGTACCTGAGGGTATGAGCGCTCCCTTCGTATCTGCCTGGACCGCGGCACATGTGCAACAGGAACAGCGGTGCAAGCCAAGATCAAGGCTTGGCGAGGTGTGACGTCAGACAGTCTGGTCCTGGGATGGATATGCCAGGGGTACATGCCAGAGTTGGGGGGGATTTTCCACCACAAACCTGTCTTTGTCACCTGTCTGGACACTGGACAGACAAGTTAGAAGCCATTCAAAGCAAGGTGTCGGGTTTGCTTCTGAAGGGAGCAATAAAACCAGCAAACCAGAACATTCCAGGCTTCTATTCAAACATGTTCCTTGTCCACAAGAGCACATGGGCGTGGAGACCCGTACTCAATCTCAGGCCATTGAATTGGTTTATCCATACACCTCGGTTTCAGATGGAAACTCCAAGGTCGGTAATGTCAGGATTGAAGAAAGGAATGTGCTGTGTGTTGATTGATCTGAAAGATGCATATTTCCACATTCCAATGAACGGGTTGGCACAGGTTTCTGAGATTCACGTTTAAGAATCGGGTATGGGAGTTTATAGTACTCCCATTTGGCCTGTCGACATCCCCAAGGGTTTGCACCAGAGTGGTCCTAACGGTGACGGCGTTTCTCAGAAAAGAGAACGTGGCGCTTCACACCTACATAGACGATTGGCTTATCAAGGCGGACACACCAGCCAGGTTAGAAGTGGATACTGCTCTGACTTTGAGGTTGCTTTCAGATCTAGGCTGGATAGTCAACAGGGAGAAATCCGAGTTGACACCCACTCAACATTTTGTTTATTTGGGGATGCGATTCGATCTCGAGAAGGGTAGGATTTACCTGTCAGAGCCCCAAGTAGTGTCTCTGTTAGCCATCCTCAAGAGTTTTCATTTGGGAAACCATATTCAGGTGAGGAGGTTTCTTCAGATGCTGGGCATGATGGTCTCCATGGAGCAGGTAATCCTGTATGCTGCTCTAATGCAAAGACCTATCCAGTTGTATCTGATGTCTCTGTGCAAACAGAGAACAGAACCTGTGTCAAAACGTACCAATTTTGAAGCCAATAATGTTGCATCTTGTATGGTGGAAGGAGCGTCAGAATCTCCTAGTAGGACTGTCACTTCACCTACCCCACCCCCAGCTGTCCGTGTACACGGATGCATCGCTGGAGTGATGGGGGGGGGGGGGGGGGGCCTGCCTGGGAGAACACCAGGTTTCGGGCACATGGACTCTCCAAGATAGTCGGCTGCATATCAATCTGTTGAAAATGATGGCAGTGGAACTGGCATTGGAAAAGTTTCTTCCAATGATCAGGGGCAAGGTGATATTGATATGGTCGGACAATTCGACGGTAGTATCATATATAAATCGCCACGGCGGGACCAAGTCACCCACACTGTGTATCAAAGTGTGGCACTTGATTCAATGGTGCAGGAATTACTCGGTTGTTTTGAAAGCAGCTCACATTCCTGGGCGATTGAACATTCTGGCGGATGCTTTGTCTCGCAGACAGAATTCTGCCAACAGAATGGTCCCGCAACCCTCCAGTTCTACGAAGGATCTTCGAGCATTGGGGCAAACCCAACGTGGACTTGTTCGCCACAAGGGAAAATGCTCAAATCATGACTTATGTCTCGCCGATTCCAGATCCAAATGCCGTCAATACAGACGCTCTGGCGATAAGCTGGAGAGGGATGCACGCTTACGCGTACCCACCCACCATTCTGCCGAAGGTATTGGTGAAGATCAGAGAGGAACCGTGCCTGGTCCTGCTAATAGTGCCGTATTGGCCCAGCAGTGCGTGGTTCACGGATCTTCTAGATCTGCTGGTGGAAAACCCAGTGCAGTTACCCGAGATTCCGAACATAATCTCCCAGGCCAAGGGACGCTTCCTACACGAGCGTCCCGAAATGTTCAAATTGACTGCGTGGATGTTATCAAACAACGTTCCACGTCGGAAGGCTTTTCTCGACAAGCTGCTGATTTCTGCTGCGAGAAGGGGGTCAACCTTCAAGTCATATAACAACAAGGTTAACAGATTTGCAGACTGGTGTGAAGAAAAGGGTATTGATACCTTTCAATCCACTATTCAGCAAATAGCAGACTTTCTCTGTGAGCTGTTCTTTTCAGGACTAGCTCCCATCACAATTGCTGGATACAAGTCAGCTTTGGCATCAGTTATCCCTTGTCTAGCCAACAGGGATAGTCCAGAGGTGGCCCAGTCAAATGTGATGGTGAAGTGAATGAGCAATCTCCGACCGAGACAACCGGTAGTCATTCCAGCCGTGAGTCTATCTTTAGTGCTTAATGTACTGGCCAAGCACCCTTTCGAACCGTTGCGTTCGGCTAGTCTAAAGCATTTGACTCTAAAGGCGGTCTTTCTATTGGCAGCTTCATCAGCTAGAAGGCGCAGTGAGATCCATGCACTTGCAGCAGAGAGGGACCGATTTATTGTCTCCGGAGAGGGTCTGCGTCTTCTGCCAAGAGCAGAGTTTATGTCAAAGAATCAATCTTTGAGATATCCCGGCAAACCGATCATTATACCGAAACTAACAAGGTTTGATCCTGATGCCAGTGTCTGGTCCGTGCTTTGACTAAGTACAGAAAACGGACAGACTCGTTACGGCCGAACGATAGACATCTATGGATCTGCCATAAGAAGCCTTATGGCGCCGCATCCATGGATACTATCTCTCATTGGGTAGTCGAATGCATTCAGACTACTCATGAGATGGCGACTGGGCACCAGGTGCAATGCGCAAGGGCACACGATGTTAGAGGAATAGCCGTCTCGACCGCCCTTTACAGTGGTGTTCCATTAGAGGACATCATGGCCGTTGCACAATGGCACTGTGAGTCCTCTTTCACGGATTACTATATAAGGAATATGTCAGACTCGGCCAATCCACTCGCTTTAGCTGTTTTGAAACGATAGTTATACGACCACACTGCTCTTCTCCCTTTTTTGACTTTGGTAAGAAAGAATTAAGAAGCAGACATGGTCGAGCGAGAGGATGACAGCCAGATTGTGTCACTGATGGCCGGACAAGTGAATGGTTGGAGGCGGTATGTATGGAATCCATTTATCATGAGGTAATTCAAGATTGAGTTTTTTGTATTATGTCTATATATCATGTTCATTCATCTTATATATTCCTGCTCATTCCCAGGCTAATACATGTGTATATGCAAAGAGCAGTTAGCCCTCTTGGCATATTTGTGTTTTCTGCCGAGATGCATGTTCGTGAGTTCTCTCCCTTTTCTTAGGAGAAAAGGGGGGTGGGGGGTGGCAGTGATGCGAATGTGATTCGGTTCCGTTAACTTGATGGTCCTTTTAGGTCTCCATTAGTCAAGTTTTACGTCTAGCTCTTTCTCCAAGGGACAAAAGTGGCAGTTATGGCTTGCCCCCACCAGGTTACTGACCAAATCTGGTGTATATCAGAAGTAACAGAATGGTGAATATTGATCGAAGGAGAATGAAGGAAATTTAAATTTCGCTTTCTCCGAGATCTAACAATACTCACCATTCTGTTACGGCCCCAGCCTCCCAGCCCCACGGAGGCAAGCCATGGGTTTCTCTTGTTTGGTTGCTATGCAAACAATATGAGCTCTATCGTAGACGGGTACTCGGCAGTTGGGAGCCGAGTACCCGGGTCCCAGGAGTCGGTGAAGCTTTCTAAGTCTATAGTCCTAGAGCCAGCTGTCAGTGCCAGCTATATATCAGAAGTAACAGAATGGTGAGTATTGTTAGATCTCGGAGGAAGGGAAATTTAAATTTCCTTCATTCCATTTCAAAATAACATGTTTTCCGTTTCAGGATATATTAAATTCCGTTTCGTCACCGGTTTCCTAATTTTTCAGCTTCAAATGCATCATAATGTGTTGCTATCTCCCCATGGTTACACCAACCCTTGTAGGTATGCTTCTCCAGAGGCCAAAAGTATAATGAGCCATTGGTAATTCAATAAATATGATATTTCAGTGAGGTAACAAGCAATATTCGATAGAATTTAAATCCAGAACTTAT
Source organism: Chaetoderma sp. LZ-2023a (assembly GCA_034401795.1). Taxonomy (NCBI): domain Eukaryota; kingdom Metazoa; phylum Mollusca; class Caudofoveata; order Chaetodermatida; family Chaetodermatidae; genus Chaetoderma; species Chaetoderma sp. LZ-2023a. The sequence continues at coordinate 63,822,310 of CM067369.1, read as the reverse complement.
CACCCTTAAAATTCAAGCCCATTAAATTACCAATGAAATTCTGGACTCTGGAGAACACAGTCAATTGTCACCACTGCAAATTGTGACCATGATAACATGATTGCTGTAAGTACAACATTATTTTATTTTAATAAAACATACACATGTAAAAATACATGTAGAACAGTTTGTTTTGTTTTTCTTTGACAACTGAAAATTGTTTGACAACAATGCAAGCATAACATCAAAATAGTCCAGAATACCAACAAGTATGAACTAAAAGAGAACAACAACATTTCTATGAAATAAATTCAAGCAGGTAAGTAAACTTAAAGGTCTTGTGAGGACTTGCGGTCGATAACGAGTTTTAATTAATTTTATGGTCTACTACACTATTTAAACACAATAGCGTCACTTTGGAGTGAGAAAAATATGTTATGCAGCCCAAATAACGAGATTAAATGACGCCTCAATCTGAATCACATCACCACTCACTGTGGCGTCATACCGGGAACGGTGCTGTGAGCTGGGTCAATATTTTTGTGTCTGTAGTACAAAGGTAACATATTTTAAAACGTGCGTTTAACAGGATAGACTTCGCCTACCATAACATAAATTATGTCAGGTTGAAGCTAAGTCTTCAAGAAATAAAAAATCATGATTTTTTAAAATCTATTATGATATTTACTAATTTTTAATGGTTTCATGGATAGCTATATTCGCATGATAATAGGCCTATAACTACGGTAAACCATGGGCAGTGCTGAAAATCGGCAATATTTCAATGCATGTGACAAATACTCTCTAGTCTAGTAGGCCTAATTGCGGATCCATTACCATTCTTGAAAGGACTGGGTATACTATGTACTGTCTGGGATGGATGGATGTGAGCGTGATGATCGAGGTTGGTGGGAGAGGTTGGCGATGGCTATAATTGTACTATTATTCATATCTAAATGTATAGGCTACAGAGTGCAGTTACAACTTTTTCTGAAGATTACGAATCTACAATAAGTGTGTCAGTGTGTTCTATGTGAAATTTCCCGTGATTACTGATTAGAATGTAATTGTTTACCTTAAGATCTTGGCAATGTGTTTGTATAATAATAATGTAGAGGCATGTACGCCTATGACAACCATATGAACTATGTCATTTTCAAACCACCTTCTTCCATGTATGGAAGTAGCATACACTCATATTTCAATGTTATGAAAAAGCAAAACTGTAGCGGATGAACAAATTTTAAATAGGTAGGTGAACTGACAGATGTTCAGAGGTCGTTAGCGTATCATCTTTACTTACAGTGCAGCTCATAAATAAGTTTAAATGCTTCCAAAGCAAAAACACAAATATGGTAGTTAGAACCATATGAACATGATACAAGAAACGTTATGTTGAATATTTTGAACACAATTTGGGTTGAAATCCAACCCAATTATGTGCAAAACATTCAGCAGTATATGTTATTTAAGTTGTACTATAAGCGTGCGGACGGCAGTGAAAGCCTCGCTACGCACCTCTACCGCTGCCTAAATTGTAAACAAACCGTGTACTGTCAATAATATGTCAATGTAGACTATACGAAAATATAGATTAGTTTTGATTAGATTTATATTTACCCGACATTTTAGTTAATTTTAAACACATATCTGGAGTAACTGCTATAGTGCAATCATAAATTTATTCATAAGCCTACACAATGGTAAATTGCGATCGTACGTGCACTGAGGCCTACTTAACTATCATTTAAAAAGTGGTGTACATGCATGCCTGTCATATATGCAAAATCTCTGCAGTCAATCCAGAAAGATAACATATATATGCATTTGTAGAATTGTATTCCAAGAAGTGTGTGGGTGGGTTTGATTAAATATAGGCTAATTCACGTACACGAAATTCGATGTTACTGTCACCTCTAACAGGCCTATACGTTTGAATTGTGATCTTAGGCACTGTGACCATGAGGTCTGTCCTTTAAATTTTAATCAACAAAAATATCAACTTCGATATTATTGAACCTTTGTGCATCTCGAACAATGTAGTGAGTGTCCCTGTGTGAACAATGAATTGTCAAAGAATTAGGTGCATAGGTGCCTAATACGCGCAGCAGTGAGCCTAGCTTTGCTCCCGAGATAATAATCTAGACTAATAGGAATTGGTGTCATCCCGGTGTGACGTCACAACTCTAGCGCGATAGCTAAAAACGTTTGGTTGTCAAGGTGGTTGCTATATGCTTATCTCAACTTTGGCTGGGCCGATTACAAAAATTAAAAAAGCATTTTGTTCTTCTAGCAAAGGAGAATCTGTATTATGATTGTCAAGTTAATCAGAACGATCGGGTATCTAGTCCTCATAACATCTTTAATAAACAACTCCAGAACTTAACTCTACTCAGTTTACTGATCATGACATATGCTCAAGGGAGGTAATTCAGTCACACAATTTCACTTGCTATTTCAAACAAATAGGAATTATCTCCCTTTGTCATGTGGGCCGACAAGGATTAATAGAAAGCTTCAAACACTCCCTTTTTTGGAAATCAATGACATAGATGTCTGCTGCTGCTACACAATTTATGTCATCTGGAAGCCATTTGCTAGTGTGGTGAATTAGTTAGACAGTTAGAATCTCCCTTCCAAATCTCCATTATAGTACAACATAATGAGTTGTTTAGTGTTAGTCTCTGTAAGGCTTGCACGCCTGTCATTGAGAATATGTTTATATTGTGAGAAGGAGCGCTCAACATCCACACTAGCAACTGGCATCCACATGGCATTAAGAACAATGGCCGCGAGCCGTGGAAATATCTCTGCCATTGATTTCCAAAAGGGAACAATGTGAAATGGTTCTGGTATTTCACTATGATCATAGACAGTATAAATCTGGAATTCTTGCAGCACATCATTGGATGGTGATGCCATTCCAGGAATGGCTTGATAGCCTTCAATGTTTACTGAAAGTTTGCCAATAAGTCGTGGATCAAAAATCCTCACTGCTTTGTACAGGAGATATGCTGGATGAGCATCAATGTGTAACTGTAGCTTTTTAAGTGCATTGTTGAAGGCACTGTGAAATGATTTCGTCACCTTTGACTTTTCATCAGTTTTGAGCTTTCCAAGCAGTCGATCAGTTTCTTCACCAAAGGAAGTCTTAGTTGTGCCCACAGACAGAAACTGGCGTAAGTCCTCTAATCTAATAAGCCTGTAGTGCGAGAGGTTGGCTTGTACCTTCAAGTCAGTGTAGTGATCAAACGCATACAGCTTTCAGATATAAAGTGACGTTGTAACACCATTTGTGGATAGATGGTCTTATGTGTACACAGTTCCAAAGGTCTGTCAATTGCCTGAGACTGGGTTTTTTCACCTTTGAAGAAACCCTCATACAAGTGAACGTGGCATGGTACCTGACTGCTTCGAACCACGAGTTCCAGCCTGTTTGTGATGGCAGTGGTGGTAATTTCACACTTTCTTTGGGCAAATATTCGGAAATGTATTCTATGTATCGGGCCTTCCTGCCAGGTTTCTTGTACAATGCAGATGTCACCATGGTTACAAGTGTAGAGACGTGCACAAAATCACCCCAATGTTGGATAGTTTCCCCTGCAAGGTTTACTATGTGGGCTAGACAGAGAACATGACATGAGTTTGGGAAGACAGGATATAGAACCTCTGTATGCCTTCTTGCAATATGCAGCCGAGTCTGAAACGATAGCATGTACATCTGCAAGCTGGATGCCTGCTCCGGTAACAGCTTGGATAAGGGCCTGACTGACAGTTGCATGATTACATGCATCCAAAAATTTGACATCTATCAGAAAATATGACCCTTGAACACCAACAACAATGTTCAGTACACTTTTGTCTCTAATGTCTCATTTCATCCATGACAATGCACACCTTGCCAACCAGAAGCGTTTTCAGTGCAGAAAAATGCCCTTCGAATAGACATGGTACATAATGCTGGCGAAGTGTTTGTGGCTGTGACATGGCACCACCTTGCTTACAATGCTTAACCATGAATTGTTTCATCTTATTTGCTTTTTCCAATGGAATATCAGTCATAGTACACATCTTAACAAAGTCCAGAATGAATTCTTTGCGTAAATCCTTCGACTTAAATGCACTGAACAATGTGACTTGTTTCGGCTGACCACTCAAACTAGCATTTGCTACAGGCCCAGTTGCTAATAGTTTGTTATGCAAGTGTTTTTTACTTTGGAGTATATGATCCTTTATGGTGTCTAATCTTTCAAAATCAAGTGAATGTTGACAAAACTTGCAAAACAGTACATTCCCATCCTCATATAAGTCTTCAGGAAATTGTCGCACACGAGACTCGGCATTCACCACACAAACAGCTGCTATTCTTTTCACTTTCTTGGCCAGCACACGCTCTGCCATATTTATTATATGTATAATCCCTATTACAATGTTAAAGAAATATATACCGTTAATTTCCGTGTATATTGCGCTATCGTGGATAGTGCGCACCCCTAAATTTGACCAAAATCGGCCTGAAAAAACCTTCTTTCCGTGTATAGTGCGCAGTAAGATTGAGAGACATGTGAACGAAAACTGGTAACAAAAGAATCAATGACTTACTGCGTGTCGAATACGCTTTCCTTATAAAATCCCATTTGTGGCGTGCGTTACTCTGTTGTTTAATCACGGGAATATCATTTGCATACACTTTTAGCAAATATTTTGTATTAAACTTTATTGAACGATATAAAACGATATAAAAATACAAATATAATTTCCATCAGAACAGGTTAGAATCCGAATTTGATTTGAGCAGTGCTCATTAACATAAATGGTCGTTAGAACATAAAAATTGCATATTTATTTTGTTTCAATTCATAAAATATGAGTTGTGCGCTGATACTTGAGAGAATAAAATCTATTTTAATAAAAAAAAACTACTCAAATCCATTTTGGCTCACTAACAGTGCCGGTAATTATTTTGATAATTATATCAAAGGCGAGCCCATGAGATTTTGATCAATCACATATGGCGACGCAGTAGATGAGTGGTTTCAATACTCGGTTCACAGGCAGTGTAGTCAGGTGGTGGGGCGGGGTGGGTGGATTAACGCGGTCAGAAGTACAATAAACAAAGGTGATAGAGCTGACCGCCTGACGTTTACAAAATCGACAGTGATCAATTGTGGGTAGGGTTTGAGTGCGGGTGGGGTGGGGGTAAGTGGATGACGATTGAATGCTATAATCTAGTTTATTCCACGCGTTGTTTATTAAATAAATTAAATTATCCTCAATTTGAAATGATTTTCTATTCTCATCCTTTCGTTTCCATAGTTACTTCGTCATACGTTGACAGCTGTGACCTTTAACCTTAACCTGTCAATCAAAATCATCCTGCCCGCCGATTGGTCAAAACATTGTGCCGTTTAGCACATAGAAAACATTCCTTTCTATATCTATGTAAATGCTAGATCGCCTTGAAAAACATCGGCCCTATCATTATTTTTTTAACACATTTATGTCCGTATCTGTGTAGCAATCTATGGATTTTAAACATCTCTATGTTCAACTTGGGAAGACAAGAGTAACCTCCCCTTATATATATAACTTAGAACAAATTACAGGAAACAATGGCGTTGTAAAAAAGTTGAATGATGGTTTATTTGATCATTTTACAACACTATGATATTTAATAAAGGTATAACACAGTATTTAGACAGTAGTAAGGCATTTCAACGATCTATTAGTACCATTATAGACATGTTAGAATGCGATCGTTATTCCCGACTGATTCCCGATCCATAAAATCACATTTTCAGCTCTGAATTTTGTGATTCTGACGAAAAATTCTGACGAAAAAAATGGGACAAATATTTATCCTTGTATATAGTGCGCAGGAGCTTTTTATAACATGTAATTTGAGCAAAAAAGTGCGCAATATACACGGAATTTAACGGTAGTAGCTGGTAGTAAGATTGAATAACTGATTCCGGCATGGAGGGGTGTGTGCATGTGCATGACCTTAAATATTTGTGACGTAACGCATAGGTTTTAACAGGTGCAATATGGCAAATGTTTCTACACTTGCTTTATAATACATATACCGGGTACAAGTGACTGCTAATCGCACGTGACCGGGCACATGCTCAAAATGCTAAAAAGTCAATTAGGATTACGTCTGCGTAACAGTCTATCCAGCTTGTCAGATTGCGCCCGGAACACATTTGTGTACCGGGAACGTGTCAGATTGAGCAATGGTCCGCCATTTTATACTTTAGATTTGCCGCTTCAATAGTTTTAAAAAGGCGTGAAAATGACAAAATATTGAATGCTGATGTTCTCTAGCATTATATATGAATGTTTTATCAAGTTTCTTGGTTATGCGTCATCGTAATTTAACTCTAAACGTCCAGAAAGGGCTTCTATGGGTTTTAATTTCACGTAAAATTTTGGAATTATGTACAGGAAAGATATCATCTCTGTGTACCGGAAAGACACGAAACAAAGTCTTGCGCATTTGGAGTAAATGGATGTAATACGTTTGTCGTGATTTGGGAATATTTTGACATAAGCGAACTCTACTACTTTGCGATAGACATCAAATAACGCCAATTTTAATGATAATAAGCGAGAAATTTAAATGAAATTAATATTTTCACCGAGATTGTCAATTATTTAATGCGATTATATCTAGTTTTGGTGGAAAACATTTAATTGTCACCAAGATACCAGATTCTCCTTCGATTAATACTCACCATTCTATTACTTCTAATATACAGCTGGCCCTGACAGCTGGCTCTAGGACTATAGACTTAGTAAGCTTTACCGACTCCTGGAACCGGGTACTCGGCTGCCGAGTACCCGTCTGCCATGAAGCTCATTCTTGTTTGCATAGCAACAAGAGATACATGCTTTTTGTAGTTGGGAAGTCTTAAGATTGTTTAAACCTAAGTCTTTTTTCTGTGATTAAATAAGAAGACTTATGTCTTTGAAATTTCGTTTGTGTCGCATGTTCCAATTTCTAACCCCAAAGAATCTGGGACGTGTGTTAACAACGAAATATGCCAGATGATTGCCTTCTTTAAACCCCAACAGACGATCGGCAGATATGAAAATAGGTGTTGGCCTACGGTGTTTTAACACGAATATCGGCTGACGTCGTTCTCCGTAAGATCCGAGCGGGTGACGTCACACCCGTGTGTCTCGGTTGTTTATGTGAAGAAAATGTTTCATTAATTCGCGCATCTGATTCTAGGTGCTGCGTACTAAAATTGGTACCAGAAAACTTTGGAATTTCAAGTTCGTGTTATCACGATCTGTTTGCAATGATCAGTGGTTTCAAAATTCTTCATTTAGATGTGTGGTCTGCGGTTTTACCGTGTGCTACAGCAGTTTGTTTACATTTTGTTGTTTCTTCACATATCGTTTTGGCCTTCGTTAGGAGTATAATTTATATTTATTAGTAAATATACCACGAATGCTATGCGATATGATTCCTGGTTCCGTGATACATCCTTGAGGATCAGTGTATGGGTGTATTATTGCCCGCTTCGTTCTTGTCATCATAATTAATGCGATCTTTGCTGTAACGTTGCAGGGTGCGGGAGGGTTACAGTTAATTTTTTGTCAAAATATTTGAAAATTAATTGTCTGCCTTCCGTCTGTTTCGTTCTGCTTGTTTATTGTAGGTTTGTGCTTATTTATAGGCCAAACCAGCCCCGCCATCGTGTGACGAGTGGCACAAATTCGTTCGGTTCTGTTTAAGGACCATGTCTGCTTTCGATGTAAGAAATGTAACCTTGACAACGGGTTCTGTCTCTGCGGCCACCTCCGGGTGGTCCAGTAGCGGTGGCCGGTGCGTCAGGCATGGAAGTGATGCCACGGGTGGAGAATATGGAGGTCGATTCCGTCCTGGACGGAACTGCGTTCCATCTGTCTGGCTTAGCGCAAGCCAGGGCAGCGGCTCCGCCCGTGGTCGAGGCCAATCTGGTACCGGGCACCGGTCCCGTGATGGTTGGTTTGCTGCCAACCGACACGGTGACAGGTGTGCCGGGCCAGGCATGGTACTCCCCTATCTCGCCTGGTCCGGCGGCCAGACATGGGGTGCCGTTGGCGCCGTGTTTGGCTACGGGTCCGCACGGTTTTCCGTGCGGGCCTACTCCATGGACTGGTATGTTCCATGGGGTGGCGGTGGAACCGTATGGTACCAGAGTTACTGGCGTGTCAGCAACGTCTCCTAGCGAGGAGGCCGTTCCTGGTAGGGCCATGAACATGTCAACGGGGGACGTGTTCACGGGAGTGTCTTCCTCGGAGACGGACTGGTCTGAGGCTCTGGCTTGGCTAGCCAGGGTAGACCCGTCTCTGGTTCCGACCACAGCCGAGGAGGATGCGCCCCGCCCCGTCCATCGGTGGCATCGATCACGACGGGCATCTTGCCCGCAGCCCGGATCCAGTCTATTGGACTGGATCCACGGTTCATTGAGTTGTTGAATGCTATTTATAGCAAGCAACTCATGACCACGGGCCAGCTCCCTGCGACCTCCAGGGAGGTGCGGGCGAGGTGTCGTATTCCACGGGGGGAATACGACAGGTATGGTGTTGTCCTGTCACCGAGGATGGGTTGTGGGTGTCCAGAGTGCTGGAGCGGGTGGCCCCGCCCAGGCACTGGTGGAGGCACTGGTGGACAAATCTCAGGGACACCACGATGAAGTCCTGTCCCTTTGTGATGAGGGTGTGAGGGCAGCTATGAATGCTGTCAACCACTCATCGCCTTCAGGCGGTGTGGGCTGAAGCGGGGGCAGGCCACCCTGTGCCACCTTCGTGCGTCAATGACGGCCTGGTGCTGTCTATGGACGCATTGGCAAGGGTGCAGGTGCGTGTGACCAAGTCTAGCAAGCAGATGGTTCTTGACCATATGCGTCCAGCTACGGCCGTCAGGGAGCGTCTTCTTGGGACGCCCCTGACAGGCGCTAGCATCTTTGGTGGCCATGCGCGGCCATCTTAGAAGACACGGCTAGCATTGCGCAGAATTGGTTGGCGGTGAAGCTAGAGCTAGTGCGTCGGGCGCACGCACTAGGGGCTGTAGCTAAGGCGCTAACCATGCAACCTAAGAAGCGCCCAGAGTGGTGTCTCTGTTAGCCATCCTCAAGAGTTTTCGATTGGGAAAGCACATTCAGGCGAGGCGGATTTTTCAGATGCTGGTCATGATGGTCTCCATGGAGCAGGTAATCCCGTACGCTGCTCTGATGCGAAAACCTATCCAGTTGTATCTGATGTCTCTGTGGAAACAGAGAACAGAACCCCTGTCAAAGCTGGTGCCAGTTTTGGAGCCAATAATGTCGCATCTTGTATGGTGGAAAAAGCGTCAGAATCTCCTAGTAGGAGTTTCGCTGCACCTACCCAACCCCCAGCTGTCCATGTACACGGATGCATCGCTGGGGGGGGGGGGGGCCTGCCTGGGAGAACACCAGGTCTCGGGCACATGGACTCTCCAGGAGAGCCAGCTGCATATCAATCTGTTGGAAATGATGGCAGTGGAACTGGCATTGGAAAAGTTTATTCCAAAGGACGGGGGCAAGGCGATATTGATACGGTCGGACAACTCGACAGTTAGTATCATACATAAATCACCAAGGCGGGACCAAGTCACCCACACTGTATCAAAGTGGCACTTGTTTCAATGGTGCAGGAATTACTCGGTTGTTTTGAAAACAGCTCACATTCTTGGGCGATTGAACATGCGGATGCTTTGTCTCGCAGACAGAATTCTGCCAACAGAATGGTCTCTCAACCCTCCAGTTCTACAAAGGATCTTCAAGCATTGGGGCAAACCCAACGTGGACTTTTTCGCCACAAGGGAAAATGCTCAAATCATGACTTGTCTCGCCGATTCCAGATCCAAATGCCGTCGATACAGACGCTCTGGCGATAAGCTGGAGAGGGATGCACGCTTACGCGTACCTACCCACCATTCTTCTATCGAAGATATTGGTGAAGATCAGGGAGGAACCGTGCCTGGTCCTGCTAATAGCGCGGTTTTGGCCCAGCAAGGCGTGGTTCACGGATCTTCTAGATCTGCTGGTGGAAAACCCAGTGCAGTTACCCGAGATTCCGAACATAATCTCCCAGGCCAAGGGACGCTTCCTACACGAGCGTCCCGAAATATTCAAATTGACTGCGTGGATGTTATCAAACAACATTCCACGTCGGAAGGCTTTTCTCGACAAGCTGCAGATTTCATCGCAGCTGCGAGGAGGTCAACCTTCAAGTCGGCACGGTTAACAGATTTGCAGACTGGTGTGAAGGAAAGGGTATTGATACCTTTCAGTCCACTATTCAGCCAATAGCAGACTTTCTCTGTGAGCTGTTCTTTTCAGGACTAGGTCCTGTCACAATTGCTGGATACAAGTCAGCTTTGGCATCAGTTATCCCTTGTCTAGCCAACAGGGATAGTCCAGAGGTGGCCCAGTTGAATGTGATGATGAAGGGAATGAGCAATCTCCGACTGAGACAACCGGTAGTCATTCCAGCCTGGAGTCTATCTTTAGTGCTTAATGTACTGGCCAAGCACCCCTTCGAACCGTTGCGTTCGGCTAGTCTAAAGCATTTGACTCTAAAGGCGGTTTTTCTATTGGCAGCTTCCTCAGCTAGAAGGCGCAGTGAGATCCATGCACTTTCAGCAGAGAGGGACCGATTTATTGTCTCCGGAGAGGGTCTGCATCTACTGCCAAGAGCAGAGTTTATGTCAAAGAATCAATCTTTGGGATATCCCGGCAAACCGATCATTATACCGAAACTAACAAGGTTTGATCGTGATGCCAGTGTCTGGTGTCTGGTCCGTGCTTTGACTAAGTACAGAAAACGGACAGACTCGTTACGGTCGAACGATAGACATCTATGGATCTGCCATAAGAAGCCTTATGGCGCCGCATCCATGGATACTATCTCTCATTGGGTAGTCGAATGCATTCAGACTACTCATGAGATGGCGACTGGGCACCAGGTGCAATGCGCAAGGGCACACGATGTTAGAGGAATAGCCGTCTCGACCGCCCTTTACAGTGGTGTTCCGTTAGAGGACATCATGGCTGTTGCTCAATGGCACTGTGAGTCCTCTCACGGATTACTATTTGAGGAATGTGGCAGACTCCGCCAATCCACTCGCTTAGCTGTTTTGAAACGATAGTTATACGACCACACTGATCTCCCTTTTTTGGCATTCGTAAGAAAGAATTAAGAAGCAGACATGGTCGAGCGAGAGGATAACAACCAGATTGTGTCACTGATGGCCGGACAAGTGAATGGTTGGAGGCGCCACGTCTGGAATCCAAATATCATGAGGTAATTCAAGATTGAGTTTTTTGTATTATGTCTATATATCATGTTCATTCATCTTATATATTCATGCTCATTCCCAGGCTAATACATATATATATATATATATATATATATATATATATATATATATATATATATATATATATATATATATTTATTTATTTATTTATTTATATATATATATATGCAAAGAGCAGTTAACCCTCTTGGCATATTTGTGTTTTCAGGCGAGATGCATGTTCGTGAGTTCTCTCCATTTTCTTAGGAGAAAAAAGGGTGGGGTGTGGGGGTGTGTGCAGTAATGCGAATGTGATTCGGTTCCGTTAACTTGATGGTCCTTTTAGGTCTCCTTTAATCAACTTTAAGTCTAGCTCTTTCTCCAAGGGGCAAAAGTAGCAGTTATGGCTTGCCCCCTTCCCACCAGGTTACTGACCAAATCTGGTGTATATCAGAAGTAATAGAATGGTGAGTATTGATCGAAGGAGAATGAAGGAAATTTAAATTTCCCTTTCTCCGAGATCTAACAATACTCACCATTCTATTACGGTCCCAGCCCCATGGCGGCAAGCCATGGGTTTCTCTTGTTTGGTGGCCATGCAAACAATATGAGCTTCATGGCAGACGGGTACTCGGCAGTTGGGAGCCGAGTACCCGGTTCCAGGAGTCGGTAAAGCTTACTAAGTCTATAGTCCTAGAGCCAGCTGTATATCAGAAGTAATAGAATGGTGAGTATTGTTAGATCTCGGAGAAAGGGAAATTGAAATCTTCATTCCGTTTCACTATGTCCATTCCGCAAATTCCGTCCGTTTACCACGATCACGGAAAATCATTGCCTCTACACTATGTCAGTTACAGTTACTTTTGTTGCGCAATGTAACTAGTTACATTTCAGTTAGTTTGCAATATGTAACTAAGTTACGTTTCAGTTACATTGGTTACTTTGACTGATAATTATTATGAAGGATTCATGTGAACATCATTTAGTAAACAACCTGTTTCTAAGCTACATTGTAGGTTAATGTAAAAACTGTATAAGATTTTTATTAATGGTTGTTGTTGCCTGGTGTAGCAATAACATTAAGTTTATCATTTCTAAAATATCACATACAGATATAGTGGGTTAGCCTTTTAATGGTCAATATTGGTCAAGAAATGTCTATTTTGTGGGCTACAAGGTTTATATTTAAAAATTTACTACTGGAGTGACTGCCCCAATAATCAAGCCAGTCATTCCAAAGGCAAATTTCTAAAATAAATATCAGTTACGCTTGGAAATAAAGTTGTTGCCCATGGCATCAACATCTTCCAGTAAAATTAGCCTCGATATATTCAACAGCTTACCTGAATGTTTACATTGAAATTGGGATATTGGAGTGTCACGTGTATAACAGTAGCTATGCCACAAATTAAGAAAATTTTAATAAATTTGGTAAAAAAAAGTTTGAAATGTAACTTAAAAGTAACTGAAATTGCAGTTACTTTTGAAATATAACTTGTTACATTTCAGTTACTGTAAGTAAAAAAATTCTTCACTTACAAGTTAGTTACCCCAGCCCTGATCTTCTCTACCTAGGCTACTCCAAAATTCTCGGTCAGGGGATGCAAGCAAATCTTAATGACTTGAATGCATGCTTTCCGTAGCTACTAACTAGTTTGGACGTTTTCATGTAATATTTTATTTTAAATGGCCACTGACATGACTGACTGGAGACAGTTGAGGGTTCATAAAATAGTCTTAGTTATACCGAGGATTTTGATTGATGGCTTGTGTTGCAGAATTGGAGCGTTTGGAACGGGGAGAGTCAGAGAACCAGGATGCAGAAGGTGGTGATAGTGTGAAGGTTCCGGAAAAACATGCTGATATTCAGTTGGTTGATATACATATTAGTCAACCCTCCAAGGTAGCATTGCGTATCCGTATTCCAGTCAAGGATTATCCCAAGGTATTCTAATATGTATGTTTCTTGACATTGTGTGTAAGCCATTATTCAATTTCCAGGCTTATCGTCATATTTAACTGTTTCGCATGTAGGCGTGCCGGTATGTCATTATTAATTCACCTTTCCAGAGTATCCATCGATGGTTTGACGTCGTAGTAAGATAAGTGCCGTGTAGGATGACATCATAATCATTACGTCATAAATGATTCTATTAACTCTTAATAGTCTGCCACGTAAGAATTGTATTTTTACTATTTAATTAATATGGCATGGTAGCAACAGCACCCAGTCAAATTAGTTTCAAAATATTCAACAGCTTATCTGTATAGTTTTCTGGAAATTGATAGTCAGGGAGTTCAGAGATCGATAAATCCTAACACGAACGAAGTGTAGGTGGAACTTAGCTAGAGATGTGCGGGGCATAGCTAAAAGTGGGAAAAAGATCCATTGCGGAATGATGTAATATTGTCCATCATAATTGGTCAATCGTCTGTTAAGTTGTGTGAATTGTGGATCATTCCTTGTCAAGTCACCCAAAAAATAGGGAAATGAAACCTGATATATAGGGTTATTGGGGCTGAAAATTATATTTCAAAATTTTGCTTGATCAGACAAGCGGTTTCTGAAATATGTCCCCTTTGATTTTGGCATCTTTTTGCCAAAAGCGGTGTAACCGTGTAAGTCTCGATGAAATTAGTATTTCTAGAAAGGTAATTTCACAAGGATTCGAAAAATGCCATCATTTTTTGTATAGGAATAATTTTAAGTGATTATTACCATTTGACCTTGTGGATCACGTGACCTTGCATGACAAATTTAGTCGGAAATGGCAGGAAGACCCCTAGGAGGGTGGGCTTCAGAAAGTGCTTACAGGATTTTAATGTGTACTTATTTTTGGTGAAAAGCTTAGATTTTATGAAAAATTTGCCAACATTGTCAAAACACTACTCGTTAATGGCGTGTCGGATACGAACTTAATTGGTCAGAAAGGAACCTATGGGACTAGGTTTCAGAACTTGTATCCATAATTTTGATTGGTCAATTTTTAGCTCTTCTGGCCAGAATAGTCAATCAAGTGAGCTTATGCCATGGAGTGTGTCTGTCTGCCCTTCAGCTTTTTCTTTAAACGACTAAACAGTGCCGATTTCAATTATATTCGGCAGGAGGCATCCTTAGGTTATAGAGATCCAAGTTTGTTCAAATGAAGTCGATCGGCCAGCTTGGCAGGTGGCCATATTGAATTTTGGCTGATTTTTGGAAATATCTTAAAATCTTTTCCGAAACTGCTTCTGGGATCGATTCAAGTCTAAGGAAATATCTATGGCAAGACCTGAACCAAGTTTATTCAAGAGAATTTTGATTGGTTAATTTTTCAGGTGGCCATCTTGGATTTTCTGGAAAAATGGCGGGAAATCATTTAAAACGCTACTCTTAATGAACTGCTTGAGCAATTTCAACGAGACTTGGCTGGAAGGATACTAGGCTGGTAGATTTCAGAACTTGTATACAGAATTTTGATTGGTCCATTTTTCCGGTGTCCATCTTCAATTTTCTTTAAAAAATTGGAAATCAGTTAATAGGCTACTCCTAATTAACTGCTTGAACAATTTCAAGCAAACTCGGCTGGAAGGACACTAAAGTGTTATGCTTCAGAGCTTCTATACAGAATTTTGATTGGTCAATAATGTTTGGTGACCATCTTCAATTTTCCGAAAAATGTCTGAAAATCATCTACTCATTAACTACTTGGGTGATTTCAACCATACTGGCTGGAATGAGCCTAGGGCGGTAGGCTTTAGAACTTGCATATAGAATTTTGATTGGTCAATTTTTCTGGCTGCCATTTTGAATTTTCTGAATATTTTGGAAAAGCAGTTAAATTTCAACCAAATTTGGCTGGAAGGATCCTATTGTCATAGCCTTGAGAAATTCCATTCTATCAATTTTGATTGACTGAATTTTCCCGACGATTTAAAAACGGTACTCGCCCAGATTTCAGCAGAGCTTGGGTGAAACGATCCTATAAACGATAGGCTTCATTCAACATATTAAACAAGTCTTGATTGGTCAATTTTTTGGTGTCCATCTTGAATTTTCCTAAAATCATGCATCATGTCTATTTAAATGCAAATGGTTTAAATGCCAATGGCTCTTGTTTAAAATTGCCAGTTTCGAAAGTGTCGAATAAACGGTTTGGCGACTGTCTCGGATCTTTATCCTTCCAAAAGCTCTCATGTACTAAAACAATACTAAAACTGAAATATTTTCTCGCGAACCACGGGGCCGATTTCAAGTATGTTTGGCAGAAAGCATCATTAGGACATAGAAATATAGGTTTACTCAGATGAAGACGGTCGGCTAATTTGGCAAATAACCATTTTGGTCGATTTTTAGAAATGTCTTAAAATCTCCGAAACAGGTTTGGGGAT
This sequence comes from Chaetoderma sp. LZ-2023a, assembly GCA_034401795.1. Lineage (NCBI taxonomy): Eukaryota > Metazoa > Mollusca > Caudofoveata > Chaetodermatida > Chaetodermatidae > Chaetoderma > Chaetoderma sp. LZ-2023a. The sequence continues at coordinate 63,806,643 of CM067369.1, read as the reverse complement.
CGATTCAACCATCTGAACCAAGTTTGTTGAAGGGAACTTGGTTGGCCTAATGCTTTAGTGGCCATCTTGGATGACCTAGTCTTATATGCCCGCTTATTTCTGCTTTTCTTCCTAGTTCAACTTTGTTGGCAAACTTCTAGGACCACAAGGCAGTACATTGAAGCGCCTACAGCAGGAAACTGGTACAAAGATGTCTATTCTTGGACGTGGATCGATGCGAAATCGAGTAACGGTAAATTGTGATGATGATACTTTATCCATTTCTCTGCGTTGTCGGTTAGTGGGTGAAGAGCTGAAAATTGGTTATTTAAAGCTGATCTTGAAATACAAAATATGGAACCATATCCATAAAATGCTTCTCATGGGTCAGGTCAATACAATCATTTGAATATATATATATGTATGTATTTTTTTTTTTATTGACGCACTGGCAACATGCGGCTTCAATTTCTATGTGCTAACCAGCCGACAGTCATGCACCCATTAGTTTAATTTGTTGATCACCATCTCCCGGTCGCGGGATCAAACCGCTATTCTGCAACTCCGCATAGCATCAGCAACCAGACATCTTTCCACTGGACCAACTATATATATATATATATATATATATATAGATATATATATATATATATGCAAATTATAACTACTCCTTCGATATCAATACCTACCATTACATTACTTATTGATAACAGCACCCTTCTTGGGTCTGTCACATAAGAATCTTCTGATTTGATAAGCTCTAGTCGGGTACCGGCCGCCAACAAACCAGTACCCGTTACCATGTGCCGATCACTTTTGTTTGCATAGCAACAAGAGTGACACGCCTTTTTTGTGTGCAGTGAAAAATGGCTTGTTATTTTCTGTGCTTTGTCTTATCTGTAACTGGATGTAATTGGATTACCAATAGACAATGCCACCGACATCCAGGTTGTATTGTTCTAGCTGTAATGTAGTTATATTGTAGACTAAAATTTTGTGTGTTGTATGGTCCATTTTCTGACCCTGGAACTGGGACATATGAGACAACGAAATATGCCGTTTATGATCACCTCCTTTAAAACCCATCGGCGATCTGGCAGTAATATGTAATGTTTTTACCGGTGAAATTCCCGGTTTTCTAACACTAAATCGGCCTACGTCTTTCAACTTGAGTTTGGGCGGGCGACGTCACACCCTTTTGTTGAGGAGTGTTTTGTTGAGGAAAATGTTTCGTTATATTCGCACATCTTATTCTTGGTGGCTGTATGCGTCTTAATACCAGAAACTTATGAATTATGTCACGTTTTTAATATAGTTCTGTTCTGTTTGCAATGAATATGTCGCGCATCCGTCAACTTTTCCTTTAAACGACTTCTCAAGAACCACTGGGCCGATTGAAATTATATTTGGAGGAAGTATCCTTAGGACATAGGGATCCAAGTTTGTTCAAGCGAGACAGATCGGCCAATTTGGCCGGCGGCCATCTGGGATTTTGACCGATTGTTAGAAACGTCTTTAAAAAGCGTCTCCGAAACCGCTTGAGGGATTGAAGCAAACCTCGTGGAATATGATCTAGGGCAAGAGCTAAACCAAGTTTGTTCAAGGGAACTTGATTGGTTAAGGGCCATTAAAGTTTGTTCAAGGGAAGTTGATCCATCAAAAAACATGGCTGCAGTGGGCCAATCAAAATAGAGCGTGTTTGGCGGGCATATTGGATCTTTTTATTTGATGGATTTTGAGGCTGAAATTGGTTTTATATGTTTTTGAGTATTCTGATCTCAAATTTGCAATTTTTATTAAACTGTCGGATAAACGGATTGGTGGCCATCTTGGATCATTTTCCCGCCAAAAGCTCCCATACTAAAGCAATGGGAAATTTAAAATGTCCGAGAACTACTGGGCCGATTTGAATTATATGGCAGGAAGCATCCTTAGGGCGCACAAAATTCAAGTTTGTTCAAACAAAGCCAATCGGCCAATTTGGCCGGTGGCCATCTTGGATTTTGGCCGATTTTTAGAAACGTCTTTAGAAGTCTTCTCAGAAACCGCTTGGTGGATTGAAGCAAACTTCATGAAATATGATCCAGGGCAAGAGCTGAAACAAGTTTATTCAAGGGAACTTGATTGGTCAAAGGGTTCAGCGGCAATTTTGGTTAACCTAATTTTGGCGAAAATGATTTCTGCAGAACCGATGAAGGGATCGGACTGAACTTTGGCAGATATGATTAGGGACTAAACACCATTAAAGTTTGTTCAAGAGAAGTTGATCTGTCAAAAAACATGGCCGCCGTGGGCCAATCAATATATAGCATGTTTGGCGGCCATATTGGATTTTTTTTATTTGATGGATTTTGATGCCAAAACTGGTTTTGTATAGGTTTTTGGGTATTCTGATCTCAAATTTGCAATTTTCAAAACTGTTGGATGAGCGGTTTGGCGGCCATCTTGGATCATTTTCCTGTCTAAAGCTCCCATACTAAAGCAATGGGGAATTTTTAATGTCTTCTCTAGAACTACTTGGCCAATTTCAATTATATTTGGCAGGGCGCATTCTTAGGGCATAGCGATTACATTTTGTTCAAACGAAGCTGATCAGCCAATTTGGCCGGTGGCCATCTTGGATTTCGGCTGATTCTTTTAGAAATGTCTAAAAAAAATCTCCAAAACCATTTGAGGGATCAAGTCAGACCTCATGAAGTATGATCGAGGGCAAGAGCTGACCCAAGATTGTTCAAGCGAACTTGATTGACCGAGGCTGCAAGGCTTCTCACATAGCGTCCTGCCCACGCTGGTGTCTTCTCTGAACACGAAGACTGGTGCAACCTCAACATTCTTGGTATGGACCCTGTCCAAGGTCCTTGGACAGGGTTCTGGACTGGTAACTGGGGGTGCCATCTCATATGGTCTACTGGCGGGTACTGCTTCTCCGCGGCCACCTCCAAGTGGTCCAGTAGCGGTAGCCGGTCCGTCAGGCATGGGAGCTGTCCGTCAAGACGGCTCCAATGTGACCTCATCCAACGATGAGGCCGCACCAGTACTGGGCACCCATCCAGTGGCAGTTGGTTTGCCACCAACTGACATGGTGACTGGTGTTGCTGGCCATGCGTGGTACTCGACTATCTCGCCTGATCCAGCAGCCAGACAAGGGGTGCCATTGGTGCCCGTGTATGGCCATGGTTCTGGTGCTGTCATGGGTCTGTACAGTTTTCCGTGCAGACCTACACCTTGTTGCATGGGGTGGCGGCGGAACCACACTGTACCAGTGTTCTTGGATATCCAACAGTGGCTCCTTGCCGGGAGGCCGCTGTTGGTAGACCCGTAGCCACATCAGCGGGTGATGTGTTTGCGGGACTGCCCTCCTCGGAATCAGACTGGAGTGATGCCGTGTTTTAGCTATCCAGGGTTAATCCATCCGTGGTCTTGACCACATCCGAGGAGGACATGTCCCATCCATCGCTTGCATCCATATGGAAGGTGGGTGAGGGGGGTGGGTAGGGGTTGGCGGTTCTTTCCCGTGGTTAGGATTAAGTCCATATGACTGGATCCTAAGTTCAAGGAATTGTTGGAAGTAATTTATGCGAAACAACTTACCTCGAAAAACCAGCTCCCTGCGGCGTCTAGGGAGGTGCGGGCAAGATGACGTATCCCAAGGTTGGAATATGAGCGTTATGTAAGGTACCAATGGTCACGGAGGGTGACTGTTGGGCCCTTGGTGTCACTAGTGCCGCAGTGGATGAGCCCGCTCAGGCACTAGTGAATAGGGACCAAGCGCACTCTAAGGAAGTCCTGGCCCTATGTGATGAAGGGGTGAAGGTTGCACGATTTTTCAATTAATCGCGATTATATATTTCAAAATGATCGTGGACGTTTATAAAATGAAATAATCATATAATCGCCATGTTGAAATTTTTGTCAAAACACTTACGCTTGTGAAACTCACCAATCATGGAAACAAACATCCGGCTATCAGCCGAATGTGGGAATGATTAGATAAACTAAATAAATAACTGATTTGTTTGTATTTGACTCATGATTAGTTTTAGAAAAATAAAGATTGTTCACTTGGTCGCTATTTGTCATTGTTGTTGTAATCACACACGCTTATCCCGCGTTGCCCATTCTCTGAATAGTTATGCGCAAACGGTTTTCCCAAAAAAGTTCTAAAACTGATACCACGGAACTTCAACGCACTTTCTTCCGTAAAAATTCCCACCGCCTACGCCTATGTTTAATGTATACCTCAAAACATCACCGGGGAAGTGAAATTATTTGATTTGAGCGCTTAAATATTGCGTATCCTTTAATACAGGTCATTTATTACATCAAAATTAATCCACAATTTGATATAAAATGGCGTCGCGAAAAAATACAAATCACGTGATTCGCCTCCAATTGAAGAATTTATTTTAGAGCGAGTACTCTGATATAAATATTCTGGAATCGGGGGACTCAGAACTCGGGAATTTCTATATATTATCATTGCGCAATAGGAACTGCGTAGTATCCTGATCTAAATAACGAGTACCAGTTTGATAAAATCCCGTTAGCGTATAATATCTCACGAGAACACGACACCTCCCATCGCAAAAGAGCCGCTGGCTCGCCGGTTATATTGTCGTTCGTAATAATTCAATTTGGATCATTTAATGTTGATCAGCATTACAAAATTGATGCACATTTTCTCCCGTACTTGTTTGGTACATAAATTTGGTCTTAAAATATATTTATAAGGAAGCAATTTAATCACGCCAAGACTGTTTTAAGCGCATTTTGACTACAAAAGTGTGAAATAAACTTTATTATATCTTGAACATACGTGGCCTACTATTAGTAGGGTTGGCGGTTCTTTCCCGTGGCTAGGATTAAGTCCATATGACTGGATCCTAAGTTCAAGGAATTGTTGGAAGTAATTTATGCGAAACAACTTACCTCGAAAAACCAGCTCCCTGCGGCGTCTAGGGAGGGGTGGGCAAGATGACGTATCCCAAGGTTGGAATATGAGCGTTATGTAAGGTACCAATGGTCACGGAGGGTGACTGTTGGGCCCTTGGTGTCACTAGTGCCGCAATGGATGAGCCCGCTCAGGCACTAGTGAATAGGACCAAGCGCACTCTAAGGAAGTCCTGGCCCTATGTGATGAAGGGGTGAAGGTTGCACGATTTTTCGATTAATCACGATTATATAATTCAAAATGATCGTGGACGTTTATAAAATGAAATAATCATATAATCGCCATGTTGAAATTTTTGTCAAGACACTTACGCTTGTGAAACTCACCAATCATGGAAACAAACATCCGGCTATCAGCCGAATGTGGGAATGATTAGATAAACTAAATAAATAACTGATTTGTTTGTATTTGACTCATGATTAGTTTTAGAAAAATAAAGATTGTTCACTTGGTCGCTATTTGTCATTGTTGTTGTAATCACACACGCTTATCCCGCGTTCCCCATTCTCTGAATAGTTATGCGCTAACAGTTTTCCCAAAAAAGTTCTAAAACTGATACCACGGAACTTCAACGCACTTTCTTCCGTAAAATTTCCCACCGCCTACGCCTATGTTTAATGTATACCTCAAAACATCACCGGGGAAGTGAAATTATTTGATTTGAGCGCTTAAATATTGCATATTCTTTAATAAAGGTCATTTATTACATCAAAATTAATCCACAATTTGATATAAATGGCGTCGCGAAAAAATACAAATCACGTGATTCGCCTCCAATTGAAGAATTTGTTTTAGAGCGAGTACTCTGATATAAATATTCTGGAATCGGGGACTCAGAACTCGGGAATTTTTATATATTATCATTGCGCAATAGGAACTGCGTAGTATCCTGATCTAAATAACGAGTACCCGTTTGATAAACTCCCGTTAGCGTATAATATCTCACGAGAACACAACACCTCCCATCGCAAAAGAGCCGCTGGCTCGCCGGCTATATTGTCGTTCGTAATAATTCAATTTGGATCATTTAATGTTGATCAGCATTACAAAATTGATGCACATTTTCTCCCGTACTTGTTTGGTACATAAATTTGGTCTTAAAATATATTTATAAGGAAGCAATTTAATCACGCCAAGACGGGTTTAAGCGCATTTTGACTACAAAAGTGTGGAATAAACTTTATTATATCTTGAACATACGTGGCCTACTATTAGTATTAATCTAATAGGTGGTCGAGATTTACAAATCCGAGGCCTGTATTGACTTCTAGAGGGGCAGGAAATGTATCAGGGCAGATATCGGTGTGAAGTAGACACACCCTGTGACACGCTTGTTATTATTATACACGTTATTCTTACAAATTTTCTTGTACAATCTGCTGAGTTAGGGGGTGGGCTTCTAATACAGAGTTTTGCCATTTTGAAACTGCTAAGAAATCATTGGAGCTCATATGTCAAAGTTAGGGGGTGGGCTTCTATTAGAGCATAGGCTACAATTAAGCGAAATACGGTACCTTCCGTTTTTTGTCTAGAAAAACCTTGATACATTCCTTTGTTTGCAATCAGCAACTGGTGTATTCTGTCCATGTATGTATACCGATGTGCCTAACCAATAATCTTACAATCTGCAGTAGCATAATAACGTCCTCTAAGCAGCATTGACATAGTTCATGATGAATCGTATGATCGCGATTATTTTTTTTTACTGATCGCGATTATGAAAAGTGAATAATCGTGCAACCCTAGTTTGAGGGCAGCAATGAATGCTGTCAATCACTCTTAACGCTTGCTTCAGTCAGTGTGGACTGAAGCAGGGCAGACCACCCTGTGCCACCTGCAGCGCATTCTTGCGTCAATAACGACCGTGTGCTGTCAGTGGACGCGCTGGCACGGGTGCAGGTCATAGACCACATGTGTCCAGCTGCGACCGTCAGGGGCCGGTTACTTGTGACTCCCTGAACGGACTGAGCATCTTTGGTGGCCAAGCGCGGGCCATCTTAGAAGATTCAGCTAACATCGCTCAAAGTCGACAGTTGAATATGCAGTTAGAGCTGGTGCGGCAAGCACACGCATTAGGAGCTGCATCCAAACCGCCAGTTGCACAGCCGGCCTCCCAAAAGCAGAAGAACAAGGCAAGGCGAAAGCCATGTGGGTCTTCTCAGCCGCCTGCAACTAAGACGGCGAGGAAGGCTGTTGAGGCTCCTGCTTGCCCTAGTGGCGGCTCTGATCGCCCGAGAGGCGGTAAGGGCAAGGGTAAGTCTTCCACGGGCGGCAAGATGGGAGGGGATCGTACCTGAGGTTAAGATGGTTCCGATCGCATCTGTCTGGACCGCGCCTTTGCAACAGGAACAGCGGTGCCAGTCAGACAAGTCAAGTAGAGACCAAAATGGTTATCTCTTCGTCGTTAAGACGGGTTGGGGTGAGTGGATCACGAGCCAGGCACCCTCCTTAGTTGTCAATGCGGCTGTAGTGGGTGGAAAGCTCATACGTTTTGCCGAGGCTTGGCGAAGTGTGACGTCAGACAGTGGTCTTAGGATGAATATCCCAGGGGCACATGCCAGAGTAGTGGGACTAGGGCTAAGCGATATAGCTAGCCAGGTTAGAGGTGATGCTGCTCAGTCTCTGAAATTGCTTTTAGAGCTAGGCTGGATAGTCAACAAGAAATCCGAGTGGACACCAACTCAACACTTAATTTATCTTGGGATGCGATTCGATCTCAAGGAAGGCAGGGTAGACCCATCAGAGCCCAGGTTGGAGTCTCTGAAAGCCATCCTCAAGAGCGTTCGATTGGGAAAAACATTCAGGCGAGGAGGGTTCGTCAGATGCTAGGCATGATTGTCTCCATGGAGCAGATGATCCCGTAGGCTGCTGTTATGCGAAGACCTATCCAGTTGTATCTGATGTCTGTGAAAATCCAGTTGTATCTGATGTCTCTCTGAAAACAGAAAACTGAACCCCTGTCAAAGCTGGTACCAATTTTGGAACCGATAATGTTGCATCTTGCACAACTAAATGTGTGGATGTGAAAATGTGTCATTACATTGGGAATGCATTGAAAAGCTCTACAGTTTTTGTCGTTTTCTCAATTAAAACCCCTTGAGTGATAAAATATGGTATGGAAATGTCAGTAATAACACATATATATAATCTTAACTCTTACCACTCTGATGTCAAAACTCTCTATTTTTACTGAGATGCCTAGTTAGCGAACATACTGGCACGTACATTTTGGAAACAATTTTGGTGGACAGAGTTGCTGTCTAACAGCAACATCTTCCACCATAATTGTTTCGAAAATGTGCATCAATTTTGAAAACAATTTAAAAAAAAAAGAAAATATCTTGATGTCGGAATTCTAGGAGTTAATATTATTTTTCAAAAGTAGAGAACCTTAATGCAAAATACTATATTTATGTAACTCGCTCATATGTAAATGACGATATCCAAAAAGAGAAGTTTTTCAATAATATCAAACACTTTGGTGTAACAAAAATGCTTCACAGAGGAGCTATCAGGCTATCGTCAATGCCTTCAATTAAATCTATCCCTCATCTGTTTATAGATAGAACCTTTCCTGTTTGATTTAATGAGATTATAGTGATAGCCATGAACAACTTTGTTTCCTTCTGAATACAAGTGTCCTGAACTAGTAACGTTTTCTAGATGAAAGACAAGCTACACCATCAGGCGTAATGTGAAATGAAAAATAATCACTCATCGATTCAACATTTGGTCTTACAGTCACTACAGTGTCCTTACAAATCATATCATACATTGAGTTGTATACGGCCTGGGTTTATGTTTGTCTCTAATGTATTTGTGTCCAGAGAGTTGTTACCACCATTACCAGTATGGGCGGAGAACGAAACTAGATTTCAACATAACTGTTGTTCTCACAGTCCGAATAATTTCCCTGTATGCAATGGAAACAATATCAGGAAAGTAATCTAATGTACAATTTTCCCTTGGTATATCATCATATGCTGATACCACAGAATGTATTTTTTGTGTTCCTTTCACAGTGAAAAATTGTGCACGTTCAATGTGCTAACCAAACACCCTTTCGAAGCCTTGGGTTTGGTTAGTCTAAAGCATCTGACTCTTAAGGCGGTCTTTCTATTGGCAGCTTCCTAAGCTAGAAGGCGCAGTGAGATCCATGCACTTTCAGCAGAGGGACTGATTTATTGTCTCTGGAGAGGGTCTGCAACTGCTTCCAAAAGTAGAATTTATGTCAAAGAACCAATCTTTGAGATATCCCGGCAAACCGATCATAATACCAAAACTAACCAGGTATGATCGTGATGCCAATGCCTGGTGTGCTTTGACCATGTACAAGAAACGGGCTGACTCTACGGTCAAATGATAGACATCTGTGGATCTGCCATAAGGAGCCTTATGGCGCCCCATCCATGGATACTATCTCTGACTGGGTAGTCGAATGCATTCAGACTACCCACGAGATTGTTGAGCCAAAGTGTAACGGTTGTGGTGTTTTGTCTGGAATCCAAAAGTCATAAGGTAATCATAGTTAAACTGTTATTTGTATAATGTTTATATATCATATTCATTCATTTTATATATCCATGCTTTTTCCCAGGCTTGTGTGGCAAGAGCCAGTAACCCTCTTGGCATACTTGTGTTTTCAGGCAAGATGCATGTTCGTTAGTGACAAGTTTAGTCTAGAACTTTCTCTAGGGGCAAAAGAAGCTTTGTATGGCTTGCCCCTTCCCACCAGGTTACTGATCAAATCTGGTGTTATCAATAAGTAATGTAATTGTAAGTATTGATCGAAGGAGAATGGAGGTTTCAATTTCCCTTTCTCCGAGGTCTAACAATACTTACCATTACATTACAGACCCTGCATCCCAGCCCCACGAAGGCAAGCCATGTGTCAGGTCTTGGTCGGGAGCTATGCAAACATATGATAAGACATGTACATGGTAACGGGTACCCGTTTGTTGGGGGCGGCTACACAGTTCCAGGAACCAGTAAGAGCTTGTCAAATCAGAAAATTCTTATGTGACAGACCCACGGGTGCTGTTATCAATAAGTAATGTAATGGTAAGTATTGTTAGATCGCGGAGAAGGGGAAATTGAAACTCCTTCATTCCACATTAAAATTGAAACTTAAACATAACAGGGGAATTTATGACCATTTTGCAGAGAAGCGAGGGTATCGACTATTAACACCGTAACACTCATATCGGCCAAAAACGGCCTCTGCAGTGTTATTGAGATATGTCAATTTGCAGACTAAGAGAAGAGGATTTTAGAAAATTTTTACCAATTGCCTGGGGCGATAACCGAGCCAGTCATTCCAGTGGTAAATTGTCTAAAATTCTCCTCTTGTTTTGCAAATGGACCTTTTCTATGATAAAATTGAAATTATATTGAACAAATTTGAGTTATTAAGGGTTAATTAGAAGCTTGAGATTCCTCTCTAGGTCTGTATAAACAAATATTAGCTCACCTGGCTGAATGGCCAAGTCATGTTAAGTCATACTGGGATTTTAGCCATTTTTTATGCGCCCATTTTTGGGTCGTATTGTGTGATGGTGCGTGGTGTCTGTCTGTTAGCAAGGTTTTTATTCTACATTTGAAATTTATGTTTTAGTGGACATATTAGATTGAGATGTGTCATGATTCTGTTTCGGCGAGATCCGTCCATATGTATGAGAGTTATTCCCTAAAACACATAAAAAAATTTGTGTCTATTCCATATCTCAAACGGTTTAATATCACATTTGGGAAAAATCGACAAAATCAGATTTTTTTCAATTTAATCAAGTTTTGGGGTGTTTTTTTATGATTTAACTATAACAAAATCATTGATGTTTTGGACATGACCTCATGTTCGGAACTAAATAGAATATAATCACTAAACAATGTTGATCTTATTTATACTATTAAAATGTATTATAACAATAAGCATCCCAGAATTTGGTCTTGCTGTTCTGAAGACATTTTTAACTCACCAAGTGAGCTTATGCCGTGGCGACCGTCTGTCCATCAACTTTTCATTTAAACGACTTCTCAAGAACTGCTGGTCCCATTTCAATTATATTTGGCAGGAAGCATCCTTAGGGCATAGGGATCCAAATTTCTTCAAATGACGCCGATCGGCCAATTTGGCCGGTGGCCATCTTGGATTTTGGCCGATTTTTAGAAATGTCAAAATCATCGAAACCGTTTGAGGGATCGATTCAGAACTCATGAAATATAATCTAGGGCAAGAGCTGAACCAAGTTTGTTCAAGCGAACTTGATTGACCAAATTGTTAAGCGGCCATCTTGAATGACCTAGTTTTCGCAAAAATTTCTTCCCCGGAACTTCTGAAGCGATCAGGCTGAAATTTGTGATATATGGTTAGGAACTAAGGGCCATTAAAGTTGTTCAAGAGAAGTTGATACGTCAAAAAATATTGTCCGCAGTGGGCCAATCAAAATATATCATTTTTGGTGGCCATATTGGATTTTTTTTTTTTACTTGGAGTTTGACGGCGAAATTGATTTTGTATAGGTTTTTGGGTATTCTGATCTCAAATTTACAATTTTCGAAATTGTCGGATAAACGGTTTGGCGGCCATCTTGGATCATTTTCCTGCCAATTTCAATTATATTTTGCAGGAAGCTTCCTTCGGGCATAAAGATTCCATTTTGTTTGAACGGAGCTGATCGGCCAATTTGGCCGGCAGCCATCTTGGATTTCGGCCGATTTTTAGAAATGTCTTTAAAAAGCTTCTCCGAAACCGTTGGAGGGATCAATTCCGAACTCATGAAATATGATCTAGGGCAAGAGCTGACCCAAGTTTGTTCAAGGGAACTTGATTGACCAAATGGTTCAGCGGTCATCTTGGGTGACCTCGTTTTCGCAAAAACGATTTCCCCATAACTGCTGAAGCGATCAGGCCGAAATCTTTTATATACACCTGTGCAAAAGTTAAGCACCACCCTATTTTTACGCACATGCGAGGGTATATTCATGTGCTATGAAGAAAGCAATAGCATAAACATTTATGTACCCATCCATCTTAGTGCAAGAGGTAATAATGCAACTAGAGGAATGCTGATTACTATTGCCCTACAGTTGACACACGTGGCTAGATTGTCATTAATGGTGGTGGTTCCAGGTGCATGATTTACAAAATGGACCACAACTCTATCCAGTATGGAATCTTGATATCTTTGTCCATTTAGTGTTCCAGGTACAGTCAACAGATCCAGCTTACAATCAAATGAGATGCACCCCCATATCATAAAATTCCTAATCTTGTCGCCTAAATCTGTATGTAATGTTCTACACCTCAAACTGGACTTTTACATAACTGAACACGTGTGCTGTTTCCCGCCACGCACGGACATCAAGCGGCGTGAAGTCATGCATGCATGTGCATTTCGTACTTGGAATTATGTCAGCTAATGCGGGGACAAAAAGTATGGCAGCCTAGTTGTACCATCATGTTTCTACGTTCTATTGTTTTTGCTGGTGCTTAACTTTTGCACAGGTGTATATATGATTAGGGACTAAGGGCAATTAAAGTTGTTCAAGAGAAGTTGATCCGTCAAAAAGCATGGCCGCCGTGGGCCAATCAATATATACACCTGTGCAAAAGTTAAGCACCACCATATTTTTACGCACATGCGATGGTATATTCATGTGCTGTGCTATGAAGAAAGCAATAGCATAAACATTTATGTACCCATACATCTTAGTGCAAGAGGTAATAATGCAACTAGAGGAATGCTGATTATGATGGTGGGGAAACACTGTATGTTTTTGTTTGAACTTGAAAACGAGCCTGAATATGGTTACGTTGACACAACTGACAATTGCCCTACAGTTGACACACGTGGCTAGATTGTCATTACTGGTGTCTGAAAATGAAGTTTAACATCTGTGCACGAGTTTGAGACTGTCATTATTAATACCGGGTATATCCACCTTGTGCCTGGATGACGGCCTGGACACGACGTCTCATGCTGGTCACCAACCGACTGATACGCCATTGTGGTATTCGTTGCCATTCAAGATGGAGTGCGTCTGTTAATTCCTGTAGGTTCTGCACAGGAGGATCCCTCCTCACCATGTTTCCCAGAATGTCCCAGATATGCTCAATAGGGTTCATGTCAGGGCTCCTTGCTGGCCATGGTAGGGTTTCGATGGCATTCTGGCGGAGGTATTCATGCACAGCTCTAGCACGATGTGATCGGGCGTTGTCATCCATGAATATAGGGTGGGTTCCAGGTGCATGATTTACAAAATGAGGGACCACAACTCTATCCAGTATGGAATCTTGATATCTTTGTCCATTTAGTGTTCCAGGTACAGTCAACAGATCCAGCTTACAATCAAATGAGATGCACCCCCATATCATAACGGAACCTCCACCAAATGGAACTTCTTCCATGATGTTACGTTGGTCGTACGCCGTGCGTCTGGACCTCCATACACAAGTTCGACCATCTGTGGCATGAAGCAGGAACCGACTTTCATCGGACCAGTGTACCCGTCTCCAGGATCTCATGTTCCAGTGTCTTCTTTCGTTGCACCACCTCAGACGCTCCTCTTTGTGGTGTGCAGTGAGGAGAGGACGTCTGACAGGTCTCCTAGCTTTCATGCCAGCAGCATACAGTCTCCTTTTGACGGTAGACATTGACACTCTATTGCGCGTTTCCCATTGCTGGCTGAGCACTCTGCTGTTGGTGAATGGAGATCTCCTAACAAGGCGTACTAGGGCTCGATCATCACGGGCAGTAGTCTTTTTCGGTCTTCCAGATCTAGGCCTGTCCTTCACCTCGTTAGTTTGCCCATGTTTTGCAATCAAACGACTGATTACAGTATGGTTAATGTTCAGCTGTCTGCCAATCTCTCTGCATGACATACCAGTGGTATGCATGCCTATGATTTGCCATTTCACACGATCACTTAACCTTCGTCTTGCCATAGCAGTTCACAATCAAGAGCTAATTCTCTCTGTACAAATAAACCACGGTCATGAACACAAAATTCCTAATCTTGTCGCCTAAATCTGTATGTAATGTTCTACACCTCAAACTGGACTTTTACATAACTGAACACGTGTGCTGTTTCCCGCCACGCACGGACATCAAGCGGCGTGAAGTCATGCATGCATGTGCATTTCGTACTTGGAATTATGTCAGCTAATGCGGGGACAAAAAGTATGGCAGCCTAGTTGTACCATCATGTTTCTACGTTCTATTGTTTCTGCTGGTGCTTAGCTTTTGCACAGGTGTATATATGATTAGGGACTAAGGGCAATTAAAGTTGTACAAGAGAAGTTGATCCGTCAAAAAGCATGGCCGCCGTGGGCCAATCAATATATACACCTGTGCAAAAGTTAAGCACCACCCTATTTTTACGCACATGCGAGGGTATATTCATGTGCTATGAAGAAAGCAATAGCATAAACATTTATGTACCCATCCATCTTAGTACAAGAGGTAATAATGCAACTAGAGGAATGCTGATTATGATGGTGGGGAAACACTGTATGTTTTTGTTTGAACTTGAAAACGAGGCCTGAATATGGTTACGTTGACACAACTGACAATTGCCCTACAGTTGACACACGTGGCTAGATTGTCATTAATGGTGTCTGAAAACGAAGTTTAACATCTGTGCACGAGTTTGAGACTGTCATTATTAATACCGGGTATATCCACCTTGTGCCTGGATGACGGCCTGGACACGACGTCTCATGCTGGTCACCAACCGACTGATACGCCATTGTGGTATTCGTTGCCATTCAAGATGGAGTGCGTCTGTTAATTCCTGTAGGTTCTGCACAGGAGGATCCCTCCTCACCATGTTTCCCAGGATGTCCCAGATATGCTCAATAGGGTTCATGTCAGGGCTCCTTGCTGGCCATGGTAGGGTTTCGATGGCATTCTGGCGGAGGTATTCATGCACAGCTCTAGCACGATGTGATCGGGCGTTGTCATCCATGAATATAGGCTGGGTTCCAGGTGCATGATTTACAAAATGAGGGACCACAACTCTATCCAGTATGGAATCTTGATATCTTTGTCCATTTAGTGTTCCAGGTACAGTCAACAGATCCAGCTTACAATCAAATGAGATGCACCCCCATATCATAACGGAACCTCCACCAAATGGAACTTCTTCCATGATGTTACGTTGGTCGTACGTTGCACCACCTCAGACGCTCCTCTTTGTGGTGTGCAGTGAGGAGAGGACGTCTGACAGGTCTCCTAGCTTTCATGCCAGCAGCATACAGTCTCCTTTTGACGGTAGACATTGACACTCTATTGCGCGTTTCCCATTGCTGGCTGAGCACTCTGCTGTGGGTGAATGGAGATCTCCTAACAAGGCGTACTAGGGCTCGATCATCACGGGCAGTAGTCTTCTTCGGTCTTCCAGATCTAGGCCTGTCCTTCACCTCGTTAGTTTGCCCATGTTTTGCAATCAAACGACTGATTACAGTATGGTTAATGTTCAGCTGTCTGCCAATCTCTCTGCATGACATACCAGTGGTATGCATGCCTATGATTTGCCATTTCACACGATCACTTAACCTTCGTCTTGCCATAGCGGTTCACAATCAAGAGCTAATTCTCTCTGTACAAATAAACCACGGTCATGAACACAAAATTCCTAATCTTGTCGCCTAAATCTGTATGTAATGTTCTACACCTCAAACTGGACTTTTACATAACTGAACACGTGTGCTGTTTCCCGCCACGCACGGACATCAAGCGGCGTGAAGTCATGCATGCATGCATGCATGCATGTGCATTTCGTACTTGGAATTATGTCAGCTAACGCGGGGACAAAAAGTATGGCAGCCTAGTTGTACCATCATGTTTCTACGTTCTATTGTTTTTGCTGGTGCTTAACTTTTGCACAGGTGTATATAACGTGTTTGGCGGCCATATTGGATTTTTTTAGTTGATGGATTTTGAGGCCCAAATTGGTTTTATATATGTTTTTGTCTCGCCTGCGAAGCAGGATTGAGACATAGGTATCACTTCCAGCGGCGGCTTAAACTTTTACGTTAAGTTTATATCTCAGCAATGCCAGATGCAATTGGAACCAAACTTGGGTGCATGGTAATATACATCAAAAGGAAGCAGCCCGTCGATAAAAAGGGCATGAGGTCAAGGTTACAGGGGTTAAAGGTTACAGTATAATCTTTGTTGATATTTTTCGTTAAGTTTTGCGTTAAACAAAAGTTATTGCCTTATATCTCAGCAATGCCTGATCCAATTGGAACCAAACTTGGGTACATGGTGATATACATCAAAAGGAAGCAGCATGCTGATGCAGACATCATGCGGGCAAGTTTATGGGGGTCAAAGGTCATGGTATAATCTTTGTTGATATTTTATGTTAAGTTTTTGCACTAAACAAAAGTTATTGCCTTATATCTCAGCAATGCCTGATCCTATTGGAACCAAACATTGTCAAAGTTCACAGTATAATCTTTGTTAATATTTTACGTTACGTTTTTGCGTTTAGCAACTTTTCAGCTTATATTTCAGTTTGGTTAAGCCTATTGCAACTAAACTTGGATACCTGGTTACCTATAATGATAGGAAGCGGCATGATGATGTTGGGGTCACAAGGTCACGGTCACTGTGACCTTGATATAGAACTCTGTTATTTCAACATTAAGTTTTTGCGTTTAGCAAAACTTCTCATCTTATATTTCAGGATTGGTTAAGCCTATTGCAACTAAACTTAGATACATGGTTACCCATAATGATAGGAAGCAGCGTGATGATGTTATGGTCACAAGGTCAAAGGTCAACGTCACTGATCTTGATGCAGAACTGTTATTTCAACATTAAGATTTTGCGTTTAGCAAAACTTCTCATCTTATATTTCAGGATTGGTTAAGCCTATTGCAACTGAACTTGGATACATGGTTACCTATCATGTTAGGATGCACCATGATGTTGGGATACACACGGTCAAGGTCACTGACCTTGATATTTTCACTTTATATTTCAGGATTGGTTAAGCCTATTGCAACTAAACTTGGATACCTGGTTACCTATAATCTTAGGAAGCGGCATGATAACATTGAGGGCTGAAGGTCAAAGGTCACAGTAGCTGTGCTAAACGAGACAGGCGAGACATTTAATTCCGCGGAATTCTTGTTACATATTGTGATTTCAAATTTGCCATTTTCGAGACTGTTGGATAAATGGTTTAGCGGCCATCTTGGATCATTTACCTGCCAAAATCTCCCATGGGAAATTTAAAATGTATTCTCGTGCCATCTTGGAGTTTGGTCTTAAAAATCTTCTCAAAAACCGCTTGGGGGATCAATTCAAAACGCATGAAATATCATCTAGGGCAAGAGCTGCACCAAGTTTGTTCAAGGAAACTTTATTGGCCAAATGGCTTGCGGCCATCTTGGATAACTATCTACGTCAGAAATATGGCCGCAGTGGACCAATCAAAATGTAGCGTGTTTGCCAGCCATATTGGACTTGCAAAAATGTCCACAAACTCATTTAAAAGACTACTCCTTAACCACCCACCAACAATTTTGACAAAAATGCATAGTGCTCCAAGTGAGTGACACAGGCCCGTTGGCCCTCTTGTTTAATTTGTTGTCACATTTTGAAATAACTGCAGGTCTACTGGACGGGTCATGCCCATTGACCAAATTTCTAATAAACATGCCTACACTACCGTAACCATGTTTTGTCTACACTTGATGGGCTACTTTTTATCCGTCTTAATATTTTGTGGATAAAATTTGTATAACTCTGGACATGGTATAAAATATTTTGAATACAATTTAACTGAATGTAGTCTGCAATAACTGTCGGTAAAATTTGTTTGAAAATATTCAGCTGGTCTAGAGTTAATATTGTATAGTGAAATTATTGTCTAGTGGCTGGCTGCACTCAAAGTCAAGTCAGTTAAAAATAATACCCACAGAACTGTTATAAATAGTATTGGTCTGTGCTGTGTTTATGCATCAAATAACAACTAAGGAAAGTTTCCACTAACTGTACTGATAGAATTAGTTTCTTAATTCTAAAATTAGCATAATATTGTATAACCAGGTCTATTAACTATCTGAAACAATGGCTATCATAACTTTAAACAAATCTTGAAATTTTATAGTGCAAATGAGATGAGTTGAGGGAAAAAATAAAAAAGTTGATTTTTTTCAGCTTGATTTAATCATGTGATTTAATCAAAACAACCCTGTTTAATATCCATTTAAATTTTTGTTTCAGTTGATATATTATTATGTAGAGACGAAGTGTCATGATTTTGTTTCAGCAAGTATTTGGGAGTTCTTTGCTATTATGATCCTTTATGCAAATTAAGCGTTACATAACAGTGGAAGTGTTACCATACAGCGGTAATAATGTTTTTGGGTAGCCCGCTGAAATACCACAATCTTCGTCTGTTGGATGGATAAACTGAAACGGTCCGGATGGATAAACTGAAAATGTCCGTCTTTAACGCTTAGTAGTCCGACATAGGCTTGCGCGATTTTTGATTTGAAACATCGCGATCGATTTTATTTTTTTAAATCGCGATTTTCGATTAAATCGTAGGTCCAAATTCCCAAAAGTATAAACCGGGTTAACGTGACTTGTTTCTAGAAAAAGTTGAAATAAATGATACAAAAATAGCACGAAATTAGAACACATGTTCATGCGACGAGTTCTTACCATCCTACGTCTATGCTTAATGTATACCTTATATCCATCATCGCGGGAGTGAAATTATTAATTGGGACTGCCTAAATATTGCGTATAGTTTAATAAACATTTAATTCATCAAAATTTGAGATAATAATGTCGCCGAGAAAAAAATATAAATTACATGATGCTTCCGCTTATAGCCTCCCTTTGTAGGACGAGTTTAGGTCGTTACCGGAGTAACGCGAAGACGCTAATATTAGTATCACGGGAGATACTGCGCAATTCACATACATAGGACGGCAGCTTTGAGTAGGTACTAGTGTAACGGCGTAAACTCGTCTTATAGTGCGGTTTATAGTTGCTTTCAGAACGTACGATTTACATTTAAGAGTAATCAACAGTTCAAAATCAAACAATCTGGAATGCTGTTGCTTTATTTTCTTTAATTTGACATGACAACCGAATCAAAAAGGAAAAATTATTAGACCGTCTGAAATTGCTATCTCTAGAATTAAACAGAATTATGTTCACTGATTGCCTAACACTCTGAAACTGTATATACTTGACATTTCACAACAGACTCGGGGTCTGCAGCGAAAGAAAGAAAATTATATGGCGATTCGACGGAGTAACTAGCTGATTTTCTCAATGACAAAGAAAGGCGTTACCTCGCTATTGTTAGCTTGTTTATTGTAGCGCTTTGTGTTGTGATTAGTAATTATTCGACACGTGCATGGCACGGCGGGATATACACACAATGAACACAGGCGTGAGTCGAGTATACTTGTACTCATGTACTGATATAATGCGACGGAAAAGTACACACTTCAGATTTTTTTAAAACATGAAGTTTTTGACGGATTTTCCGATCTTTCCTTAATTACATCGTAAAAATCGCGATTTTAAAAATAAATCGAACTTCACGATTAAATCGAAAAATCGCGCAAGCCTAGTCCGACACGTACAAATTGTATGTCTTTACCATTTAATAAACATTCTGTTGGATATTTTGAAACTAATTTGACTCGGTGCTGTAGCTGCCATAGACAGCAACTGCACCCAGTGAAATTAGATTCAAAAATATTCAACAGCTTACCTGTATATTTTTCTGGAAATTGATAGGCAGGGATCGATCAATCCCAACACGAGCTTGATGTGGGTGGAGCTTAGCTAGTGATGGGTGGGGCATAGCTAAAATTGGAAAGGTCCATTACTTGCCTAAGAATGGTGATATGTGATCTTTCCCCAGTCTTTCATTGTCAAAAAAGTTCACCAAAACTTTAGGCAGGGAGCTTGTTTGTTCGCCACATCGCAGCTTTATACACATTTGGCAAATTCACCCTGTCCCTGTAAACATAGCATTTTGAACTCTTATTGCCATGTATTAATGCTCACTCAGAAGCCTTTAGTAACTTTTTTATTGTTGACAATTTCATTAATAGGAAGAAGAGAAGAGAAAAGAGGGAGGCAAGTTTTCTCATTTAAATCATGAACTACATATCATGGTGGAGGTGTATACAGAGATTTCAGATGCTTATGGTCGTATGTCACACGCATTAATGGAACTAAAGAAACATCTTCTTCCAGTAAGTTCTCAAGCACTGTCAACAGGAAAAAGTAAATTTTGTCATAGAAATTGTCCACTTGCACACCAGGGAAGACTATTTTTTTTAATTCATCACTTGGAACAATTGGCCTTGGTTATTGAGCTAGTCATTCCAGGATTAATCGTTCAAAAATAGTTTTCTGGTTTTGCAAATGAACATTTATCAAGACCAACGCCATGACTTCAGAAACTTAGTAATTGTCATATATCATTGTATATACAAAAGGTTAAAAAAAAGTTGAGTCAGCTTTGTTGCACTACCATACCACCTAATACATATTATAATTACCAAACAAGTTATATATCATTTGACTCATTATCCAATGAGCAAAGAGAACACTATTTGAAAATTTACAACTTGAATGACTGACAACTTCCAGTTATAAACCTTCAAAAATAAGCTTTTTCTTTACATGCAAATAGATATTGCTGGACAAACATTATGGTTTTCCTAACTATTAAAGGTTAAAAAATCAATTTTCAGGATCCAAATGACGAGATTGGATTGGAACAGCGACAAGAGATGATGTTCATAAATGGTGCAGGAGGACCGCAAGGTGGACCACCACCAATGAGAGGGCGTGGTGCCCCTCGTGGTATGGGCGGTGGCCAAGCTTTATTAGCAACACCCATGCATGGAGGTCGAGGCGCACCAATGGGAGGCAGAGGAGTGACATCACCCAGAGGGTCTGCACCCCGTGGTGCACCACCTTCAAGGTTTTTCTAGCTTCTAAAGTTATTTGTGATATATGCCATTAAGGGGCTGGCTCTACATGGCATGGTTAATAATAACAAAATATAAACTTAATGCAAGCTAATTGTCTGATTGAGGCTCTTATTAAAAACTTACTACGTATGGGGAAAGGAGGATTATGCGCCTGTGCTGGTCTGTTCGTGGCGGCATCTCAGAAATTGATCAATGTGTTGTTACGCAATGTTAATCACATAAAGCAAGTCTTCATGTAATCACCAACTTATCCATGGAAAAAAAATCTGAGAAATGCATAATCGCTTTGTGCGTCGATCCATTTCCTAATATTTTTTTGTCTAACGTGTTTTCAAGGGTTTTCACATATTCACTAAACTAGGTATGTGGATGCATCATGGCCTAAAGGTGTTATGTGTAAAAAGTAGGTCAACATACCCTACTGTACTTTTCACTGTTCACTGAACATAATAGATTGGTCTTGTCCTGGCTATAGTTAAAAAATGTGTGTATACAGTAACCAAATGTGGTGTATGGATGCATTGTCGGTTACTGTTGTCGCATATCAAAATTAGGTCACAGTAACCTACTTTTTATGGTTCACTCAGTCATAGAAAATTGTATTTTTGTGCCCCAGTTTTTATTCGGACCATATTTTCGAAATTTGTTCACATATAATCACCTAACTTGGTATTTGGTCCAATGCATCATAGCTAATGTGTCATGTAGCAAAAGTAGGTAAGTGTGACCTGTCTTTCGCGGTTCACTGAACATCATTGATTATCCTTGTCCGAGATGTAGTTTCAAGTTTTTTTTATATCCAGTTACGAAACTTGTATGTATGCATTCTGGTTTGTCATCATTAAAAGTAGGTTAACCTGACTTGCTTTTCATGGTTCACTGAGCATCGTAGAAGGCTCTTGTCCTGGCTTTAGTTGTGTGAGTCTTTTGTATACATTAACAAATCTTGGTGTATGGATGTATTATACTTGTATCAAGTCATGGTTCACCCGACTTCAATATTAACACTTTAATGGTCTAGTGGAATCCCCATTTACAGGGCAAGAGAATAGTTTTTGAAAATTTACCACTTGAATGACTGGCTCGATAACCGAGTCGGTCATTTAAGTGATACATTTTCAAAAAAATTTATGTTTTTGGCCTGTAAATGGACATTTCAAAAAGCAGATATTAAGATTTTCTTGACTAAAGTTGACGATTAACGGGTTAATTGCAATGCATGCGTTTAGGGAAAGGCGGGATTCAGCGGAAGGCTGGTGTATTCTTTGCATCAATAAAACACTAGTTTGACAAATTGTAGCCATTTTAAATGGTTAACATTATTAGTACACGCAATGTGTAATGTAGACAACTAGCAGATGTTAAGTTTGTCCTGTTTTTAGTCCTGAGAATTAACAAGATAATGAACAGTTTTCATCATGCATCATTTCTACTTACTACAAATTTAACTTTGAATGCTGCAAGCTACCAGATAATAATTTCAATGGACCTTTCCAGTTTTAGCTATGCCCCGCCCATCTGTAGCTTATCTCCACCCACACTTTGCCCATGTTGGTATCGATCAATCTATCTCTGAACTCCTTGACTATCAATTTCGAGACAACTATGCAGGTAAGCTGTTGAATATTTTGAAACTAAGGGAGCAACAGCGCCCAGTCAAATTAGTTTCAAAATATTCAACAGCATGTTTATTAAATAGGAAAGACAGGTACAATGTGTCAGACTAAAGTGTTAAAGGCGGACTATTTCGAATCATTCATGACGTCACGATTATGACGTCATCATACACATCACTTCTAAGTAAGTATGACGTCAGATGATCTATGGGTAAACTTGGAAAGGTCCATAGACAATAACTGAGGACTTACTGAATTTGAAAGCAGTTTAACTTTAACTGAAAGTGAGCCAACAAGAAGTTTGTTTGAAGTCGATTTTAAAATATTCAGGCGGTCTAGAGTTAAACCCAGTGGAAGATGTAGTTGTAGATATTCCGCAGACAGATAGTTAAATAATTTTTTGCGCACATTTTCAGGGGAGTGATTGGTGGCCCACCGCCAATGCGTGGTATTTCTGGTCGTGGAGGACCACCTCGTGGACGTGGCAGTGTTGGAGGACCACCTCGTGGACGTGGAGCTGCACCACCACCTATTAGCCGTGGTATGCAATTAGGCCGAGGTGCACCAAGTCAACGCGGTGTCATGAGACCACCGATAGCTCCAATACAACCCCAGCCTCTTGAAGAGACACATGATTATTTTGTAAGTAGATTCCAATATTCCAATATAAATTACACGGCATAGCACAAACTTGTAAAGATTTTTGCGGTGGCACCTCAAAAACGTCAATCTAGTACCACTAGACCAATAAAGACAAAAAAGGCCTATAGGAGCTCAAGATGTTTGTAATGGATACAGCACAATGGGGACAGCTAAAACTGATTGTAGATGAAAGAAATTTCCTTTAATTTCAAACGCTAAACAGTCACTGATCATCCAGATTGGCAGATAAATTTTTTCCGATATTGTCAGCTGCTGGACAAGAATTAGTTTTTTGCATATGTATACATATATGTGACATGCGTGTAAGAATTCCTGTGTGGATTTTTAATTCTCGATGTTGATATGAATAGTTCATGTGTATACATATTAAGTTTGGGAAAAGGCAATAAATATTTGTTTATTCACATTTTACTAGATGTCCATTAAATATGTGTGTAATTGCCAAATTTGTCATGGTTTTCATGACACAATTAGCCAAAGAGATTCATATTGAATACAAATGGCATCAAAAACATGGTAATTAGCTCACCTGGCCTTAAAGGCGACCGTCTGTCCATCGGTTGTCCGTCAACCTTTCCCATAAACAACTTCTCACGCCGATTTCAAGTATATCTGACGGGAACCATCCTTAGGACAATAGGGATCCAAGTTTGAAGCCAATCGACCAATTTTTGCCTGTTCCCATCTTGGATTTTGGCCGTTTTTTTAGAAATGTCTAAAAAATATCGGAAACTGGTGGGCTGGTTTGCGGGGTGGGATGACCTAATTTTAACGAAAGCGTCTTCAGAACCGCTGAACGGATCGAGGCGAAATTTGGCAGATGTGATTAGGGATTAAGGGCCATTAAAGTTTTGTTCATGGGAAATTGATCCGTCAAAAAACATGGCCAAGCAAAATATAGCATGTTTGGCAGCCATATTGGATATTTTTCTTTTAGTGGATTTTTAAGCCGAAATTTGGTGTATATAGTGTTTTGGGTATTCTGATTTCAAATGAGTCACCGAATTGTTATTATTACAGCAATCAAGTTATGAAGATCCATATGGAGTCGAGGCAGCACAGGAACCAATGCAGGAAGACATTTATGGTGGAGCAGGGTAAGTTGCATGTAGGCTAACGTCATAATCAATTACATTGTGAATGATGTGATTTAATCCGTCATGAACGCTTAATATCCCATCAAGTTGTACGAATTGTATGTCTACTATTTTAAAAACATTTTTTTGAATATTCTGATACTAATTATCCCCCACAAAAGCGGGATAATTATATTCACTTCTGTCCGTGTGTCATTCATACAGGTCTTCATTCGATAACTACTTTTGCTGGGAGTATCATGACGGAATTTCATTGAAAGTTGGCTGTAGTGGTACGGAACCCCGTTATTTTGTGTGTCAATCCACTCATCCGTCTGTCCGTCTAAGTGTGTCTGTCTGCCCGTGCAAAACTTGTTTTTTCATTCGATAACTACCTTTGCTTGGAGTATCCTCATGGAACTTCATAGAAATGTTGGCTATGGTTATTTTGTGGGTCACTCGATCCATTCGTCAATCAATCAATTCGTCTGAGTTTGTGTCCCTCTGTTCGTGCAAATTTGTGTGGTTTTAGCTCACTTTCAGGCCAGGTGAGCTAAAACACACACAAATTTGCACGAACAGAGGGACATAAACTCGGACGTATTGATTGATTGATGAATGGATCGAGTGACCCACAAAATAACGTGCAGTTCTGTACTACCATAGCCAACATTTCTATGAAGTTCCATGAGGATACTCCAAGCAAAGGTAGTTATCGAATGAAAAAACAAGTTTTGCTGAAGGGATCGGGGCCCAAATTTGACAGATATGATTAGGGACTAAGTAACGGCCATTAAAGTTTCTTCAAGGGAAGTAGATCCGTAAAAAATCATGGCCGCACCCGGCCAATCAAAATATAGCGTGTTTGGCGGCCATATTGGATTTTTTTATTTAATGGATTTTAAGGTAGAAATTGGTTTTATGTTTTTTATTATTCTGATCTCAAATTTGCAATTTTTCGAAACTTGGATAAACGGGTGGCAGCCATCTTGGATCATTTTTCCGCCAGAAGCTCCCATACTAAAGCAATGGGAAATTTAAAATGTCTTCTCGAGAATTACTGGGCCGATTTCAATTATATTTGGCAGGAAGCATCCTTAGGCTGTAAAGATTCGTTTGTTCAAACGAAGCTGATCGGCCGATTTAGCCGGTGGCCATCTTGGGTTTTGGCCAATTTTCTGAAATGTCTAAAAATCTCCGAAACCGCTTGCGGAATCAATTCAAGACTACCAGAAAGGGGGTGGAAGTGCAAATACCCTTACCCTATTCCCTCTATAAAGTCCTTGTCAAGAATATTTTGTTGAACAATTTAAAACTAATTTGATGGGTAGCTGTTGCTTACATTTTCCAGTCGAAGTAGAGGGTTAAACACTGGATAATTTTATGGCTCTTGGAGGAGCTGGTCGGTATGATCATATTTATTTTATTTTTATACCCTGCCAAAAAATGTGGTTGGTGTGGTTTGTGAAGGCGGCGTCCTGGCGGGCAACAGTGGTTTATCCTATGGGTGGACTACGTGGAGGGTTGAAGAAACATATAGAAATTGGTGAGGATACGAAATCCAAGATGACCGCCATCACTGGTGGCCATCTTGAAAATTGATTTCCAGATAATAACTCAGTTACTGTTTATCGGATCGCGTTGAAACTTAATAGGGTGGTTGGACCTAATTGACGATGGTCCGAAATTCCAGATGACTGCCATCTTGAAAATTGGTTTCCGGATGATAACTCTTACGGTTTATCAGATCGTTTTGAGACTTCATGGGGTGGTTGGACTAGATCTGGAAAAGAAAACTCGAAATCGACAATAATCTGAAATGATTTCAAGGCCAAGGGTGGTTATATTGAAAATTGGTTTCTGTATGACAACTCCATTTCTGTTTAGCGGAAAGGACTACATCTAAGGAAGAAACGTGGAAATTGTAGATGATCCGAAATCCTATATTGTCGGTCGCCAGCCACAGGTGGTCATCTTGAAAATTTGTTTACGTACGAGGAAGAAATCACTTTCCTGATAGCTCTCATTAATGGGCTTGGTATTATGCGTTGTTTGCGGAGCGCTTGTTATTTTTTTTTAAACATTTTATTGAAACATATATGTACAATATGATTCGGCACAAGTTCTGTCAACGTAGAGATGCCTTCTCCCTACAGAATTATTAATTGCAAATCGGGAAAAAATATAATATACATGTAACACATAATATGAGAGGGGCACATTTGCAGTCAAATAGATGGCATTTTGCAATAGTTATGCTTTGCTTTATGACAGGGAAATAGACAAATCCTGTCACTGTTGTTGGAATTGTCATCTGTTTTATGTTTTTCAGAGATACACAATACTTTGATTATGGTCACGGATCATCTGCAGCAGACCAATACCAGGAGGACCCATATGCAGGTTATTTACCATGTGATTTTATCTCTTCTAAATGTTATCAATGCATAGGGCTACACAGTATCTCCTACCATAATAGATATAGATTTGATTGAATCTCCAAGAGTGTGATGCGATGGGTTATATACTAAATGCACCAACTCCAAATCCTTTGTGATTTTCAGAATTCCCCATTTCAATACTTTGTGAGAAAGGCTTTAACTATGATTACGAGAATCGATCATACAGTACAGCTCCTAAATAAATGTAAGCTAGCATCTTTCCAAAACAAAAATAAAAACATTAGTACAATATGAACACGATGTATGAAATGTTCTGTGAGATATTTGTCCTTAATTTGATTGGAAGCCATATAAATAAGACAGCAATGACTTCCAATCAAATTAAGGACAAAATATTCAACGGTACATTTTATTTTGTTTCGTAAACATGTTAATTTAGAATAAGATTTATAATCTCTGCCATTCAGACTGTGTTTCAGGGGTTTGGGCTTATGTTTGAGACTAGTCCTCAAGGGTATATACAGTGATAGTCGAGGGATGTAAGCCGTCACGCATTTGTCATAATCAAAATGTCACTTGTTACCTGGCCAGAATGACCAAGTGATCTTATTTCAATTATATTTGTCTTGAAGCTGTCCTTAAGGTATATGGATCCAAGTTTGTTCAAAACCAATTTAGCTGGTGGCCATCTTGGATTTTGGCTGATTTTTAGAAATGTCTAAAAAAAACAACTGAAACCATTTGTGGGGTTTATTCAAAACTTGGGAAATATCATCTAGTGCAAGCGCTGAACAAAGTTTGCTCACTGGAAAGTGATTAAGCAAATGGTTTGGCAGCCATCTTGGATGACCTAGTTTTCAAAAACAATTTCTCTAGAACCGATAAACGGATCGGGCCAAAATTTAGGAGATATGATTAGGGACTAGGAGCCATTAAAGTTTGTTCAAGGAAAGTTAATGTAAAAAAACCTGGCCGTCGTGGACCAATCAAAATGTAGCGTGTTTTGCGGCCATATTGCATTTTCTATTTGATGGATTTTGAAGCCGAAATTGGTTTTAATAGAAGTGAGCTTATGTCGTGGCAACCGTCCGTTGGTCAACTTTTCCTTTAAACGACCTTAAGAACAGGTGGGCCAATTTCAATTATATTTGGCAGGAAGCATCCTTAGGCCATAGGGATCCAAGTTTGTTCAAATGAAGCCGATCAGCCAATTAGGCCGGCGGCCATCCTGGATTTTGGATGATTTTTAAAAACGTATTTAAAAATCTTCTCCGAAACCACTTGAGGGATTGAAGGAAACCTCATGAAATATGATCTAGGGCAAGAGCTTAACCAAATTTGTTCAAGCAAACTTAATTGGTCAAATAGTTTGGCGGCTATCTTGGTTGACCTAGTTTTAGCGAAAATAACTTTTCCCGAACTGCTGAAGGGATCAGGCCGAAATTTGGCAGATATGATTATGGACTAAGGGCCAGTAAAGTTTGTTCAAGAGAAGTTGATCCGTCAAAAAACATGGCCGCCGTGGGCCAATCAAAATATAGCATGTTTGGCGGCCATATTGGATTTTTTTATTTCATGGATTTTGATGCCGAAATTGGTTTTATATAGGTTTTTGGCTATTCTGATCTCAAATTTGCAATTTTCTAATCTGTCGGATAAACGGTTGGTGGCCATCTTGGATCATTTTCTCGCCAAAAGCTCCCATACTAAAGCAATGGGAAATTTAAAATATCTTCTCGAGAACTACTGGCCCGATTTCAATTATGTTTGTCATGAAGCATCCTTAAGACATAGAAATTCAAGTTTGTACAAACGAAACTGATCGGCCAATTTTGGCCGGCGACTGTCTTGGAATTTGGCCTATTTTTAGAAATGTCTAAAAATCTTCTCTTCCCAAACCATTTGAGGGATCAATTCAAAACTCATGAAATATGATCTAGGGTAATCGCTGAATCAAGTTTGTTCAAGGGAACTTGATTGACCAAATGGTTCAACGGCCATCTTGGATGACCTAGTTTTCACAAAAACGACTTCTTCCCCCAGAACCGCTGAAGCGAGAAGGTTGAAATTTGTGATATATAATTAGCAACTACGGGTGATTAATGTATGTTCAAGAGAAGTTGATTCGCCAAAAAACATGGCCGCGGTAGACCAATCAAAATATAGTGTGTTTGGCAGCCATATTGGATTTTTTTTTATTTGATGGATTTTTGAAGCCAAAATTCGTTTTATATAGGTCTTTGGGTATTCTGATATCAAATTTGCAATTTTTGAAACTGTCGAATAAACGGTGTGGCAGCCATCTTGGCTCATTTTCCCGCCAAAAGCTCCTATACTAAAGCAATGGGAAATTTAAAATGTCTTCTCGAGAACTACTCGAAATTATATTTGGCATGAAGCATCCTTATGGGATAGAGATTTCATTTTCTTCAAACGGAGCTGATCGGCCAATTTAGCCGATGGCCATCTTGGATTTCGGGCAATTTTTAGAAATGTCTTTAAAAATCTCGTTCTCCAAAACGGCTTGGCAAATCAATTCAAAACTTATGAAACCTCATCTAGGCAAAGAGTAAGCCGAGTTTGTTCAAGACAACTTGATTGGCCAAATGGTTCGGCGACCATCTTGGATGACCTGCTTTTCACGGAAATTACTCCTCCAGAACCGCTGAAGGCATCAGGCTGAAATTTGTCCAAGGGAAGTTGATCCATCAAAAAAACATGGACGCCGTGGGCCAATCAAAATATAGTGTGTTTAGCAGCCATATTGCGCTTGCAAAAATGTCTACAAACTCATTTAAAAGACTGCTAAACCACCCGCCAACAATTTTGACAAAAATTGCTGGTGCTCCAGGTGAGCGACACAGGCCCCTTGGGCCTCTTGTTTTGGTATGCCGATTTCAAATTTTCACTTTCAAAACTGTCGAATAAGCAGTTTGACGGCCATCTTGGAAATTTTCAATGTCTTCGAGAAGCACGGGCCAGATTTCTATTATATTTGGCAGGAAGCATCCTTAGTGCTTGGGGATCTAAGTTGGTCAATGGAAGCTGATCGGACAATCGGTCGGCAGCCATCTTGGATTTTGCCCAATTTATAGAAATGTCTAAGAGATCTCCAAAACCACTTGGAGGAGAGATTCAAAATTCATGAAACATCATCTGAGGTAAAACCTGGATCAAGTTTGTTTAGGGAAATTGATTGGCCAAATGTTTAGGCGGTCATCTTGAATAGCCCTAGTTTTCGCGAAAATAACTTCTACAGTACCGCTAAACAGATCAGGCTGATATTTGAGAGATGTTTAGGGGCTAAGGGCTATTAAAGTTTGTCCATGAAAAGTTGATTGATATGTCAAAAAAATATTGGCGACGTGGATCAATAAAAATTGTGCGTGTTTAGGAGCCCATCTGATTTTCATATAAAAGAATATTTATTAACCACTAGGCCAGTTTTAATAAAACTTGACTAAACCTTCTAACCAGAAATTAGATTGGTAAATTTGTCCAGTGGTCATCTCGTTTTGGTCAGTTGTGTTAGTGGCCAATAATTCCAGGTGAGTGATACGGGCCCTTGTGCCTGTTGTTATCTGACATCACAAGGAGGTCAACTGGTATCACAATGCGATAAAATGAGAAAGAACATCAAAACAAATGACTAGTGTGAAGTTTTCGGGGGAATAAAAAAGAATACAAAGCAACAGTTCCCAGTCAAATTAGTTTCGATAGTTTTCAAAAATACCTGTTATTACCTTGAAATTATCAGTGTTAAAATCAGTTCAACCATGTGCATACAGTGTGGACTGAGAATGGCTGGAAATGGCCGAAGCAAATGCTAGAAATGGATGCCAGTATTAGAGCCTAATACTCTTATATACACCAAGAAAACTGTTATGATGTTTTGATATTTGACCGCATTGAGATCTTCGAAACTGCAATGCATTAGAATTAATATTATTTATCCTGAACATATTCAGTAATAAGCAGTAGCAGCAATCCTATTTCACACATACATGCCTGGATTGTGTATGTGGGTGGTTTACCGTTAACTTCCCCCGTATAAACCTTGGCTTATATATAACCATATACATAGCTGGCGCAATGCGTCCGCAAAAACGGGTCACTAAATATCATGAATACAAGTGACCGCTTAACCATTTAATGGTCAAGCCAGACAAGACTAGCCTTTTAATTTAATTTAAACTTTTTACGTGGAAAGGGTTATGCAACTCTTCCTATGGTACAGTAGGACTCAGAAATATCATATAAACAGTACTGCCGAATATTTTGGACTTAATTAGAAGACATTGCTGCCTTCGAACCAAATTAAGTCCAAAGTATTCAACAGAACCTTTCTTACATCATGTTCGAAATTGTACTAACTAACATGGAGCATCTTTCTGTTTTTGTTTTGAAAACATGTTAACTTATTTATGAGCTGTACTGTATATATCATGAGAGTTCAGCCTAGGGTCATTAAATCTTTGTAAAATGAAATGTTTTCTATCCGCTCTGAAACATTCAAATCTGCATTAATTTTAATTTAACAAGGGTTTTTTGATTTAATTTCCTACCCTGTTTGTTGAAGTCACTCTCATGTATGATATATAAATTACTCTCATGTATGATATATAAATTTTGAGCCAAACAATGGTGGTTTGTTAAAACATATTCTTTTAACCCTCAAATCTGTTCAAGAAAATTTCAAATTTGTCTAGAAAATGTCAATTTGTAAACCTTTTGAAAATTTACCACTGGAATGACTGGCTCCAGTCATTGCCGTTGTAAATTGTCAAAAATAATCATCTCTTGGTCTGCAAATGGACATTTATCAAGACCACTGCGGACGGTGTTTTTGGCTGTATTGTTGTTGATAAAACTAGCTCCCGAGGATCCAATTCAGATATAATATTAAATATTTTAGCATATTCGTTTAACTTGAATAAAATTGCCTCGTGGTTTTGCTACATTTATATATCTGCATCAAATGTGCTCATTTCCTTTCATGTGTGTTTGGTGTGTGTTGTGTAATTTACTATAGTCAAAATTTTCTAAAGAAATTATTAATCCAATAATATGAACTTTTTTATCAAACTATTTTTATGACATTTCATTGATATGACACTGGCACATTAAAGCCCCGTCATATTAGTAAGTGTTTAAAAATAGGTTCTGAAAAGCGGTTGGATATGTATTTATTAATTGTCTCCTCATGCACATTAAATGCTTAATGTAAACAATGTCAGCTGAATTTTATTTGTGAAATTACGTATGCGTGGTCATTTTCTGATACTAACCTAAAAATATTCTACCGCTTTTCGTGACCCAGATCCTTATCATGCTGTATATTTTACATAACCGGGTGTTAATGGGGTGGGTTGAAGTGATGGTATGTAAAGAATCATGGGTAGATTGGGTACATTCCTTGAAGCATTTCATTCTTATGCTGACTAACGTTGCAATAGTATGTTGCTAATACTCAAGAGAGATAACCCTTATCAAATAGCATGATACTTGCTAGATTTAATGTTCAAAATTCTGTCTTAATCCATAGTCTATAGAATATGAGAGTTATTCTGTAATGAAAGGTCGTCAGTTTCACCCTACCTCCGTCATCCTTGATAGTGCAGAGGTTTAAACAATTGATTTTGTCGCTATGTTTTCAGCTGCCTCCAACTATGGCATAAGAATTTGGCGATACACATATAATCAGGTGTGTTTTGTAGGAGGGCACGAAAAGCGGTTATGCATTTGAATCTCTAATTGTCTGTCCTGTACCACAGTGCTCTTGTATCATTAGTGTCTTTGGCTTTGATTACTCGCTCAAATTTCCAGATTTTATAGGGTGTTTTATGGCAGCCATTCTAAATTTCTAATCCTTGCTTAACTGGTTATATTAACGAAATGTGATAAAATTGTTTTATAGAATTAATCTTGCAGACATTGAAAATTGTAATTCTAAAGACTCCCTCTGATGTGGAGCTATTTTTAAAATTATATTTATACTCTTCCCACACACACACTTAGCGCATCTGAACAATAAAGGGTTCCGGGCTGGGGTCAATTCCTAATGATAGGAATTGATTCAATTCCAATTCCTTTGATTTTCATCAGTTCCAATTACAATTTCTAAATACAAAAATAATTAATTCCAATTCCATTGAAAAGGAATTAATTCCAATTGCCAATTCCTTTTCATAATCTTGGGATGTGAGAAGGTATAATAAAATGACATCATATTTGACATTTACATATACAGCATAAATCGATTGAACCTAAAACACAAAATACCAAACTCCATTTATAACAAATTTGTATGGGACGTGTTTCTGCCATAGGTTCCAGTCAAACTAGTTTCAAAATGTTAAACAGCTTTCAGACGATAAATGGTTATATAAAGCAGGTGAAAACAAGCCTTTGTCTGGTGAACTAACCCTATTAGATCAGTCAGATATTTACCACTTTACTGGTCAGAAGCAATAAGTTTTCTTTCTGATTTACCAGAAACATAGTCTGACCGAGAACATTATAAAACCACAGTATATTTTGAAAACAACATTACTATGAGTTCTTGCACTTGAAGTCAGCTTTCATAATTCTGAACACTAAGAATCTTCAAAATAATTAGCAGAAATAAATTGTAGATGATTGTTGATAATGCATGGACGGATAAGGGGTAACTAAACCCTTTAAACCTTGAAACTAGAAATGAAACTTTCTTATAACTTTATGATGAAAGACAACTTTGTGATGAAAGACATATTCTGTTGAATATTTAGAAATAATTTGACGCAGAGCTGTTCCTACCTATGGCCGCAACAGCTCCTAGTCAAATTAGTTTCAAAACAGTCAATGGTTTTCTGACATAAATACAGTTGTCTTGAAATTGAGACATGGGAATTTCAGAAGGGAGAGTGTTCAAGCCATTCAAGTCCAAGGAACACAGGGATGAGAATTTTCACACAGTAAATACAGGGTATCTAGTGCTACACCAGATATTATTTAGTAATTTCAGTGATTACTTCGCAATTTCAAATGACCGTACAAATGATATGTTGAATATTTTGAAAATAATTTAAATGGATACAGTTTCTGCCTTGTGTGGCAACAGCTTCCAATTCATTTTTTTCGAAAATATAGAACAGAATATTACTTTACAATGAATTTGTTCCATATACATACATGTATGGTATGTAGGGCTGAAATGGTTAATTTTATAATTTATATTTGCTAAATTATAAATTTAATCAATAGGCAGCAAGTCAGCAACAGCTCGCAATCAAATCAGTTTCAAAATATTCAACAGCATGCTCTAGATTATAAAGATCAAAACGAATTGAATAAGTAAAAGTAGATGAATAGCCTAGTTTAATCTAAGAGTATATAAAAGTAATTAAGTAACCTAAGGTAATTGGTAAAAGAATTGCCAATTACCAATTACTTGAGCAAAGTTATTAATTCCAATTACAATTGCAGTTCCTCAAAACTTACCCAATTGCCAATTCCTGACAAAAGGAATTAAATTGCCATCACTCCCAATTCCAATTACCCCAGCCCTGAAAGGGTTAAACAAAGCTATTTTAGTGTACATTCTTAATGAAATCTGTGTACAAATTGGTTTTTATGCTCCCCAAAAACTTTCGGGGAATCATATCGTAGCCGCTTTTTCCACCAGTTCTAAATGAAAGCTGCAAGCTTGTCGATAGTTTCAAGACTGAATTTTCACATATATTCACCAAATTTGTGCATAGCTAAACTGGTGATGTGGATGCATCTTCTAAGGTAGTTGTGCAGTGTATGAAAAGTAGGTCAACATGACCTTTTTAGCTACTTTGCACAGTTTACCGAACATATAGAATTTTTGTCCTGTCTTGAGTTTGAGAGAGTTTTTTGTATATGGGGGAAACCAAAGTGGGTGTATTGATGCATTAAAATCTTAATGTGATTTGCGTACGTAGACTTACTTTTCAGGGTTCACTGAATATTACAAACTATTTTTGTCTGGGCTTTAGTTTGTAAAGTTTTTGGTATGCGCAAACTAAACTTGGTGTATGGATGCATTATGCTCTGGAGGTATGGCTTTTTAGCTTGCCTGTGCGACACTTGTCATAAAACTATACTTGCATAAAAGGAAGGGCATTTATGATCGACATCAATTTGTATATAATACATTTGTTATTTTAAGGAGACATTTCTGGGAGCAACCCATCAGTTTAACCGATTTGCTTTTAAAGAGAAAAGGAGGTTTTTGGCTTACCTGTCCACATTTGTTTTCCGGGTTTATTCCAAAACATACAATCGCATCGTCTTCAAATTTGGCACCTTGCCATCGCCTTTGATTAACCCTTTACTGGTCAAGTTTGGTCAAGAAACTTAAATATTAGGTTATTGAATGTCCCTTTGCAGGCCAACTATATTCAAAATTTGTCATACATGGAGGTGTGGGCGTAATAGACTCAAATGTGTATGCATGAAAAGTTGCCAATTAGAGAAACAGATGTGCACATATTGTCTGGCATCATAAAATGCTGAACATGTAATGTAGATATGGCAGGTATCTCTGCAAAGAGATGGCTACTCTCGGATTATGATACTTGATTATGACGGCGGCTAACACGTGACGTATTTTGATTAGCATGTCAGATACTTGAATGACCATTTGAATCACTTATTACTAGTGTGCATTGGAATCAAGAGAATTATAAAGAACATTAGCTAGATCACTTGTACAGCTGACGTCCTAATCCGACAGTAGCCATCTCTAAATTGTGTGGTGAATTAAAAATTTGAATATTTTGAAACTTATTTGATATGGTACTGTTGCCATATGGAGCAACAGCTCCGAGTCAAATTAATTTCAAAATACTCAACAGCTTAACTGTATAGTTACCTTAAAATTGAGTTTGGTAATTCATGGCTCAGTGTTAAAATTGTTGAAATGCATGTACAACGTTGGTGCTTGGCGGTGTATATGTAGAAATGAATCTCGCTATTGATTGACTAGCTAGAGAACGATGATTCCTATTTTTCCAGATCACTGTGGTACAGGCAGATTGATATCGAGAGCTTGTGCATGAATTTAATCAATCAGTTAATATCCTGATAATGTACCTCCCTGTAACCATTACTAACAATATTTATTTTTCTCTTGAAAGACCAAGAATTGTGCATGTGGGTGGGTGCTTTGTTACTCCATCTGTTTCACTCTGATAGATTAACCGAGCTAATACATCATCGCTAATCACTTTCATGCCAAAACAGGCCACTGCAGCGGGCAAGGGGAATGTCCATTTACAAGCCAAGAGAATGTTGTTTTTTTTTTAATTTACCACTGAAATAACTAGCTCGATAACCAAGTCAGTCATTTCAGTGGTAAATTTTCAAAAATAGTATACACTTAGCCTGCAAATAGGCATTTAATAAGCAAATATCTTGATTTTGCGAAACTCATTTAGCCGTTAAAGGGCTAATAGTTAGTCAAGTGTTTACTGTAGTGTTGAGAAATATGATCTGACCAAAAGACTTAAGATTCTATCACTAGAATGGCTGGCACGATAATCCAGATAGGCATTCTGATTGTTAAAATTTTTGAAGTCATCATTGGCACTGTTGATGGACACTTATATTCTTGACTATTAAGAAATTGTAATGTTTAAAGTTCACATTTGTAATATATATTTAAATTACTCGCTAATATTGGTTTACGGTGACTGTTTCTGTGGCGATGAGTTAACCCTTTTAATGACAATCCCTAAAATAATTAATTCTTTGCTATGTATAATATATTCTGTTGAATATTTTGAGATTATTATGACTGAAAGCCATTGCTGCCATTCATATTAATTTTTCAAATATTCAAACGATTTCCCGTTTGTTTGCTCCGAGATTGATGTACATGGAATTTATCGGTGAAAGAGTTAACTCCCAATTGCTAATGTAATTGAAAGGATTAATTGGTGGATGAAGAGAATAACTTAGTGTTCTATAGATCAGATTGTTTGTTTCGTTTTCACTTTCTGGTTTAGTTATCTGCCGCTTTGTTAGCTCAACCCCGAAATCCTAGCATCATTTCAAATCAACCATCTAGGAAAGACTGGTGAATACACCTGATTTTGATATTGTTTAACATTAAACTTGTCATCTCATATGCTTAATTAAAAAAGCTTACTACTAAATATCAAGACAGCGGTCACGTTCGTGTGTAAAGTAGGTTTGTGCAAAGTTGTCGGTTTTGAAATTTTCTTAGACAATCTCTATGTTTGGAATCTAGCCAAGTTTTAGAGAAGGATGTCGAGTTTATGCTCTTAAACAATTGTGACAAATAAGCAGGTTTCTCAGAAATGTAGACTAGTTAGTTAACTGACTGATTTATACTAGTTATCACGACTAAAAAACTGCTTTCTAACTGTTTACCTGCTGAAAATAATGTTGTGGTCTTTAATTTCCATTTGCGCTATTCTCTGAGCTAGGGTTGCACGATTATTCACTTTTCATAATCACGATCATTTAAGAAAAATAATCGCGATCATACGATTAATCATGAACTATATTAACTACGTCAATGCTGCTTAGAGGACGTTATTATGCTACTGCAGATTGTAAGATTATGGGTTAGGCACATGGGTATACATACATGGACATGGACAGAATACGCCAGTTGCTGATTGCAAACAAAGGAATGTATCAAGATTTTTCTAAACTGAAAACGGAAGGGACCGTATTTCGTTTAATTGTAGCCTATGCTCTAATAGAAGTCCACCCCCTAACTTTGACATATGAGCTCCAGTGATTTCTTAGCAGTTTCAAACGGCAAAACTCTATTAGAAGCCCACCCTCTAACTCAGCAGATAATTTGTAAGAATAGCGTGTATAATAATAACAATCGTGTCACAGGGTGTGTCTACTTCAGACCGATCTCTGCCCTGATACATTTCTGGCCCCTCTAGAAATCAATACAGGCCTCGGATTTGTAAATCTCGACCACCTATTAGATTAATACTAATAGTAGGCCACGTATGTTCAAGATATAATAAAGTTTATTCCACACTTTTGTAGTCAAAATGCGCTTAAAACAGTCTTGGCATGATTAAGTAGCTTCCTTATAAATATATTTTAAGACTAAATTTATGTACCAAACAAGTACGGGAGAAAATGCGCATCAATTTTGTAACGCCGATCAACATTAAATGATCCAAATTGAATTATTACGAACGACAATATAGCCGGCTTCTTAAGTTGGCGAGCCAGCGGCTCTTTTGAGTTGGGAGGCGGCGTGTTCTAGCGAGATATTATACACTAGCGGGAGTTTATCAAACGGGTACCCGTTATTCAGATCAGTATAGTACTCAGTTCCTATCGCGCAATGATAATATATAGAAATTCCCGAGTTCCGAGTCCCCGATTCCAGAATATTTATATCCGAGTACTCACTCTAAAATAAACTCTTCAATTGGAGGCGAATCACGTGATTTGTAATTTTTTTCGCGACACCATTTTATATCAAATTTGGATGTAATAAACGACCTTTATTAAAGGATACGCAATATTTAGGCGCTCAAATCAAATAATTTCACTTCCCCGGTGATGTTTTGAGGTATACATTAAACATAGACGTAGGCGGTGAGAATTTTTACATGAGAAAATGCGCTGAATTTCCGTGGTATCAGTTCTAGAACTTTTTGGGGAAACCCGTTAACGCATAACTATTCAGGGAATGGGGAACGCGGGATAAGCGTGTGTGATTACAACAACAATGACAAATAGCGACCAAGTGAACAATCTATTCATCTAAAACTAATCATGAGTCAGTACAAACAACTCAGTTATTTATTTATTTAGTTTATTTAATCATTCACACATTCGGCTGATAGCCGGATGTTTGTTTCCATGCTTGGTAACGCGAGCAGAGTTTCACAAGCATAAAAGTGTCTTGACAAAAATTTCAACATGGCGATTATACGATTATTTCATTTTATAATCGTCCACGATCATTTTGAATTATATAATCGCGAAAAATCGTGCAACCCTACTCTGAGCATGTGACCATCGCTGCTCATTTAATTGAAACTAATTTATTTGGGAGCAGCTTTGGTGTTTCTGCCTTATGACAGCTTGAATTTAAGTTATTTCACATATTTGATATTCATATCACGTATAGTTTCCTATCACCCAGGGCCAGTTTCACAAACGGTACTTAAGTACATTAGAGTACTTAGCTTAAGTACAGAAAAGCTGTCAACTGCTGTATCCTGATTGCTCTGTTTTCTACTTGTTGACATGGTGTAGGTTACACCCCTGGTGTGTATTGTTTTGATATCGTTAAATATTTGTATTGGCTATCAGTAATATGTGGTTCTCATTGACAATACTGTTAGCGGGTACATGTAGTAATATAGTCCTTTCATTCTTCTTTTACAGAGCCTGCCTTTGAATGTTCAAAATAAATGTTAATAGTGGATGCTCTAAAGCCTAAGCATGCTCCTAATGTAGATTATTGTCATGTTGCACAACATAATACACCACTATTTATCATTTAACAATGACCTATTAGTTTCAAAATATTTAGCAGCTTTAAACATGTCATGAAATTGAGACACTGGAGTTTCAAGTCCACTGTGGACAAAGTGGGCAGAAAACCGATTTACTTGAAATGTAAATTCATCTTGTTTCCAAAATCTATGCCCAACGTCTAGTGAACTGTATTGTGGCTTCAACAGTTATGATCGACAGAAACGTCTATACATTATATTAGTTACCGTAAACATTTGACTAAAGGACGCAGTTTTTTGTCAAAATACATCTACTAGAAAGGGGTGTGCGTCCTATAATCGAGAACATTCCTTCTGCACATTTTTGGTTCGAAATTTTTCTTAAAAATTCACAGATTATACCACGGAAATTGAACTAAATGTTACCCTAGACAATTCGCGCCGCCTGACGACTATGTTTAATGTATACTAAAAAAAACACCAAGGGAAGTGAAATTATTAAATTGGGGCGCCTAAATATTGCTTATTCTTTAATACATATCACTTATTACATCAAAATTAATCCAGAATTTGACATAAAATGGCGTCGAGAAAAGATACGTGTATAAATCACGTGATTCGCCTCCAATCGCAAAAGATCTTTATTCTAATTAGAGCGAGTACTCGGATCTAAATATTCTAGACTCGGAAATTGCTATATATCATCATTGCGCAATAGGAACTGAATGTTCCCGTACCCGTTTGATAACCAACTCCCGTTAGCGCATAAGATTACACGGCGCCTCCAATCACAAAAGAGCCAGATAACCAACTCCCGTTAGCGCATAAGATCACACCGCCTCCAAACGCAAAAGAGTCATTACAACCAGTGACCATCTGAATATTCCCACACCCGTTTTAGAACCAACTCCCGTTAATGCTTAAGATTACACAGCGCCTCCAATCACAAAAGAGCCAGATAACCAACTCCTGTTAGCGCATAAGATCACACAGCGCCTCCAAACGCAAAAGAGCCATTACAATCTGTTTCTATCACACGATTTGTATGTTTTCAAGGAGACATTTTATGCCAAAATTAGATTGATTTTGATGTAATAAACAATCTTTATTGAAGATACACAATATTTAGGTGGTCCTATTTAATAATTTGTCTTCCACCATGATAATTTTAATCATGCATTAAACAAAGCGCTGCGTGATGGTTATGTTTGATACCAATTTTCGATTTTTTAAAGGTACGTTTTTTCTAAATTTAACAGCGTCTTATACTTGATTATAAGTTTTTTGGGCGGATTTTGGTCAAATTTGGGATAGCGTCCTATATTCGAGGGCGGCCTTTAGTCGAGAAATTACGGTATTTGAAATACACCCTTTAATGGTCAAATTTGGTCACGGATATGTATAAAAAACAAAACCTTAATTGTCCATTTACAGGCCAAGGAAAGAGAATTTTTGAAAATTTATAACTGGAATGACTGGCTCGCTTATCGATCTAGTCATTCCAGTGGTAAATTTTTGAAAATTGTGTTCTCTTGGGCTGTAAATGGCCATTCCACCATAGCAGAAGCCGATTTTGGCCGGCTTGACCATTAAAGGATTAACAATGGACTTTTAGCTCATACCGCACATTTCCAGCTAAGCTCCACCCATGCTTTGCGCGTGTTGGTATTGATTTATATACGTTGATTCCCGAATTCCAATTTCACGGTAACTAGATCATGTAAGCGCTTACGTATTTTGATTGTAACGTCAACCTACATGTGACAAAATTCATTATGACATAATATACTTGAGTGACAGATTGGATCCCTCCATTAATCCTTTATCAGTTTGATGCGAGTTAATGGTAACTCAATGTACAATTAGAAAACAATTTAATGGAGTTATGCTATTAGGCTGCAATGTCTATTACCATTCTTAGGGAAATATAAATCTTGTTTTGATTATTCAATAGTGCATCTTATCAATGTTGGCTTGTCCTTACCTATGTATAAAATTACATTTTGTTCTATTTGACAGCCCAATCATGGGAGAGCCCGTCACCAATGAAAGCACCACCTCCCCGTACTCGCGGCTCATCATCTTACCGCGCACATCCGTATGATCCCGCTCGACCAACGCATTACTAGCCAGTGTGGATAGAATAATCGACCAAAACATTTCCATCAACTGGAGATGTCACTGTCTTTGGCAGATATACTCTCAAGGGTTTTATCCTGAGAAAAGTTTAATGAGAGGTATAACAGATGTGCATAGAAAAGTTTACATGCCACAGTATGCTAGGCTCAGTGTGAAAACTGTTTATAAAGAAACACCAGAACTAGAACTTTTAAACTTCATTTAAACTTCATTTTAAACTAATTAATATAAACATTGGTGTTAAACTTTAGTTTAGTGACACATGCGTTCAAACGTAATTTAATATGATACCTCGTGTTCATTATAAATAATAATCATTCATCGTCATTGGTATCAGTGATTGTCCTCGTAAATTGTCTGCAATTACTTTAACATAATATTTTAAGTTTTATTAATATACTATAAACGGTCTACAACAATGGTTAATATTACAAACAAAGCAAGAGAATGTAATAAATGTTCAGTTAATTGACTAAGTGCTTGTGCATAAATAATGGTTTTACCCCCATTCAAATTATCTGAATTGGACTAGATAAGTAACGTATACAGCTCAGAAATAA
Source organism: Chaetoderma sp. LZ-2023a (assembly GCA_034401795.1). Taxonomy (NCBI): domain Eukaryota; kingdom Metazoa; phylum Mollusca; class Caudofoveata; order Chaetodermatida; family Chaetodermatidae; genus Chaetoderma; species Chaetoderma sp. LZ-2023a. Next base: position 63,764,787 of record CM067369.1, on the reverse strand, counting down.
ATTGATATGTTTCCAAACGGTACAATTTTGATCACAATATAAGAAATGTTCTGTTGAATATTTTGGTTTTAAATTGATTATCAGCAATGAAATTAAGTCCAAAATATTGAACAGTACGTTTTATTTTCTTTTGGGAACATTTTACGTTGTTTGTGAGCTGTAGTGTAAATATGACTAGGTACCTATGTGTATGTGTAACGTGTTTATGATAATATAAATAACGTAATGATCATCATCATTATCGTGGAAACTCTAATATTTGTGCAAAATAATCATGTTTTTATTTGTTTTGACAGTCGCCATCATCAAGAAATAAATCACTCTTAAAATCATGCTCTTTATCATCTTGTCTTCACTAAACTGTCATGTTCAGAAATGTTGAATAAAAGTGCAGCTAAAGTTCATTCAATCAATAATCGTCTGGATTATCACTGCGCCATTTGCATAATGCAGGCCAAAAAACAATGTTCATTCAATGAAGATAATTACTGATGGCCATCAAAGTCTATGACGTTATGATTCAAATTTATTCAACATCTACATTAAAATAATGAAGAAAACATTTGATTTTGAGTATGTGGTAGTTTGAATTCTCAAAGTACATCTGCTTGTATACCAAGGTCATGAATAAATGTTTATATAATTCCATGTGATGTCTGATGTTATCATGACAAATAGAGAAATTCTGCGTAGATGAAAGTAAATCGTATGCACCCATTACCTAAATATCAAAATGGTCATAATAAAGGAATCGAAGTATACAAGTGCAAATAAGCTTTAAAATCTTCACTAAATGTATAATGATAATGTGATTCAAGGGTGGTAGCTTTTAGGTCTAATATAATTGATTTTTGCACTGAGACCTGCTTCGATGAGACCCGATGAAGCACATTTATTTGCGAACCTTGATTTTCCAAATTTGTCTTAAACGTTTAACACCTTTGAATTGTGTTATAATTATTATCACGTGATGATGCCTACCACGGCTTTTATCAAGTAAATAATTTATTTGTTCAACATTGGCGTCAAAATCTTGTTCAGATTTCAAGATAACAGTTTTGTAACTAATAAATGTTATGATAACAAAATGTGTTCTCCTAATTAGTATGGCCTTTATGTAGGTCGGTTTGCTTCGCAGTCCGTGCACATTATCATTTGTTAGCTATCTCGAGGTGTAGGCAAGCATATATGAAGAATTCACAATATAAGCAATATTTTTTTGAATATTTAGAAAGCAACTTACCATCAAAGACATTAGTTTAAAGTTAAATTGTTGTCCAAATATTCAACAGCTTGGATGTCTTAAAATGGATTGACATTTAAATATATCAGGAATGGAGTTAAATATTGTTCTGTTAAAAACATTTATTATCTCCTCTTAGCATGCAAAGGTGCCTTCCTCGAGACCACTTCAAAGACCAGTGACTAAAGGGTTATAATAGTTTGAAAAATTGTCAAATGCCTGCAAAGATCGTAAAATCCTTGAAATTGTTTAAACAGTTTCCTTAAAAATGCATGAATTTGCACTTAATTCCATGAGATAATTGAATCCCAACTGGTGAAACACTGCCTCGGAAAGTCACAGTAACAGTACAAGATGAGCCATTTTGCGGCAAATTTTCCAGAAACATTGGTACATGAATATACATGATTTACAAGTCGGCATTTGTTTGCAATTTTACAGTCTAACTGTCCACATTGATGTTTCTCAATCACATGGGAAATGTGAACTCTAAGTAAGCTTGTTAAGTGATGACACCAGTGCGTACTATGATTGTTAAAGTAAAAATAATGTTGCAAATAATGACGTCACAAGTCTATTAACCCTTTAACACTTAGTTTGCTTTGAATTTTTTCATAGAAAAAGTTCATTTGCAGACCAGGAGAAGACTATTTTTGAGAATGTTCCACGAATGACGCTCAGTTATCGAACCAGTCATTCCAGTGGTAAATTTTCCAAAAACTTCAAATATTTTTATCCTCTAAAGAAATTAGTAATTTAACACTTTAATGGTGAAACCAGCCTCTGCAGTTGTCTGGAAAAATGATAACTGAGCCATTCATTCTATTGGTAAATTTTTAATGATTGGTTCCCTTTGGGCCTGCAAAGAGACATTCAATAAGTGAATATTTTTCATTTTCTGGACCAAATGTGTATTAAAGGGTTAATAGTTCATGCATATAACATGTGTTTTTAAAACCAGCTTTCTGAATCTAACAGCAGCAGCAGCAGCAGATTTATGACTGGTTAAGAGCTCTCTAGTGGAACAACTAAAATTGAGGAGCTCTAATGTATTATATTTGCACACTGATAAAGATCATGTGTGACTATTACTCTTTATATGAGCGTTGCTCTTTTTAGCTTTTTCTGTTTATTTCTCTAAAAGTTGTCTGGGCCATAGTTTCAAGACTTCTGATATATTTACCAGACTTCTTAAGTGGATGCATCTTAAGGTGTGCAGTGGCTGAAAAGTAGGACAGCATGCCCTGCTTTTGACATACATTTCACAGTCTTTGTTACGCGGGAATTGTGTATGGATGCATTCTACTCTGAAGGTGTGTTGTGTATGGAAAATAGGTCAGCATGACCTTTACGCTGTTCAATGTGCTTACAGATCATTTTTGTCTGGACTGTAGTTGCGAATTATTTTTTGGTATACAGGTACTGCACTTGTATGGATTCGTTATAAACTGAAGGTGTTTTGTGTACAAAAATATAGGTCAACATGAACTAGCTCGCTTGTATGAGGTACCGGATTGTAGCTTCAACAGTTATGATCGACAGAAACCTCTACAATATATTAGTTATTTGAAATACACATTTCGGGGAGCATCCATCAGTTTTACAAATTGACCTTGTGATACATACCCACAAGTCCCTTCAATCAGTGGCAAATACCAGAATAGTTGGAAACTGCTATTGTTGAAGTTTTAAAAAATTCTTAATTTTAACATGACTAACTAACCATTAACATGCATAATTGTATTTCTATCGCACCTGAGCTTTTGCAACATCGATCGTCCATTGCCCGTCCATCAAATTATTCTTTAAAAGATTATTCATTAACTTCTGATTCTTTGAGTCAAACTTGGCTGAGAGCCCTACATTGCTAGGCTTCAGAACATATATAGACTATTGGTTGGTCAGGATTGGGGTTTTTTGTTGGGTTTTTTTTACGGAAATGAGGGCCAACCATCTTGAATTTATGAAAATGTCCAATAAATTCACTGCATCTTAATTGCAAGACTACCATGTAGGAAAGCTGTTAAATATTTTGAGATTAATATGACTGGAAATATGACTTATGAGTGTGCTGTTTAAGGCGCCATTAGCTTCTAGTCATACCTAAACTAAAGGTTATCTTTTTTTGTAAAGAATTTATCTTATCAGTGGTCTGTCTGATTTTTCAAAATACCACCTATTCATTGGCCAGTGTCGGGGTCGATTCCTATAAAACTTGGCTGAGTCATAGGACTAGGCAGTAACAGGACTAGATAAGCACCCAATGCAAACTGCAATGACCCAATTCCTACGAGAACTGTTTTGACAAATAAATTCCAGATGGCCTGCATCTTGCACAAGAATTAGACAAGTTAAGTTTTTCATCATGGACTTGTCGGACTAAACAGATCTTAAATGATAATTTACAAATTTGTTGTATGTCATAATTGAATCAAGTCTGCATCATAATGAAAAGTGGCAGGCATATAAACATACTCGTATACACCTGTACAATGTGGCCATTTTGCTCATCTTTAAGAGTTGCTCATGCTAGGAGTGCTTGCACTGCAGATGCAGTATGTGATTAAGCTTTCGGGTATAGCTGCAGCTATATCATGATACCAAAAGCCATACAACAGCAATCCAAATTTTGTGACCCTTGAGGTGATGAGTACTTAAAACCGACAACAATTACAAATCACTAAATATTATACATACTGACTTGGTAGTATGTTTATTTCCAACTTTGATTTAAATATGGCACATAGCTTTTTGCTAACTCATTATTATACAGCAAATATCTAGTTATTCAGACTTTGGAATCACATTTTAAAGTAAACGATGTGTCATCACTGATGTTAAAAATAGTAAGTAAAATGTAGCAAAACCCAATTAAATGGAAATAGTTAATATTATGACTAGTCCAAGTGAAAGACCAATTAAAAAAAATTGAGCTCCGGATAAGTTTCGACAATTTATGAATTAATTTTTGTGTTGGTCTTCATGGCCCAGAAATTTGATTGGTCAATTCATTTAGTGCCATCTTGGATTTCTGATAATGTCACAGGAATTATTTAAGACTCCTCATTAACCACTTGGCCAATTTTAACCAAAGTTGACTAGAACACTAAGATGAAGTCGTCCAAGTTTGATAAATTTTTTAAGGTTCCATGTTTATTTAAATACTGTTACAGGTGAGCACATTAGGTCTCTTGTTCAGAGCAACTCTATATTAAATGCATTTGTATAGTCCAAGTTAATAAATATTGTATAGCTCGAGCGACAATTTCTGGAAAATAAGAAGCTAAAATTTAATAATGTAGAGTTTTGCCAAAAAAAAACTTAAATAATAATAGGGTTTGAAAATACAACAAAATATTGTATGCCATTTATGTATTACAATACAAACTTAGTCAAGTAATTGACAACTCAAAATTTTAAAGCCGTTATAGGCTGAAAAACCTGAAAACGAACATACTAGAAATTGTCGCTTAAGATCAAATATATACATATGTAGTAGATATATAAATATTAAGTATCGACTGAATTTTTAATATTGCACATTGTATTTCAGTCACTATTGTGAAACAAATCTGGAAGTTGACAAAACTTTATCATTTTAGTTTCATGATAACCATCAGCTTAATTGTATGGCTGTCTAAAATTTAGATGCTGAACTTGGAGGGATGAAATGGTCAAGAGTGCATTTCAATGTGACCAGATTTTTTTTATCTGGAAAAGACCTGAAAGTATTAAAAGAATTATCAGATATTGTAAACACCAAAGCCAGCTTGAGAAATTTTCTGATTTTAATTCTTAAACAACCATTGGCTTAGCCCATGGTTTCTCATGGCACCTAAATTTTAAAGGTCCCAGAGACTGTACACCCTAAGATCATGGGGCCCACACCTGAATTCGCGGGGCCCAAACTGAAATCTGGTGATGCCATAGACTCACAACTATGAATTTCTAGTGATGCTAGATTCTGTAGGCATTTATGTACAAACAATTTATAAAATTACAGTAATTAACAATCATACAAGATCTCATGGAACCCACTGCCACTAGTTTTGGGTGTCCCAAGCTGAATTTGGGGTGGGGTGGGTGTGGGGTATATATCCTCAAAAGGCGGATTAGCCTAGATCTGTATTAGAATGCCAGTACCATGGTTAATGTTTATATAATATGCTGACATGGTTGTAGTAACTCATCCTTGTCAATGAGACCATTGTCATTTATAGGCACAACATTTTTACTTCTATGATGGCCTGGCTGAAATTGAAGTCAATGGTCAAGGAGCTGATCTCTTAAGTCATGTACAGTGCTTTGTGGGTGGGTGTCTGAGCCTAGGAAAAAGGCTTTTGGGTCAGTCTGTCCATCCGCCTTGCAGACCATTTGTGCATATGCATGTATATATTTTGGCCTTTTGTTTGATAACGTACCTTCTATATTGAGATGTTGATGAAATTTTCTGAGTATGTTGACAACTCCATGATATAATACTCAAACAAGGGTCTAAATTAAATTTACAAAGTCAATAACTTATCCAAGTGGTTCAGAATGATAAGTTAGTTTTCATCTGTATTATATAATGCTTATTACGTTTCACCAATAGTTGCTGCCTGCTACGTTCAATAACTTAACTGATTTTATTAGGTATGACAATTAACTACAACATACTGTTTGATAATTGTTTAACTTTGTTGTCATAATCTAAAACTATTAACTTTATAAATGATTTAATTGATCTTGATAAAGTCTTAACCGATCTGAGGTTTCAGCAAGCAGATAAATAACAGCTAGATGTTTCCAGAAAATAAAATGAATACAGTATTAAAGCAGTAAATACTGACAAGATGGCCAACATACAGGTAATGTAAAATTTAAAATCAATAATAATCATGATGGCAAACGTCAAGTAGTTGTATAAACACATGTGCAATACTGTTTATAATAAATATACTTATTACTTATTCATCACATGTCTTTAATGCTTTATAAGTTATCGTGCAATGCCACGATTTTCTAGGAGCTGTTTGGTGACCATTTTCAAACTGATGTTCACCACGAATACAAAGTCAAACCTTGGAATGACTGAATATTGGCATCTGGTAATTGACCATTGGTTATGTAGGAACAATTGTTTCTATTAACATTGAGATCTAATCCTAAGATTGATGAAAGAGATAATTTTTTTCATTCAGAATTTAATGTAAATCAAATTTCTCGAGACTGCCTTCCGAGGTCAACAGGCAGTGCTTCGCTACAACAGTAGCTTAGCACATTAACACCTACATGTTTTTAAAACTGAAGAGAAATGTTAACATGTTCAATGCAACTAATATAATGGTATTAATGAGTGGTCTTTTTTGCTAGCACCATTCCAGCTAACATTGTTGTTGTCTTCAGTTATAAAAATATATATTTTTTTTTTTTCAAATATAAAAAATATGAATTTACTTAACTAAAAGGCAGGTCTTGGCGTGAGCATTTAGCATGTAGACAATGCAGTGACATACAATAGCATGACGATCACTGTGCAATGTTTACCAATCAAATTCTTTAGCCAATCTCTATTTAGCAGGTAAATCTTGGTCCGAGCATTTGACATGTAAAGGATACAATGTTTACCCATCAAATGCTCGGGCAAAGGTTTACCTGCAAAATGAGGACCAATGTATCATGTTTGTGATGTTAGGCCACCGTTGTATGCTTGTAATTACTACATGGCTTATACCACACCTGTAATTAGTACGAAGCATATCACAAACAACTTTTCCTAGCTCAAAATGGGATGTGCCTTGGTCATTATAGTAAAAATACTAGAATGTTGGCACAGTCATGTCTTTGCGACATACATTTCCAGTAAGGAGCCATTTGACCGTTGATTGGCTTGATATCTTGAATTTGTGTCGTCTTTTGTGGAGAACAATCGTAGACTGGTTCCATATTAGTTTACTGTTGTTCATCCCACCTTTTCAACAGAATTTAAGGAACCAGTAATTGAGAAATTAGACACTCCCTAGATAATTATCAGGTGGTATATTGTTATACCAGATGAAGGATGTTAGGTGGGTCTTCAAAGAATTAATAAACAGAAAAATGTGTCGTACATTGCAGCAATTTTAATGGGTATCTAACTAATGGTCAAGATTTGTAAAGAAAAGCCAAGTTTTGCTTGGTTCCTGGCCAACAGAAGACAATTTTTCACTGAAATGACTCAATAATCGGGCAAGGGCTTCTAGTGAAAAATTTGTCAAACATGTTTATGTCTGCAAATTAACATTTATCAAGACAATTGACGTGAGTTTGGGCTAGCTTGACCATTAAAGGGTACAGAAATATGATTATTTATTGATTATTTTGTCATCTCGGCAGCATTTGATTTTGCCAACTGATTAAGAAGTGAAAAATCATTTACAATAATTTAAAGAAGACAAATTTTTACAACAATGGTGATGAGTCTTTTAATTAAAAAAATGTTTAGTATACATGGATAACAGAAATGAGTAGTTTGTGATGAATTGTTGAGTGCTATAATGATACAAATATGCTAAATTTATATGCTTGAATATCTGGTTTAATCATATTAATCATTAGTTCAATTCGTTATGATGAGAGGAATTCAGTATGTTTTAAAATAATTTAATTGGTAGCTAAATATTAAATTGAAGAATGCTTCTGAAAAGGAGCTACTGGGATTTTATCATTGAACGAATGCATATAATCACAATTATTAAACCATTAATGGTCAAATTGACCAAACCGACCTTTGCACTGGTTTTGAGAAATGTCCATTTGCAAGCCAAAAGAAAACTTTAAAAATTTACCGCTGAAATTACTGCCTCAGTAACCGAGCCAGTAATTCCAGCGTTAAATTTGCAAAAAGTTTTGTTCTGTCAATGGAGATTCAGTAAGCAAATATTTTAATCTTGAACAGATTCGACCATTTTATGGTTTATATCACATTCTATATATCTATACAACTGGCATTAATTTTTGTTTAAATTTATTTTGCAGGATGACGTTTAGAACAGCGCAGTTGATTTATCCTGTCCTTATCTGTGTGATGGATGGATGAATACACAACCGATGCGTTTTCTGGATCGTCTGATGTATCAGTCCGAGAATAAAGGAACAGGTCACTACTGAAGCAGGTGTAGAAATCGTGTTTTGATTCTGAGCTTTTAGGGCACAGTCTTACATGCAATTCGCACAAATCATCTTAAGTGCATAGACTACTGAAATTTCAGATTCCATTTATATCATAGGATTTAATTGTGCATCAGTTGCTTTCAGGAGTGTTTCCAAAATGTCAGCCTTATACTGAGTCGGTAAGCTTTAAACATCGGTGTAATTGGAGGAGTTATTTTAATACAGATACTTTCATGATTTTTGTATTCGTGTTTGTCATACAATGCCATATCATTTTCCCCATATTGCTGATGTATGTATGCTTTTGCATGCACACGTTCTGTGTGCCTTCGCTCGTGCATGAGCACGCACACACAAGATTGTGGTTTAATGGCTTAAAAGAAAACTTCATTCTGATTCATAGTCACAAGATGCTTCGCTATATTTAGATTTTTATCATGCCATGCAAGAAATACCCAGACATGTTTCCAACCAATTGTGCTTTTGAACAGCGTCCAAAAAATTCTATCAAATGTAACATTATCTTGTATTAGAGATAAGATTGACAAATGTACAGGAAACTGTCAGTGATTTTAAGAGGACAAAGCTGTGCTAACAGTATGGGCACAACGAATGTTGACATGTAATATGTAGTACTATCAAAAGATTGTCACTTCTACAAGATGGGAAACGACATGTCACATGCATCCTTCAGTTTCGCCAAGATGACTGCAATGATGACGAACTATGCCTGGTGAGATTCTTTATTTGTAAACAAAAGAGTAAATTTCCACGTCAAATCGACACTTTCTGTACAGTTTGACATGTTTGAAACATCAATAGGATCACCACATTACCAGAGCTCTTCACTTGCTACCTCGCCACAGCACTATCATCTATTCGTGAACACTCGAAGATCAAAGCCCTCCAATCTCAATGATAGATAAGCCGCTAGAGATACAGTATGCTCTTAATGCACTACTTCCAATAGCACAAGGCTGCAAACCTCTTCGTGAATGAAGCTAAAGCAGAGTTCACTCGCGTATGCCTATCTGACACCAGATAAATGCATTCTGACTACCTCCCATCGGGGCACTGAGAAGTGGAGGAATAGAATCTCGCATTCCTTCCACTGCAGCTCTACCGACATTAGAACTCGATGTGTAACAGCAAAAATAGTCTTCAGTCATTTTGAAAGTTATGGATTTGTGTTTCTAAAATCCCTATGAAAGGCAAGATGGAGCTAAAAGATGCTACGCATGTTTCCATAATACTATACAATTGCAACAGCTGAGTAACCAAAAGCCCTCTTAAACAAACCTGATGCATGTCACCGCAACCATCTGAGCCATTACGAATCACCGCTGGCCACACTAATATCAAATGCAGCACTACAAACTGTAACCCAAGCACTACCTTTGAGGGTAACGCAACAGCTATGTGCCAGAAAATATGCCTGCTCAGGAAACAGTAATATATGCAGTCGAAGGTGGCAGCCTATCTGTAAGGCATGCAAAGGACTTGCTAACTGTCTTCCAATCAGACCTCAAAGATAGTAATCTAGGACCACTAAAGACGAATAAGCAGTTCACACACTGATGTCAATAATCTCTTTTACTGTGTCACTAGCAAAGAAAGTGGCGTATATTTTAAAACAAATTTGGTAGATTTTGCTATCTACGACGGCACCATCTTACACCAAATTTGTTGAAAAATAAATACCCAGTTCATCTTTTTTGACATCAGAGTGGTAAGGGTTAAAGGAGTTTAGGACACGCATAGTGGACATGACGGGGGGGGTTGCGTATAAATTTGAAAAGTACTTGAATTTGTCATCAGTCCTTGAAAGTGCTTGGATTTTAAATTTGCCTTGAAAAGTATTTGAAAATGGCACTAATGCCTTGAAAAGTACGTGAAAAGGTTTTTCCCAATATACAAAGGTTGCATACAATATAAGGCTGCTGATTATCACTCAGCACTGCAGGAGATGGTGTTTCAGAACATCTAATTTGCAAAATCTTATGCACGTCATAAAGATAGTCCAGTTTTAATCCTTGAAAATGAGCGAACGATACAAATTCTTGTATGAACCATGAGACAGTGGAGAACGTGAAGAGAAACTGATTGCAGTTGAAGAAGTTTTCACTTCTGCTGCAGAACACATTCAAGCATCATCATCATCATGCAAGAAATTTATGTATTAATTGTTTTGTTGAACATTTTAAAAACTAATTTGACAGAGAATGGTTGATGCCTAAACCAGGCACAACACTCCTGTCAAATTGGTTTCAAAATATTCAACATCTTAACCTGTGGTTGCTTTATACACCAGCCAGTCAAACTATAAATGGCACCTATGATTGAGAGTATATACAGAGGCAGACAACCTATGATGTTTCTGATTGGTTGAAAATTAAAGCATGGCAGCAATCAGACTGAAGAAATGTATCAATATTTAGCTATTATACTCTGAAAAACTTACTTTGATGGCATGATAAAAAGCATAAAATGACTTCATAGTTTATTGCTGGCATTTTCTATCATATGAAAAGATAGTGTTAGATAGGACAAGTTTTCCTTTAAGAATTTCTATTATCATTAAGCTTTTAATGGTCAAAGCAGCCTCTGCAATGGTCTTGAGAAATGTTCATTTTCAGGCGAATAGAAGTTTAGAAATTTATCACTGGCTCTATAGCGGAGCCAGTCATTCCATTCATAAATTTCCCAAATAGTCTACTCAATAAACAATTTTCTTGACCAAATTTGGCCATTAATGGGTTTTGAAGCCACATCCATCCTAAAGCTTGTTTATACAGCTAACCCATTTGCCTTCATACTCAATGTTTTCGGGGCCAAATATATCTGAAAAGATGGCATCTGCAAATGGGGATGAAATAATTGCTGCAATGGATGTCTTAAATCTGAGATGTATCTGATTTTAAATGTGTGTGCAATATTTCACATACAATATACAGTCCTTTAATCAGGCATCTCAATGATAAATCCTGGCTGGTAGGTTTGTAAGGTGGCAAAATGGAGTATATTATTTTAGCTCACATGTTCCGAATGGTCACATTAATTTATGGCATGCCAACTGTTCAGTCAAGTTCAGCAACTCATCTTCTGAGCTACGATTTCATTTTAATTACTGCCATAATTTGAAGTTATATTTTTAACAAATGTTGAACCATGCTCATTTGAAAACCATACCTGAAGATATGTGATATGTTTTTGGTAAAAAAAAATCAAGGCCATGGTGACCCGATTAAAAAGATTATTCTGAAAACCTTGTTCCTAATAGACACATTTGTCATATATTGTAGTGCAACAAATGTAGGTCACTGACATACCTTTAGGTCACTGTGACCTACTTTTCATGCTTATGCTCGCATCTACCGCGATTCTATCGACCTTTTTCTAAATATTTTTCATTATTGCTTCAGAATAACTAACCATTACAGATTTTTTCCTATTGGCATCCACATGATTTTGAGAAATCTCAAAATATATCTTCAAAAATGGCCGTATTTTGGAATGTCAAACTATGGTTTCAAAGCTTCTATACAGACATTTGCTTGGTGTTCCTTTAGGGGCAGCCAAGCTTGATTTCCAAAAATGTCCAGTAAATTCTGAAAATCATTCGGTGTATATTCTTAATACCCATATTTTAATCAAAACTTGTCTTGATTTTAGATTTCAGGAAATTATTAAAGGGACTACTTTTCAGTTTCATTAATCACGGCTAATTTTAGCCAAACTTTCCTGGAAGACCCCTAGTCATGCTATGTAATACAGAAAATTCACTGAAGATTTATTGTGCTATGGCCATCTTAGATTTCTGAAAATGTCCAGGAAATAGTTTAAAAGAGAACCCATTACAGCTATCGCAATCCGATAAAACTACCAGATTAGGTTAATAGAAATTCTCCGAGTTCTGCTGCTAAGAGGCACTCTGGAATCTTGCATCGAGTTGTGACGTCAAAATTCCCTTTATATACCAGGCTAGACAGGTAATACATATTAGTTGAGCTCTATGCTCTGAGCATTTTATTAGTCTAATCTATTAGTTTTATCGGCTTACGATAGCTTTAAGCAGCTGCTCTTTTTCAAACAAACTTGGCTGGAAGAGCTGTGGTGGCAGGCTTCAATGATCTGTACAACAATTTCATCTGATCAATTCTTTTGTTGGCCATCTAGAAGTTCAAGCAGATTTTAATTGAACCTGTCTAGAATGATGCTATAGTGATATACTTCAGAATTTCTATACAAAAATCTGATTGGCCAATTTTTTGCTGTCTAATATTTTCTGAGAGTTGCGATAAATCCTTTAAGGCTTATTCAGCAATAAAGAGAGCCATTTCTAGCTATGCCCACCTATTTCTAGCTATGCCCGATCATTTCTAAGTGACACTTTTTCCATGTTTTCAAAGCGATTTATCTACCATATTATTTATGAACCCTGACTTCACAGAATCCCATCTTCAAGGTAATTATACAGGTCAGGTCTTGAGTATTTTGAAACTAATGCCAGCAACAGGACCAAATTAGTTTAAATATATTCAACAGAATGTTTATTAAATATATTAAGTCCAACAGACATAAAATTCATAACATTTCACAGGTTGTTATGTTAATTTGTGTAGTGACGTCGGGCTACATATGACGTAATTGATTATGACATGTTCAAATACTGCAGTTCCAGCCAGGTGGACAGCTTATGCTTCCTGTTAGTTGTCAAAAAGGTCAATGTTCCTAAAATAAAATTATTTATCAAGATCGACAAAGGTAATATTACCTTATTACCCTCATCCTGCAAGGGAAGAGAGGGTATTACGATCGTGTATATCTCCTGAGGTGTATAACGAAGGAACTTGTCGTGCATCAGGATTTCCAAACTTTCGCCATGATCCTGCTAGAAGAATCGGGATGGGATCAAATTCTGGATCTATAGTTATCTCGAAAACTAAAGGTCAGATTTCGCTCAAATTTTAACACATGGTGTGCCCATACACTAGTATTCCACCACTTTGGGCGAAAACAAGGTCGATAAAACCTCAGTAGCTGCGGGTTAAGCATGAAAAGTATGTCACTGACATACTTGTGTTACGCTACTGCCTTGAGCCTTAGCACTAATGTCAATATTCTATCTTTTACGATGTCAATTGCCAAAAAAAATAATGTACATTTTCCAACAATTTTTGTGAAGATGTCTATGACAGCACCATCTTCCACCAAATTTGTTGAAAAATAAACACCAGTTCATCTTTTACTTTATTATTTATGTTTAGCTCACCTGGCCTGAAAGACCAAGTGAACTTATGTCATGGCGACCGGCCATCTGTCAAATCGCGTCATACCGGTTTCAACCAAATTTGGCTGGAATGATCCTAAGCTGGTACCCTCCAGGCGGGTTTTTTCAGAATTTTAATTTATCAATTTTTTGGGTGAAAATCTGAGATTTTATTAAAAACCTACCGTAAATGGTCAAAATGCTACTCAGCTTCTTGACATGTTTCAACAAAATTTGACTAGATGCATTCTATGGCGGTAGGCTCTAGAACTTCTTTTCAGAATTTTGATTTGTCAATTTTTTGGGTAAAAATCTGAGATTTGATGAAAAATGTACCTGAAATTGTCAAAATGCTTCTTACCATTCTGAGCGATTTTAACCAAATTTGGCTGAAAGGACCATATGGTGATAGGCTCCAACTCTTCAATTCAGAATTTTAATTCATCAATTTTTATGGTGAAAATCCGAGATATGAAAAATGTACTGGAAATTGTCAAATTGCTTCTCCTTACCATTCAGAGCGATTTCAAACAAAATTGGCTGAATGGACCCTATGGTGTTAGGTTATAGAACTTGCATTCAGAATTTTGATTCGTAAATATTTTGGGTGAAAATCTGAGATATGTACTGGAAATTGTCAAATTGCTTCTTCTCTACCATCTTGACCGGTTTTAACCAAATAAAGCTGAAAGGATCCTATGGCCATAGGCTCTAAAACTTCCATTCAGAATTTTGATTCATAAATTTTTTGCGTGAAAAATTTACCAGAAATTGTCAAAACGCTGCATCCTTAGTTGCTTGACATATTTCAACCAAATTTGACTAGAGTGACCCTATCAAGGTAGACTAGAATTTCTATTCAGAATTTTGATTGGTCAATTTTTTGGGTGGCCATCTTGGATTTTCCGAAAATTATCCATATCTATTTAAATGCAAATGCTTCAAAGGCTAATGGTCAAGGTGAGCGCCGTGGGCCACTTGTTAAATTTAAACTTGACATCAGAGTTGTAAGGGTTAACACTACTTGACTGTTACGAGGTAGTGTTGATTGAATCATATGGGATTGTTGAATTGGTTGATTTATTACCTCGCATCACCAGAATGACCAAGTGAGTTATGGCATGGCGACCGTCCGTCAACTTTTGCTTATAAAACGCTACTCATTAACTGATTGGTGGATTGCAACCTAATTTGGATGGAAACACCCTATTGGGGTAACCGTAAGAACTTGTATACAGAATTTGATTGGTTTAGAATATACACAATTTTTTATACACAATTTTTTGGTCTACTTGAAATTGTCAAAACAGTGATTAACTGCTTGGCAGATTTCAACATAGCTTTGATTGGACAATTTTTAGCTCACCTGGCCAGAATGGTCAAGTGAGCTTATGCCGTGGCGACTGCCCATCCATCAACCTTTGCTTTCAAATCTCCTGAACTGCTTGGTGAATTTTAACCAAATTTGGCTAGAAGGATCCTATGGTGGCCTCTAGAACATTTATTCAGAATTTTGATTGATTAATTTTTTGGTTGAAAATCTGATTTTATGAAAAGTTTACAGGAAATTGTCAAAACATCTTAACCACTTCATAAATTTCAACCAGATTTGCCTGGAAGAATCGTAGTGGTATGATCCAGATGCTGTGTTGACCATCGGTCGTCTAAAGCTCACCTGTCCCATTAAATATAGACCCTTACACGAGATATGAGATGCCATTTCAATTTACCCAGCATGCAAATGCCCCAACTCCATAATTGTTGTAACTATTGGACGCCTTATTTGGTTAGTCTACTGTCTGTATAGGTCAGGATTTCTCAAAGCCGACGTGCTTGCATGTGCAAATATTCATTTGTGCTCCAGCTTTGGAAGCGTAAGCATGTGCGTATGGCGTATTCATGGCAGTACATTCGACAGTCTTATATACAGAATTTCGATTGATCAATTTTTTGACGGCCAACTGGGATTTTCAGAAAAACAGTTAACTTATTAACTAGTTATATGATTTCGGCCAAACATGGCTGGAATGACTATGGTGGTAGGCTTCAGAAGTTGTATACAGAATGATTCTTTGGTGATATGCCTCGGGACTTATTCCACTGGCCATCTTGTTTTAAAGATTTCACAAGGGAGATAACGCTCTTTGTCTCTCATTAACCACTTCGCAGATTTAAATCAAATTTGCGGTTGAGGACCCTTGCATGGTAGGTTAACAAACATCTATACAGAATTTTGATAGGCCAGTTTTTTCAATGACCATCTTGGATTTTCGGAATAATTTTGGAAATCCTTCAAAACTGTTCCTTTTCAAGTATGATCTGATTTTATCAAACTATGTCTGTCTAGACGTCTCAGGAACCATAATTGTCATTACGGATGAACCATTTTTAATGCTAATGTTGCAGGTAAGTGCCAGGCCATTATGCCTCTTTGTTAGCTCACATCCAAGTGAGCTTATGCCATGGCGTCACTTTAAACGACGCGATACCTCAGTAACTGCATATTAAATGTGAAAAGTAGGTCACACTGACATATTTTTGCTACGCTCCATACCTTAAGACTACAATGCGTGCATACACCATGTTTGATTACTGTATACAAACACCTTGAAATGAAAGCCAGAATAAGCCGTCTAGTTAGTCATTATTTCCAAACCTGTTGTCTTGCACATTCGAAGACGTGTCTAAAATACTAGGCACAATAGGATCCGTTCAGGGTCTCAGAAATGGCAGCCCATAAGAAGCGTTTATGACTGACTGACTAGCTAAGGTATGTGGTTTATTGAGCTGCTGGTAGCAACTAAAAAGCTGGAAAAATGGAAACGTGACAAAAATGTACGGGCAAGGTTCTGCAATCTCTGATTTCTCTTGTTTGGGTGTGTCTGTCTGTCGCTGTCCAGCGCTATTGATTGGTTCAAATTTTAACACAAAGGATCGTACAAGACTGGCCGTGATCCGGATAAAAACTATATCCGGATCAGATCATGTTTTGGATTTATGGATATCTATACACTAGGATTCCATTGCCTTGTTAGAGATAGATATTAATAATAACAATAGGAAGAGCATTCAATTGGTAATTATTTTGTATTAACCCTTAAATTTATTCAAGAAAATTTCTCAGAAAATGCACATTTGCAGATCAAGAGACTATATTTTAAACTACCACTGGAATCAACATTGACGAGTGTCACATTCCAGTGGTAAAGATTAAAAAAATAGTCTTCACCAGATCTGCAAATGGATATTTCTAAAGACAACTGCAGAAACCATTTTTGGCCGACGAGTGTTAAAAGGGTTAATACCGGTAATATTTATTAGTATAAAATAAATAAGATAACAAAATAAATGTTTCTGATCATGAACCTGGCACAGCAGAAAAATTATCACAGTTAACTTTGTAATGGCACATGTAATAGATGTCAAGCAAGAACCTTGTACTTTTAAACATTTACCATTCATATGTATTAAGGTAACAGAAAATACTCCTGTAGATGGGAAATCTGGTTTTGTAACTCCTTCCATTGACAGGGTGGCATGTTAGCACAGACAACTGCCAGGGTGTTATGTTAACAGGACTATACAATCCCCAAGTAGCATATTAGACAACTGCCAGTGTGGCATGTAACTATTGACACATGCTGGGGTGGCAGTTTAATGGTGACAATAGTCGGGTAGCATGTTAGCACTGACAACTGCTGAGGTAGGATGTTAGCATTAACAATAGCCTGTGTGGATCGTTAGCAACAATCGCTTGTCATGTTAGCACTGACACTCATTCAGGTAGCAAGTTAGCAGTGACAACTGCTCCGGTCGCATGTTAGCACTGATAACTGCTGGAGTAGCGCGTTAGTGCTGACAACTTCTGGGGTAGCGCGTTAGCGCTAACAACTGCTGGGGTAGAATCTTAACACTGACAATCACTAGGGTGGCATGTTAGCACTGACCCTCGTCGGGCTGTTATGTTCACATGTTAACGGGCTAATCAAAAACCACTTGGCCAATTTAAAACAAATTTGTTAAGAAACTCAAGAAATGCCTAGTGCAAATAGCTAAAACAAGTTTGTCTTGAGACCATCTTGGATGACTAGTTTTCACAAAAACTTTGAAAACCAAGTGGTGGACCAAGGATGCATTAATACAATATGGGACTGATGGGTACAGGCTTCTCGTATGTATTACTGATACATGGTAGTATTTTATGTTGTAAAAGTTCATCTCAGTTATTAAGGGAAATAATAAAAATATATTTATGCCTTCATGAATATTCATATATATATATATATAATTTGATACCTCCCTCGGCACAAGTGAGAAATAGCAAGTTAACCCCTCTTGTGTCAACTTAGTCCTTTAATGGTCAAGTTGGTAAAAAAAAACCAACTGCAGTGTTCTTTAGAAATGTCCATTTGCAGGCTAAGAGAATACTTTTGAAAATTTACGACAACCGAGCCAGTCAATCCAGTGGTAAGTTGTCAAAAATGCTCTTAGTCTGAAATTGGACACTGGCTAAGCAGAAATTTTAGTTTTATGGCCCATTACACTTGATGAATGACCATTTGAAGGATAACGGAAATCAATTTTTGTTATAAATTTCCAAAAATGCTCGTTAGCTGCAAAAATTGAAATTTCCTTGCAAGTTACTGGTAATTGAATGTTTAATCAAAATAAATAGTATTTTGAGCGCTTTAATGCGCTGTTGACACAAGAGGGGTTAAATGTTCATTTGCAGACCGAGAGATTCCTTTTGAAAATTTATCACTGGAATGACTGTCTCAGTTATCGAACCAGTCATTCCAATGGTAAATTTTCAAAGATAGTCTTCTCTTGGCCGGCAAATGAATATTTCTCAAGACCACTGCAGAAGACATTTTTAGCAAGCTTTGAGTTTTAAATGGTTAGAGTTAAATCCAGCCAGAGCAGCGTAATTTGCCAGGAATATAGACGTCACAAAGAAAGCTGGATGAAATGGAGTCCAGGCTTTGAATCTCTGCTTTTTTGCCCAATGCCATAAGTGTCTCGAGCTGTAAAGAAATCACATTGCAATTTAACCCTTGATGGATGAAATATTCTGTTTAATATTTTGAAAGTAATATGACTTGGAGGCGTTGCTGCCGATGGCAAATAGCCAGGTACTGGTTCCAGTCAAATTAGCTTCAAGATATTCAACAGCTTTCGTGCATACTTGACTTGAAAGTGAGACACTGGAATTTCAAAGGTTAAAGTCCACTGAATGTCACTTTAACCCTTAAATAACACTCAGGTGGTCTTGAGGAATGTCCATTTGCAGGCCAAGGGATTTACTACTGGAATCTGGCTCGATAACAGCCAGTTAGTCCAGTGGTGACTTTTCAAAAATAGTCTTTATAAGGTAACTATTTAATTCTAATTTGTGATATGCACTATATTTGCACCCTAGCTACTATATTTGCCCTCTGTGGCTTTGTCAGAAATATCACAGATTTGAGAATACCCTACCCCTAATACTCCATTTCCCCCCACAATGTGTTACTAATGTAAATGTATTATTCAAAAATTCATATCCTCACAGAATGCTATATTTTATTCATGCGATTCATTGCAAATTTATATAGCAAGTGCATTATATACTATGTGTAGTACCTCTTTCATCCATAAAGGATTTGTTTTAATGTGTGGACGTTTCATCAGATCATACGCTTTGCTGCAGTCTGCTTTGCTCATCGGGATCAGTGATGTTCTGGGTAGATTGAATCTGTTAAGAAAAATGTCAAATTTACTAGGTTTTCTTCAATTGTTTACCGATAAAATTTGAAAAATGATGTGTGTGTACAATTATAAACTAGTTTGCCGTCACTGATTTGAACCAACTTCAGCATACTGCTTTACTAATACAGAATCAGAATATCAGAATATTTTATTAGCACAAGATCTATAAACAAATAGATATAGTCCGATATATAACATTGCCATAATACACACTGTAAGAAAAAGTGAGTATAATTGTAAATATATAGATCTATTATAATACAATATATACACTATATAGTGGAAATGATAATCTGATTTAGGCTCAAGGGACACAATAGCACTGAAGTGTCTCAATATAGGGTAATAGGTTATAAGTCATTTAAGTATTCAAATTCAAAATAAAGTTAAGTGGCACCGGGACTCCTATCCAGTTCAACAACCGACAACATACATACCATCATCCGCTACACTATATACAATAATAGTGTAGCGGATGGTTATATATATGATGTCAATTGTTGGACCAGACAGGAATCCCTGTGCAATGGGAGTAATTTTCTCATGTCATGGAAGTGGTTATTATTGATACAGTTTTGGAAATTCTGACATACCTACAAGTACACTGTTCATAACCTGAAGGATTGACATGACTGGGACTAGTATATGGTTAGCTTATAAAATAAATTTTGTACAAATTCTGACTGCAGGGCAGATTTCATAGTTTAGCTCACCTGGCCTGAAAGGCCAAGTGAGCTTATGTCATGGCGACCATCCGTCGTCTGTCCATCAACTTTTCCTTTAAACAACCTCAAGAACCACTGGGCCGATTTCAATTATATTAGGCAATAAGGATCCAAGTTTGTTGAAATGAAGCCGATCGGCCAATTTAGCCAATGGCCATCTTGGATTTTGGCTGATTTTAGGAAACGTCTTTAAAAATCTCCGAAACTGCTTTGGGGGATTCATGCAAACGCCATGAAATTGATCTAGGGTAAGAGCTGAACCAAGTTTGTTCAAGGGAACTTGATTGGTCAAATGGTTCGGTGGCCATCTTGGTTGACCTGGTTTTAGCGAAAACGCCTCCAGAACCACTGAAGGGATCGGGTCGAAATTTGGCAGATATGATTAGGTACTGAGGGCCATTAAAGTTTGTTCACGGGAAGTTGATCCGTAAGAAAAAACATGGCCGCCGTGGACCAATCAAAATGTACCTTGTTTGGTGGCCATATTGGATTTTTTTATTTTGATGGATTTTTTGAGGCCGAAATTGGTTTGAAATACAGGTTTTTGGGTATTCTGAGCTCAAATTTACAATTTTAGAAACTGTCGGATAAACGGTTTGGTGGCCATCTTGGATCATTTTCCTGCCAAAAGTGCCCATACTAAAGCAACTTTAAAATGTCTTCTCGAGAACTGCTGGACCGATTTCAATTATATTTGGCAGTGAGCATCCTTAGCGCATAGAGATTCAAGTTTGTTCAAACGAACCCGATCAGACAATTTGTCCAGCGGCCATCTTGGATTTCAGCCGATTTTTAGAAATGTATTTAAAAATCTCCAAAGCCGTTTGAGAACTCACGAAATATGATCTAGGGCAAGAGCTGAACCAAGTTTGTTCAAGGGAACTTGATTGACCAAATGGTTCAGTGGCCATCTTGGATGACCTAGTTTTCGCAAAAACGACTTCCCCCAGATCTGCGGAAGCAATCAGGCCGACAATTGTGATATATGATTAGGGACTAAGGGCCATTAAAGTTTGTTCAAACGAAGTTGATCCCTCAAAAAACATGGCCGCTGTGGACCAATCAAAATATAGCGTATTTGGCAGCCATATTGGATTTTTTTATTTGATGGATTTTGAGGCCGAAATTGGTTTTATCTAGGTTTGTGGGTATTCAAATTTGCAATTTTCGAACCTCGGATAAACGGTTTGGTGGCCATCTTGGATCATTTTCCCGCCAAAAGCGCCCATATTAAAGCAATGGGAAATTTAAAACGTCTTCTCAAGAACTGCTGGACCGATTACAATTATATTTAGCAGGAAGTATCCTTAGGGCATTGGCCGGCGGCCATCTTGGGTTTTGGCCGATTTTTAGAATCTCCAAAACCGTTTGAGAGATCAATGAAATGACTTCATGAAATATGATCTATGGCAAGAGCATGTTTGGCGGCCATATTGGATTTTTTTATTTGATGGATTTTGAGGCCGAAATTGGGTTCATATATGTTTTCACATATTGTGATTGCAAATTTGTCATTTTCGAGACTTAGATAAACGGTTTAACGGCCATCTTGGATCATTTACCCGCCAAAATCTCCCATACTAAAGCAATGGGAAATTTAAAATGTATTCTCGCGCCATCTTGGATTTTGGTTGATTTTTAGAAATGTCTAAAAATCTTCTCCAAAACCGCTTGGGTCATCAATTCAAAACGCTTGAAATATCATCTAGGGCAAGTGCTGCACCAAGTTTGTTCAAAGGAACTTGATTGGCCAAATTGTTTGGCAGCCATCTTAGATAACCTATTTTTTTCCAAAACAACTCCCGAACCACTGAGCGGATTGGGCTGAAATTTGGGAGATATGATTATGCACTGAAAGCCATTAAAGTTTTTTCAGTGGAAGGAGCTACGCTGAAAAGCTCAAATTCGTCAAAGTTTTCTTATCCGAACCGTATCGCGAAGAGTATTGAAACTACACTCAGGTTTTTTCAGCAGATGTGTTAGGCGTGGACGAAGTGTCATGCTTTCGTTTCGGCAAAATCTGCCCATATTCACCAGAGTTATCTCCCATGAAAAGCTCAAATTCGTCAAAATTTTCTTGTCCAGTCCAGATCGTGAAGAGTTTTGAACCTATGCTCACAATTTTTTGTTTAGCAGATGTTTTAGGAATAGACGAAGTGTCATTTATCAAAGACAAACTGTTCACGTTTAGCATTCCTCAAACAAGTAAGCCTGCGGGCGTATGTTGAGTTTCACTTGTTTAAATGTAGAGCAAGTTGGACCATTTAGATTATACAAGATTGTCTTTTAAAAAGGAGACCATATGCAGTTACAGTATTCCAAAATTGGTCGGATTAGTGATTTGAATAACAGGATAAGCGTGTTTTTATCTATGTAATTGAAGGTTCTGTTAATTAGTCCAACTGTTAGCCTTTGATACAGTTGCATTAATATGGGTATCGAAGGAGAGATTTTGATCTATGTGTACGCCAAGATCTTTTCACGTGTGGACGGTATGATTTCAATGATTTGTGACTGGCATGTAGTCTGTCATATAATACTGGGTCCTAGGTTTGTTTGAACCAGTGTATTTATTACGTGTTTTGTCTGTGTTAACGTGTAGCTGCCAAATCTGAGACCAACTACATACATTATCTATATTGTCTTGAAGGTTGTCGGTGGTAGAGTTACCAAACAGTTTTGTATAGCCCGCAAAGATAGTTATGCACTATACCAAACGTGTGAGAAGAATTTAGCTTCATTGCAATCACATAAGTGTTATGAGCTCATGCGATCTAGTAATTGTATAACTCTATGGCAATTGCCTGTCAATCCATATTTCATACTCATCCGGGTTTCATATTCAACCACGGAAAATAAGTATTGTAATCGAGCATGGCTTTAATAATAGATTAGTTTACGCCAAGTTTAACAGTGGTTTTGTTGATTAAATTCGTTACTCCCAAAGTCCTGTAATACGGAATCTGATACACAACAGTGGCGACGCGCTATTGAACCCTGTGCAAGTAAATAATTATGGATAGAAATGCAGTAGCGAAATTTGAATGCTATGCCGAACTGGCTACACTAGGGCCAAGGTGGACAAGATGGTTGACGTCATTCGAACTGTACGCAGATGGCAAAGGTTTGATCATCAATGAGGGTACGAATAATGATACTAAACAATGTCGTCGAGCATTATTACTACATCTAGCTGGAACTGATGTTCAGGACATTTTTGCCACATTAACAAATACTGGTAACGCTACGGATTATGCAATGGCAGTAGCAGCATTAAACACATATTTCGTTCGACAAGTAAATACAGCATTCGCCAACCAAACCTTTCATCAAGTGACACAAAAACTAGGCGAAACAGTTCAACAATTTGTCACACGTTTAAGGCAACCTGGGAAAGACTGCAATTTTGCAGCTGATACAGACAATCAGATTCGGGACACGATTCTAGGTAAATGTACGTCGGATTGTTTTCATCGAAAACTGTTCGAACAAGGACAGGACTTAACTCGTGTGCGTTCATTGGAAATAGCTTCACAATGTGAACTGATTGAGGAACAAATGTCCACTCTCTTTGGCAAAGAGGGAGAAAAAGGAAACCGAAACTGAAGCCATAAACTTAGTCTTCCAAAAACGGGACAAACGTACAAAAACCAGTAAACCAAAATGGGACAAATCTAAAACAGATAAACATTGTTACAGATGTGGTCTTTCCGATCATTTCGGTCGTGATCCAAAATGCCCTGCTCGCGGAAAAGTCTCGTAAATGTTCTGGCCAGGATCATTTCGCAAAGCAATGTAAAATGAAAAGGCAGGTAAAACAAAACTACGTACGTCAAGTCGAAGAACAAAATGACTAAGCGGGTGTAATAAATGACAGTTGTTGCCCAGAAAAACTAAAAGTTGGGAGTCGGCGTACAACTGAAAATGATAGTCGACTCAGGTGCCTCGAGTAATATAGTGGACAAAAAGACTTGGGAACATCTTAAATCAAAGAAAATTCAATGTCACTTTCAAGCAGTCACGGGTGATCGTAAACTATATTCATATGCATCCAATCAACCATTATCAGTAAAAGGATCCTTCACGTGTAAAACTACAATCGGTAATCAGACTACAAATGCGGAATTTCTCGTAATCAGAGGACATGGAACACCACTTCTTGGAAAGGGAACAAGAGTTGCACTTCGTGTACTCAAAATTGGAGTAGATGTTGCAGCAGTGAATGACCTTAAAACTATGTTATAAAATCACTATCCCAAAGTATTCAGTGGAGTGTGTAAGCTAAATACAAAACAAGTTAGTATTCACATTGATTCTGATGTCGAGCCTGTAGCACAACCATTAAGACGGATACCGTTCAATCTTCAAGATGCTGTAGAAGTGAAAATAAAAGAACTTAGATGCTGATATTATCGAGCCGGTGGATGGCCCAACTCCATGGTTTAATCCAGTTGTTATAGTCCCTAAGAACAATTCAGAGATCAGGCTTTGTCTGGACATGCGTCGTGCTAACAGAACTATAATTCAAAGTCGGCATGCGATCCCAACGGTCGATGAGTTGCTACAAGGCATGAACAAATCAGTCGTGTACAGCAAGTTGGATTTGAGATGGGGATATCACCAGCTAGAGTTAACGCCAGAGTCGCACGCAATAACGATATTTGCGACCCATGTCAGTCTTTATAGGTACAAGAGACTCATGTTTGGTGTGTCATCTGCCAGTGAACAGTATCAACACGAAGTTGCCACTGCATTAGCGGAAATAGCCGGTGTTGAAAATATATCGGATGACATTATCGTACATGCCGCAGATGAGAAAACCCATGATGAGTGTGTGCATGCAGTGCTTAAACTGTTAGAAGAGTGTGGACTGACACTAAACCCTGATAAATGTCAATTTAAGATGGATAAACTGGTGTTTATGGGAATTCTGTTGACAGAAAAAGGTATCGGTCCACCCGAGGAACGTGTAAGCGCAGTAGTCGGAGCCAGAAAATGCTTCAGAGGTCAAGTTTCCTAGGACTAGTAGGTTATAGCAATCGATTCATTTCTCGGTTTGCAACACTCACAGAACCGCTTCGGAGGATATCACGCAAGGACATTCCATTTGAATTTGGCCCTGAGCAGAGGAAATCCTTCACAGCCCTTAAAGAGAGCCTCGCGAACGCCGGTAAACTGGCATACTTTGACAAAAACTCGCCTACCAAATTAATTGCAGATGCGAGTCCAGTGGGACTAGGAGCTGTCCTCGTGCAGGAACAACTCGGTAAAATGGTTCCTATATGTTACGTGAGTCGTGCTTTATCAGACTGTGAACAAAGGTACTCCCAAACAGAACGAGAGGCTTTAGCACTTGTATGGGCTTGCGAGAGACTCCATCCTTACATATATGGTAGAAGATTCGATTTAGTGACTGATCATAAACCGTTGGAAGCAATATACGGGCCTTGTTCTAAACCATGTGCGCGTGTGGAGCGCTGGGTCCTAAGACTCCAACCATATGAATTGCAGGTTGTCCATATTTCGGAGAAGGATAATATCGCAGATTCACTTTCACGTCTCCTATGTGTTATATCATGGCACGATGAACTCGCAAAGGAATCGGAAGAATATGTTCGGTTCATAGCCATCAATGCTACGCCTAAAGCGCTAACTACTCGTGAAGTCGAAAAAGCTTCAGCAGAAGATGAAGAACTAAATACTGTCCGTGAAGCCATTGAAACAGGACATTTTAAAAAGTGTAAAACCTATGCCCCAATCATGAATGAGCTGTGTAATCGGATATCTTATACTATGTGGTTCACGAATAGTGCTTCCAGCAGTACTTCGTCCCAGAGCATTATCGTTAGCCCATGAAGGACACTTAGGAATTGTAGGTACTAAGCAACACCGTTCGAAAGTCTGGTGGCCCAAAATGGATAAAGATGCAGAGACACTGTAAAGCATGTCACGGTTGTCAGTTAGTAGCACGCCCAGATTTTCCAGAACCACTGAGACCCACACCACTTCCGGATGGTCCATGGCAAGATCTCGCTACAAACTTATTAGGTCCATTACCAACAGGACACTATACTCATCGTAGTCGATTATTATTCACGGTACTACGAATATAATGTGCTTAAATCGACAACTGCATCTAAAGTCATTGATGGTCTTGAGTCAATATTTAGTTGTCATGGATTACCAGTAACGATTTGATCGGACCAGGGTCTACAATTTCAGTCGGATGAGTTTCGTGAATTCTGTGAAACTAATGGCATTGGACACTTGAAAACAACTCCAAAGTGGCCACAAGCAAATGGAGAGGTAGAACGTCAAAACGCATCATTGATGAAACGCATTCGGATTGCACAATCTGATGGTCTTGATTGGAAACGTGAACTTCAGAAATATGTAATGGTATATCGCGGACTTGATCACACAACAACCGGGAAGAGTTCAGCAGAGTTACTCTTTAACTGGAAAATAAGGGGAAAGCTCCCTGACTTTAGTGTTTCAGGTAAACCAGATCTGGAGGTTCGTGATCGTGATGCGGAACAAAAGGGAAAGTAAAAGATATACACGGATGAACATCGTAGGGCTAAGTATTCTAGTATTGATGTTGGTGACTAAGTTCTCATACAACAGAAGGGTCAACAAATTTACCACACCATTTAAAGCAACACCACACACTATAGTGAGTAAAAACGGAAACAGTGTCGTAGTAGAATCGCCATCAGGAGCAATATTCTAGGAACACTTCGTTTGTGAGGAGATATGTATCAGATCCTCAGAGTCCATCTCCAGTCATGTCACAGACTGATCATAATCCGACAATGCTAGCACCAGAGACATCTGTTAGTCCAGTATCAGAGTACTACCATCCTACAACTCTGAGCTCTAACATTATAACAAAGACGCTTCTACGTAGACAGATACGAATGCCACAAAAACTCTTAGATTATGTGACTGACTAAATAACAGTTAACGGACATTATTAATTAAGCATTGCCATAGTAATAATTAGTATTCTAAATGATAATTATCTTAATAAGCTTACATAGGTAATCATGGTTTCAGAGTTCAGATGATCGATACAAAGTTGATATGTCAATTTCAAAACCAACCATAATTTGAATCATTGAGATTATGATCACGTTATATTTACTCCTTATGTTTCAAAGCATGTTCCACTCTTAAGAAAAGGAGGGATGTTATGAGCTCATGCGATCTAGTAATTCTATAACTCTATGGCAATTGCCTGTCAATCCGTATTTCATACTCATCCGGGTTTCATATTCAACCACGGAAAATAAGTATTGTAATCGAGCATGGCTTTAATAATAGATTAGCTTACGGCAAGTTTAACATTGGTTTTGTTGATTAAATTCGTTACTCCTAAAGTCCTGTAATACGGAGTCTGATACACAACAATAAGAAGAATGTCTTATACCGCAGACGTGAACTAAATGTGATGACGAATCTACAATAATAATCCATCTACTGTTACTATTATACAGAAGATAGGGGATCTACCACGTCAACTCAACTCATAATCTGGCAAGCCTAGTGAACCAAGGGTGCATGCGTGAGAAAGCAGCTGGTGTGAAATGCATACCTTATTTAGGAATCCAAGGGTGGAGAGATAAAGGTTCCTTTTACAAACCAATACTACATCACCAATAATTAACTAGCAGGGAAGGAGCTAAGGACCCCGCGGTTACCAATAGTTGGCCGTTACCCCTACAATGCCCACAGAAACGAATTACTCAAACCAAGTAGTGAAATTAAGCATTATTATGATACTGAATATGATTTTTGACCGACATTTTTGTAATCCCAAAAATAGGCGGCGCTATGCATGTCGCTTAAATTAGAACAAACCACCTGGTACGTAATGCTGTCCTCCACCGCGTCGCTCCTAGAGGGTAATGATTCCATCTTGACGCGATAAATCTAACTATCCCTCCAAAATAATGATATTTAGATTTTGTAGATTTTAACTAGCTCTAGCAAAAACACATGGGAATTGTAGCCAATTCAGAAGCTTTGAGTTGTGTCCGCTAGAGTGTCGGCTTGCGCAAGTGCCAGTCTGACAGCTAGACTACCTACCTATTAGGGGCAGGGTTATTTTAAATTCTGTGTTGAATTAAGCCAGTTAGATATATATTAGCTTATATCATAGAGTATTCGTGATGTTAAGTATAGCCTACTCTTGAAGTGAAAGCAGCATTGCATTCCCATCCAATGTACACATATTTTAGAGTTTTCTCTTACTTGTGGACATCAGACGGCAAAACACCAAGCCATCTAACTGCTTGAACTGTCAAGTAATGAGCTTCAAATGCCATCGACTGAAAATCACAGCAATGTATGAAGATGATTAACTCTGGCACGCATGTTATTTACCGCTTTCATTCTCAATTCTCAGAAACATGGTTTCAACGGAGACAAATATGAACCAAATGCTGAATATTTCGGAAATAATTTTACCGATGATTTTTGCTGCCTAAGCAATTACTAAGTAAATTATTTTCAAAATGTCCAGTCAGATTTAAATTATCGAAACGTACTGTTAATAGCATTAATATCTGATTTTATGTATGGAGAGATATAGTGAGAATAACAAATCAACCTATATAAGGCTTCAGACATTTCTGTCTCGATGGAACTTGACACAGACTGTTAATCCTACAAACCAGATTCAAGAAATTCTGTATAACGATCGAATGTTTTATGGAGGGTTTTTTTAAAATCTGATTGGAAAATATTATCCTGTTTTTTCAGTCAGATTTGTTTTCAAAATCTTACCCCGTTTATAACTCTTTTATGATTATGTTGTACACATGGGATACTTATATTTCAGGAATAAAAGGGTTAACTAAGAAATTATATAGCATTACAATGAAATACACATGATTATTATCAAGCAGTAGTAACCAGGAACAGTCGTACATTGACTATTTTGTGACTGATGGTAAATCATTATTTATTTATCCCATGGCTACAGACTGTACATATCATAAAGAAGTTAACACGTTTCAACAACTTCGAACACATAACAATGTTCTGTTGATAATTTTTAACATAATTGGATTGGAATACGTTGTAGCAATGTCTTTCAATCCAATTATATTCCAAATATTCCATGGTATGTTTTATTTTGTTTTAGAAACAAATAGGTTATTTCTGAGCTCTGCTGTACTGATTGATTAGGATTTGTACACGTATTTCCTTGTAAAATCCACCATGTAAAATAACCTTTGTTTAAGCATTTCATGGTTACGCAAAAATGGTTTCTGATATTAGAGAATATCACAAATTAGATGTACCAAGATCAACCATAGTGATATGTACAGGCATATAATTTATGAAGGAGATGCTCTGCTTGGGTGTACATCGACCCCGCCCACCCACCCACCCTCACTCCCACTCCACTGTTCACTTGCCATTCATGTAATTGTAATACCAATATTTTTCATATTTCTTCTTTGGACAACTCATGGCCTTCAAGACATGCATCCATTACGTTTATTAATGTCTTTATGTTTATTATCGATGAATTATTTATATTTCATTTGTCAAAATGATTCCATGACAAAAGGTCAAACTGTATTTATGCACTGGCTGATGTACCATTACAAATGAGGGAAAGTTGTGACTAGATCTAGATTAGTAAACCTCTGTATGATTATAAATCAACTACAACACACTGCTTTAAATAGAATACTCACGGTGGTTATTTTGAGAACAATTTGATTAAAGATCAGTAATGGATAAGGCAGCAATGATGCAATCATGGCACAGCATTCAGAACTAGTACAGCTAGGTTTCGATCAATTTCAGTTACCGTTATCTTGCAGTCTGGTTTATGAAAAGCTTCGTTAGCAAATATTTCACTCTACATAATGGTTATGCAGCATTATGGTGAATTCGTGTGAAGTATTTGCCCTTTAACCCTCACAGACCAGAAAAGACAAATTGCTTATGTTGTAAGGAATATTCCAAACATGCCAAGTGAGACACGCAATCAACCGTCCTCTCACGCTTAACCCTTTAAGCCTCAAAACGGCCAAAAACGTATTTTGCAGCGGTCTTGGTAAGTGTCCATTTACAGACCAAGAGAAGACTATTTTTGAAAATTTATCACTGGAATGACTAGCTCGATACCCGAGCCAGTCATTCCAGTGGTAACTTTTCAAAAATAGTCTTCAGATAGTCTGTAAATGGACAGTTTTAGAGGAAATTGAAATTTACCTGAAGAAATTTGAAGGTTAAGAGACTAAATTTCACGCAATTCATGCTGTAATACTTATTGTATAACTTAATACTGTTATGTGGAGTGGGTGGGGGTCAGAATTCCACTAAATGTTACCTAAACACGGTAAAGCACAAAAATTTGAAGTCACATCATTATCAATTAGGCACTTAGAATGCGTCTGAGAATGTTAGATTTCAAACATTTTCTGCCAAAGGACCTCACCCCTCGAAAAATCTCATTCTTTAAACAAATAGTAATTTTGAAACAAACTTGGCTGGGAGGTGTTACTACCTATGACAAGAGGTTTCAGTTCAATTAGTTACATATAAATATTCAACAACTTATATATATATATATATATATATATATATATATATATATATATATATATATATATATGTACTGAGCCAAAAAAGTTTAGCAACAGTGACGTTTGGTGTGTTGTATTAAAACTATGCGTCCATTTATAACCAAATTTGAAGGCATGTTTCGTCAATGTAATGTCTCGCTGATCATGAAGAAATGCAAATCATTTCTTGCATTTCTCGGCCGCACGCTTAATGCATGTGAAATTGCATTTTTCATGCGCTGGCCCACATTGGCGGGTAGCGAAGACAAAAATTCACCATATTGCAAAAGCAGATAACGAGCGTTAACAGAAAACGCTTAAATGTTTACCATGCCGCCCATGGCTACCCGAAAATCAGCGCCATGAAGCAATGGGAAGACTCGCTGCTGGGCAGAGCGTTCGCGCTGTTGCTCGACATGTTAATGACCGACCACGATCTGGCAGACCGAGAGCAACAACACCACGAGAAGACCGCTACTTAGTGACGTCATCACGACGTCACAGGTTTGAGACTGCGCCGCGGCTGTCCCATAATTTGCACACTGCTACCGGCACTACAGTGCATGCACAAACTGTGCGAAACAGACTTCATGATGCTGGACTGCATGCCCGTCGTCCACTTGTTGCTGTTCCGCTTACAGAGCGTCACATCGAGAATCGGTTTGCATGGGCAAGAACGCATCAGCGATGGCATCATCAGCAATGGAGCCACGTTTTGTTCAGTGATGAGTTGAGGTTTTGTGTGGATGGTAGGCAACGGGTTTGGCGACGTTTAGGAGAACGGTATGATGCAGCCAACATCATTCAGCGCGACAGATTCGGTGGCGGCAGTGTCATGGTGTGGGCTGGAATCCATGAAAATGGCAAAACAGATCTTATTGTGATTCGCGGAAATTTAACGGCTCAATGTTACTGCGAAGAAGTTGTCGCCCCTGTTGTCATCCCTTTTCTGCAGCATCATGCAGACTATGTTCCAGCAAGACAACGCCCGTCCTCATTCAGCTAGGGTCACCAGTGATTTCCTTGAGGCTAACAACGTTCCGGTGTTGGACTGGACAGCGCGATCACCGGACTTGTCTCCTATCGAACACACGTGGGACATTCTTGGCCGTATGGTGCGTGAGAACCATCCACATCTTCACAACGTGCGGAAGCTGTACTGCTCCAGGAATGGGATGCGATTCCTCTTCGTGACATCAGGTGATTAATTTGAAGCATGAGAAAGCGACGTACGGCGGTGGTTAATGCGCGCGGAGGTCACAAACGGTATTGACAGCTCAGTGTCATTATTTAAATTGGACCCTTCCAGTGAATGATGCCGTGTTAAAGGCGCGATGCTAGCATTACAGTAACACGCGACTGTTGTTCAAATTGGAAAATGACCTATCAATTAAATAATATATTTGAATCAATTTATTGTTTTTGTTAAATAACATTTATACAGTAATATTCTCAGTGTTGCTAAACTTTTTTGGTTCAGTATATATATATATATATATATATATATATATATATATATATATATATATATACACCTGTGCAAAAGTTAAGCACCAGCAAAAACAATAGAACGTAGAAACATGATGGTACAACTAGGCTGCCATACTTTTTGTCCCCGCGTTAGCTGACATAATTCCAAGTACGAAATGCACATGCATGCATGACTTCACGCCGCTTGATGTCCGTGCGTGGCGGGAAACAGCACACGTGTTCAGTTATGTAAAAGTCCAGTTTGAGGTGTAGAACATTACATACAGATTTAGGCGACAAGATTAGGAATTTTGTGTTCATGACCGTGGTTTATTTGTACAGAGAGAATTAGCTCTTGATTGTGAACCGCTATGGCAAGACGAAGGTTAAGTGATCGTGTGAAATGGCAAATCATAGGCATGCATACCACTGGTATGTCATGCAGAGAGATTGGCAGACAGCTGAACATTAACCATACTGTAATCAGTCGTTTGATTGCAAAACATGGGCAAACTAACGAGGTGAAGGACAGGCCTAGATCTGGAAGACCGAAGAAGACTACTGCCCGTGATGATCGAGCCCTAGTACGCCTTGTTAGGAGATGTCCATTCACCAACAGCAGAGTGCTCAGCCAGCAATGGGAAACGCGCAATAGAGTGTCAATGTCTACCGTCAAAAGGAGACTGTATGCTGCTGGCATGAAAGCTAGGAGACCTGTCAGACGTCCTCTCCTCACTGCACACCACAAAGAGGAGCGTCTGAGGTGGTGCAACGAAAGGAGACACTGGAACATCAGATCCTGGAGACGGGTACACTGGTCCGATGAAAGTCGGTTCCTGCTCCATGCCACAGATGGTCGAACTCGTGTATGGAGGTCCAGACGCACAGCGTACGACCAACGTAACATCATGGAAGAAGTTCCATTTGGTGGAGGTTCCGTTATGATATGGGGGTGCATCTCATTTGATTGTAAGCTGGATCTGTTGACTGTACCTGGAACACTAAATGGACAAAGATATCAAGATTCCATACTGGATAGAGTTGTGGTCCCTCATTTTGTAAATCATGCACCTGGAACCCACCCTATATTCATGGATGACAACGCCCGACCACATCGTGCTAGAGCTGTGCATGAATACCTCCGCCAGAATGCCATCGAAACCCTACCATGGCCAGCAAGGAGCCCTGACATGAACCCTATTGAGCATATCTGGGACATTCTGGGAAACATGGTGAGAAGGAGGGATCCTCCTGTGCAGAACCTACAGGAATTAACAGACGCACTCCATCTTGAATGGCAACGAATACCACAATGGCGTATCAGTCGGTTGGTGACCAGCATGAGATGTCGTGTCCAGGTCGTCATCCAGGCACAAGGTGGATATACCCGGTATTAATAATGACAGTCTCAAACTCGTGCACAGATGTTAAACTTCGTTTTCAGACACCATTAATGACAATCTAGCCACGTGTGTCAACTGTAGGGCAATAGTTGTCAGTTGTGTCAACGTAACCATATTCAGGCCTCGTTTTCAAGTTCAAACAAAAACATACAGTGTTTCCCCACCATCATAATCAGCATTCCTCTAGTTGCATTATTACCTCTTGCACTAAGATGGATGGGTACATAAATGTTTATGCTATTGCTTTCTTCATAGCACATGAATATACCCTCGCATGTGCGTAAAAATAGGGTGGTGCTTAACTTTTGCACAGGTGTATATATATATATATATATATATATATATATATATATATATATATATATATATATATAACCATTGTTGGCTTGAAATTGAGACACTAGCGTTTCAACGAAGTTAACACTCTCAACCTTGTAAGAGGTGAGACACAAAAATTTATTTACGTACTCTTGTAAGAAACACTGGATTAATTTGAAGGAAGTGACTTAAAGCTGTTGCTGCCATCAGAATCTACTACACGCAGCAATAAGCTTAAGTCCATTTTTTTCCCCAATAAATAGATGATAAATTCTCAGAAACACCTCACACTATCCAGGAGACGGGTGGAGTCATCTTTGAAATCCTGTTGGAATCGGGGTGTAGTCACTATTGACTCATTTCCTGGGCTTCCAGAACAGGTCAGCGATAGTTTTTTGATAACTGTGTCCGGACAACTGTGCTGCTTCCGATAATCTATGAGTTAGCGAAGGACTTATGGGCATATCAGCTGTACCAACAGGTGTGGTGGTTATGTGGGCCAGAGCACTTGAAGATGCTTCCTTAACACAGCTCTTTCTTTGCGGGCAATTTTCCTCCACCCTCTTATTGCTGCCATGCAATCTTTTGCTTTGCTCCCCTCTGACTCTTCCTGTAATTTAGTGAATGACTTGTTCAACACGTATTAACTCACCTGGCCAGAGAACATGTTCTTTAAATGACTTCTTGTCAAGAACCACTGGGCCGATTTTAATTATATTTGGCAGGAACAATCCTTAGGACACAGATATTGAAGTTTGTTCGAAGGAAACCGATCGGGCAATTTGGCCAGTGGACATCTTGGATTTTCGCAGATTTTTAGAAATGTCAATATCTCCGAAATTGCTTGGGGCATCGATTCAAAACTCATGAAATATGATCTGGGGAAAGAGCTGAATCCAGTTTGTTCAAAGGAACTTGATTGGTCAAATAATTTGGCAGCCATTTTGGGTGACCTAGTTTTCGCGAAAACGACCTCCAAAATCGCTGAACGGATTGGGCCAAAATTTTGCAGATATGATGAGAGACAAAGCGCCATTAAAGTTTGTTCAAGGGAAGTTGATAAGTAAAACAGCATGGCCGCCGTGGACCAATCAATGTGTAGTGTGTTTAGCGGCCATATTGGATATTTTTATTTGATGGATTTTGAAGCTGAAATTGGTTTTTTATGGTTTTAGGGATTCTGATTTCAAATTTACTATTTTCGAAACGGTCGGATAAACAGTTTGTCGGCCATCTTGGATCTTTTTGCCGCCAATAACTCCCATACTACAGCAATGGGAAATTTAAAATGTCTTCTCGAGAACCACTGAGCCGATTTCAAGTATATTTGACAGGAAGCGTCGCTAGGGCATAGGGATACAAATTTATTCAAAGGAAGACGATCAGCCAATTTGGCTAGCGGCCATCCTGTATTTTGGCCGACTTTTAGAAACATCTTTAAAAATCTCCGAAACCGCTTGGGAGATCAATGCGAACCTCATGAAACATGATCTAGAG
This sequence comes from Chaetoderma sp. LZ-2023a, assembly GCA_034401795.1. Taxonomy (NCBI): domain Eukaryota; kingdom Metazoa; phylum Mollusca; class Caudofoveata; order Chaetodermatida; family Chaetodermatidae; genus Chaetoderma; species Chaetoderma sp. LZ-2023a. The sequence continues at coordinate 63,729,391 of CM067369.1, read as the reverse complement.
CAAGAGCTGAACCAAGTTTGTTCAAGGGAACTTGATTTGCCAAAGGGTTCAGCGAGCATCTTGGATGACTTCTGCAGAGCGGATCTGGCCGAAATTTGGCAGGAATGATTAGGGCCGAAACTCCATTAAAATTTGTCCATGGAAAGTTAGTCAAAAAACATGCCCGCCATGACTCAATCAAAATTTAGCATTTTTGGCGGACATCTTGTATTTTCTGCAAATTTCTGAGAAAATCATAAAAGACTACTTATAAACCACGGGGTCAATTTTAATAAAACTTGGCTAACCCTTCTTCACAGAAATTTGACTGGTAAATTTGTCCAGTGGTCATCTCGTTTTGCTCGGTTGTGCCAGTGGCCAATAATTCCAGGTGAGCGATACAGGCCTCTTGTTTATACTGTAATGGAGATAACTTGCTTTAATGACTAGGATGCGCTCGGCTCTCCAGATTCTTCTCTTTATCAAATACACATAAAATGAGATGTGTCTTTTCCACATCATTAGTTTGTGCAATACGGAGAGAGCAAGGATGCACAACCCGGAATCTTTCTCTAGCTCATCCTTTTTCTTTCAAAGTACATTGGAAAGAAAAATTAGCAGGAGCTATGTATTTAAAAGTATAATCACGTTAATACTCACCCATAGCAGATCTGATACAACAAATCTTTAAAATTTAAGAAACATTCTAATAAACATTAAATTTTGTTGAAGATGTTGCTACCTAATGCTGCACTGTCTGGTTGCTTTAACGGAAGGGAAAAGGGAACTATCAAATGATGTTTATTGGTAATTTCATACAATATTAAATTTATTACCACTGGTAAAAACGGAAATGAATAGGAATAATTCGAGAAAAAAGCATTTACTAACTCTAGTAGTACTTAACAACTTGGAACCAATTATTGACGTTGCTGGTGCTGCGCACACCACCGTGTGTCAACTGTGTGTGCACGTATCACATACCTCAATATAATGCAAACCTGATGTGGTTTCATAAGTGGTACAAATAGTAGGCCTATATTCTCTACATGCGCCAATACAGCGCGATTATCTCGCTACTGTTAATTCACGGTTGATCCTTTTGAAAACATTTTATTTGAGTCACTCTGGTAGAAGCAACGAGTTTGTCAAAAAAAATTCAAAATACACTGCTGATTTCCCGGGTCGTAATATGATACCTGAATATTTTGAAATTTGTGTGACTGAAAGTACTAGGTCCTGTCACTGGAAACAACAACTTTCAGTAAAATTGTTTAAAATTAGACAGTATGTTACCTGTAGGGCGTATCCGCTAATCGGCTTAGATTATATGACCGGCTGTAGAGGATATTATTTATTCCTACGGCATACGCCAGAGCGCAAAGGACCTGCGCTGTCACTAATTGGTTCACACCTGAGTGACATAAATCGGATATTTAACTGCTTTTTTCCAAGTTATTCCTATCAGCATGTGTCCTCTCCTGGTTATTTCAGGGCAAATTGACTAAGTACAAAATAGATCTACTATACATGCATATCTGACAACACATACTTACTCTAGATCCATATTTATAAACTGTCATAATTTCCATTCCTATAAAAGAATACATTTTTTTTAATTCTATTTAGTTTAAGCTGCTATGCTGATTTGTAGTTTAAATTACTGCGTCAAAGATGCTAGTTCTCACAGAAAACCTGATTTATATAGTTTCTGTCAGGTTGGATAACATGCTACAATACTGAATATGTATATTGTTGCATGGATACTGAGGTGATTCAAGGGTGACAAGATTTTGGTTTGAGATTTGTCAACCGAGTTTAAGTACTAGAAGGATGGCCCTTCGAGTGTCAAGCCATTGGGGTAATTTGAAACACCAGCATTCTGCCTAATGAATGAATCTGATCTGTCAGGCAAGTATATGACTTCATAATCAATTACGTCACAAAGAGGCTGATGTCACAATCATAATTGACACAAATACTCTCATGAACGTGGAATAGTCTGTCAGTTGTACGAATTGTATGCCTATTATTTAATAAATATGCTGTTAAATATTTTGAAACTAATTTGACTGGACGCTGTGGCTGCCTATCAGCTTTCAGTAAAATTTGTTTCAAAATATTCAACAGGTCAGCTGTATGGTTACGTTGATATCGGGAGTCTGGGAATTTAGGGTTCAATAGATCCCAAAACAGGAAAAGCATGGGTGGATCTTAGGTGGAGATGGCCGTGGCATAGCTAAAAGTGGATTCATCCATCTCAGATGTCAGACGTCATTCAGCTCGCTAAGTCGAGCTATCCTCCACTTCATGTAGAGCTTGACAAAATGACATGGAATTGATTGAAATATGTTCCAGTGATTTCCATGATAGTTTCATAATTACGCTATAGATGTGGGTATTTTAAATTGTCTGGTTACTCAGTTTCTGCAAAGTATATTTTCCATGGAGTTTAACTCTAAATATGATGATTACTTTGAAAACAATTTGATTGAAAGTTGTTGGTGATTAAACCACCAACAACTTTCTGTCAAATTGTTTTCAAAATATTCAGCAGGTCCAGAGTTATTGTCCATTGAAATTATTGTCTGGTGGTTTGCAGCAGTTAGACAATTAAGTACAAGTTCATTTGTGAGAGGAACTGTACATTGTCTATCTCTTTATAACAAGAGTCTAGCATACACGGCAACACAATTAGTACAATAGATATATCTCAATTCTATTATAGGAAATTTATCAGGTGGCCCTTGATTTTACCCGCAACTAGACGTAGAATAAGTATGTCAAATCTTTTGCATTTCTGACATAGCGGCCTAATTCGCAAATATAGTATCGCCTACTTTTTTAAACAGAAATTGAACAAAGCATTTTCTACCTTCCACCAACTAACTGCTATTACATTGTTATTTGAAGGAGAATTTAAAGTTTCGACATTGGTAATCCAGCCTAATACTCACTGTTTTCGGGTGCAAATTATAAGCTATACTCTGTACATGACTCATAATACAAACCAAGACACAGACCTACATGTATAAATAAATTAGTAGTACACATTGTGACGGTAATATACAACATTCATTAATACTAAAACCATGTAAATTAATTCTAAGAATAAACCATGTTTTGTTTAATGGGATTTTGAAATCAAGATAATTCGGCATATGACCTCACCATGTGGGTCTGCATCAACCAACGCCAGCATTGGCAACTGAAAATCTTCCCAAAGCCGTCTCAGCAGCAACCTGGTATTCAGGTCAGGAAAGCCTTTACCCTGGTTAAAACAATATGAAATCTTATCATGCATTAACAGTTCAAGAACTAGAACCATAGACACAGTTCAAGTGCATGCCCCTGAATTAACCATTTAACCCATAAAGACCAAAAATGACAATTTCCTTATGATGCAAGGAATATTCTTTTTAATTATTTTGAAATTAATTTGAATGGGAGCTGTTGTTGCCTATGGCTTACTACACTCTCCATTGCGCATACTTGGGACTTTCATCCGATGGCCATTTCATCGTGACCGGTCCAGCTCAACCTCCAAGCGCTTGGGAAGGCCTTGGCAGAGGAGTGGGCCAACATACCGCAAGTTCAGTTCCGATTTTTAATTGACATCATGCAAATATGGCAGGCTGTAATCAGTGCTAACGATTTTAGTCTTAATTAAAAACTACTGGTAGTATATGAGTGAGCATTTTAACCCTGCACATAGTTATGGAAACACTGCATTATATGCCTGCCAAAGTCTGCACAACATGCCAAAAGTGTGACATAGAACATCAATCTAGTATTTAATTGTTCATTTGATATTCAGATTGGATTAACAGTTACATACAAAAAGTAATAAAATCGTTATGATTTAAGGAATTCTGTGTGACATTTTGAAACTAATCTGACAGGGTGGGTTCCAGTTAGTTTCAAAATATTCCACAGCTTCACTGCATTAGCTTGAAATTGAGACGCTATAATTCCAAGGGTTAAAGTGATTAGTATAAAATACATCAATTTAATATATTGCACAAAGCACTTACGGTTATTAAAATACATGGGTCAAATTGTCTTTGGAATCCATCATCTAGAAGCTTCTGAAACGTGGCATCTTTTTCGACAATCAGCACAAATTTGGCAGCAGTCAAAATATCTTTCAAAGTTAAGGCGTAATCATGATATTGAATACGGTAATCTCAGAGAATTAGATATCACATATTCCACAGCTTAATATCAACTCCATAAACTTCACTATTCAGATGACAAACACCACAACACCAATCAGTTTACCTGAAGCGAGACAAGTCCCGACTTTTGATCAAAGATCTTTCTCATCTGAATTATAACAACCATATCAACATTGAAAACATTGAAGTGTATACGATATCTGAATTTCAAGGTAATCATACATGTTAAGCTGCTGAATATTTTTTTAATATTCTTTGATTCGAATTTGCCACTGGAATTACTGGCTCAGTTATCGAGCCAGTCATTCCAGTTGTAAATTTGCAAATATATTCTCTTGCCCTGGAAACCGGCATTCCTCAAGACAGGCTGGTTTTGGCCGCCTCGCCCTTTAAATAATTTGTCAGGTGACAAAGTTATACAATTGTCACAAATTTATCAAAGCAATAATATCTAATATTATTGTCGGATTTCTGACTGCATCAATTAATATAACAGATGTTCTCACTAATATGTTTTTCTTCCTTTTCAACAAAATTATATTATTTATTAGAATTTTTACACGTCGATATAAGCAGAAATAATGTCTTAGCAACCATGAGACAGCTTGTATCGCGTTTTTTAGTCATTTGAGCAATAGCGACCACCTAATTTCCATCCATCTGTCCGTCTATTCATCCATCTGTTTGTGTGGCTTACACAATTGGCAATGTATGCTTCGTTAGATCTAGAAGGGTTTTAATTAATCTTGGTCAAACAATTCCTATCTACAGTTGAAAGTCTCTGAAGTATGTGGCCCACGGGGAAAAGATATTACTTCGGTAGCAGTTGTTTCGTCATTTATTGGCTTCTAACTTGATGGGTAAGGTACCTTTGGCCATAAGCTATCGCCCATATAAGAACTAAATCCATCTGTCCTAGTTTCTAGATAATATAGCTCAGCCATGGACTTCTACATAATAACATCTAGAATGTTATTATAAATGTCGCACGGATCAACCGGACGGGTACGGACCGTCCCAGCTAGGCTGGGTACGGGACGACCACTCCGGGTACGTTCCAAGCACGCCCCCTGAGTAGGATATTACGCGTGTATAAGGCCTTATGAGAGAGGTTGCGTTAAAACGGCTAAAGCTAGGATTCCATTTGCGCGGATGCGGACGCGGAGGCTGCGTGCGCGTGCGTTTCGATAGGCGGTAAATCCCGTGTTGTGATTCCATATAAACGTCACAAAGCGCGTTTTATTAGTTCATTTCCCTGGCGACACCAAAGGGCCAACATGCCTACAACCGTGCCCAGGCTCTGCCAGTCTCTTCTACAGAACGAAGAGATGCCACTAATTATTTTAGAAGGATACAAACTAAACACATTCGAAAGAAACAGAGACTACGGAGTCACTGGTCGTGGGTGCGCAACAGAAACAGATATCAGCACGGTGGCTTTTACAACCTGGTACAAGTGCATTTGCACAGGGCCCCCACACATCTAGGGCACCCACCCCAAAACATGTTTGTTTTCATTTTAGTGCTCCCTGTGCCACTTCAAGTTACACACAGAGAATAGAATATTTTTTATTGTCGTAAACATTAACTAAAATGCATTTGACACAGATATTGTATGGTCACTGTATTCCGCGGCTGTAGTAGTAGAAACATCTTACAGCTGCAATCAGTCCGTCTACGCTTTTGCCCACTATGTCATGTCCTCAGCCGAAATTCTTAGCTTCCTCTGGTCCATTCCTGACTTGAGTGTACTGAGTCCTGCTTTCTTGATGTCACCTCGTAGAACGCTTAGTAGATTTATGCAATGACGTGCTCTCCTGGTTTTGTATTCGTTGGATCCGAGTAGGGCGAATTCCGAGGCTCTCCGTGCTGGTGTCTCTTCTGACATCCTTAGCACTTGGCCAAACATGGACCATCTTTGCTGGGCGACTTTTACCGACAGCGGCGACGTATTACACTTCTTGTATAGTGCATTGTTGGAAATTATGCTGTCTGGCCATCGGTGTCCAGTGATGGTGCGTAGGTGTGTGTGGTGGCAGGTATCGGGTTTGTCTAGAGCAGCCTTTGGAGCTGCTCAGCCGTTACAGTTATACAGCATCAAAGATACGCTGGTTGCATTGTATAAACGTAGCCTTTTTATCAAGGCCATAAAATCCATAACTTCCGGAAGGACTGGAAAGCTATATTACCCATGATCCAGCGCGCAGCAATGCCAGCAGTACTGCAAAGCAGTGAGCCCAGGATTTTACTTTTCCTCCATGGTTCGTCGCCACGAAGAGGGTCGGCATTTTCTTTAGTTTCATGCTTTGTAGATAGGTATATGTGGGTGAACTCTGTTTTGGATTCATTCATAAAGAGATTCTCAATTTTTAGTTTGCTTGCAGCTAGTGGGAGAAGTTCGTCAATGGGGTTCTTTTCCTCGTCTATGAAGTCCAGTGATATTATTAGTGATATTAAATAATATAGCAGCAATATTTTTCTCATATACTGCTTAGAGAATATTGCTATCATACACATTAGATTATTATTAATAAAACTACACTCTGAAGCTGCTCCGTGACAGAGACTTGCTTCGCGGCTTTTGGAGCCAGACGATCGTGACACTTAATGTCGCAATCATATTTACTTTCATAAATGATTACATTTTTAAACAACCAGAATAATTCGATTAATATCTGCATGGTAAAATAATTTTAGATATCGAGTTTAACACACGAGTAATTAAAAAATGGTGAACAGACGGACGGGCAGACAGACAGGCCCACACACATGCATAGGACTGGTGTGTACCAACATCTGAAAGCACGCATGCACGCGCACACGTACCCACTCGCGCTCAGACAACGCATGCACTCACGAACGCGTTCACGCACACACAAGCACGCAACATTGTTGTTCAAATACGATATGAATTTTGTTTGCCACTCATCCAGTACAGCTCAGAAATAATTTTTTGAACAATCAAATGTAACGTTGGATATGTTGGACTTAATTTGATTGGAAGCCATTGCTGGTTCAGGATTTAAGTTAAGTCCAAAATATTCAACATAATTTCTTACATTGTGTTCATATGTGTACTACCTTACACGTTTCTCTTCTTATTTCGGAAATGTTTTAACATAGTTATGCGCTGTACTCTATCTTCTTTTGCAATATAGCCTTGCTGATACCGTGTCACATGTTGGTAACTAATTGTTTATCTTTATATTCCAGAGGTGTAACAAGAAGACTTTATTTCAAAATAATTCATTTTTAAAGCGTCTACAGAATTGGCACTGGTGTACGTACTGAAAGTAACAGGAAACCCCGGTTTATTGCCGTTATTTCTTGGATTTTCCTTAGCGACTGTGCGCTGCTCGTTTCCCGATCGCTACACGAAGTGATCGAGACAACCGCGTCCGCGTACCGTTCCGCGTCCGCATATATGGAATCACACGTATTAAATACAATGAAATCTATTTTGGCGCGTCCGCCTCCACGTCCGCATCCGCCTCCGCGCAAATGGAATCCTAGCTTAAGTCCGTAAGAACGAGTAGCGCGCGTCAGAGCTTCCCCGCCAACACGTGTCAGTATTGGGAGCGAGTGTATGCTTGTAGTGTACCGGTTTGGTACGTGCGATTCCTTCAAATCACACTATTCTCGTAGTTCTTGGTACAATCAGGACCGGAATGAAACGAGGATTTCAGAACTTTTTACCATTTTAAAATCGGACCAGAAATGGCCGAGTTATCGTTAAATGGCTCACTTAAATTATTTTCAAAGAATTGCTTTGACGTCGTAATCGCGTCGATTAAAGTGTCGATTTACATACACTCGCGCAATATCTTCGGATACCAGTTAGTTTAGACACCGACGCCAATGTAGGAAGCACTGCGAAAAGAAATTATATTATGTAACACCGACATGCTTTGCATCTCTGAGCATTCTGGAACTTAACCCTAATGACAGGTGAAATGTTAATTCCGTAACACACGGGTGACGGACGAGACGCAGATCTCCATCCAACTCGGTATAATGACTGGGTGAGGGCTTAGATCCCACCACGCCCTCACGGAAAGGTCACTGGCGATGGATATCTGTCTCTTACTCCCCACCATAAATGCTATTGCGCTTTCTAAAATTGTAAATGTGAACTGTAAATTGTCCTAGTGATGTTATATGTGGTTGTGGTGCAATGGTGACTGGTTCGTCATATGATTCAGAAGCTGTTGCTCCGTAACATGTACGCACGCTGTCTTTCTGAGGAAGATGCTATGCAGGGCGACCTTCGGGAAGCTGGGCATCTTCGCTAGTTAGATGTATGTGTCTAAAGATAGGTAGGAATCCCTGCCATTTGCGGCCAAAGCTTGGAAACGTATCTAACAACTAAATGGTAGATTAGACTTTAGCAGACGGCCCGCATAAATAAAGCGGCAACTACCAATGCAGTATCTTTGGACCTACATAAGACGGTGACCTGTGAATTCTTCGGAAATCATTTGACCCATCTTCACGTAATCCAGCGTGCATCACATTAATTATGCCTTCACTAGGATTGACCGACGCACTTAGCTTTTTGTTTGAATAAAAGAGTGGCCCTTTTTGCCAGCTCTTTTCCTCCGCTTCAGCGTTGAAGGCATTTTCCTGTGACGGAGGCCCGCGGGATGCACTTTCCTCTCGCAACAATATTTTGTGTGTGTTAGGGGTATAATTGATTTATATTAAACTATTCAAGTAGCCTCATTACGATGTGCCCTTGCAAGGATACCTCTGCAGATTTACGAATCTGTGTGGTACCTTCGGCGAGCCCACGTAGAAAGAACACCAAGTTGGCTCTATGTACTGTATTATTTTTCTCATTTACTATCAAACGAGTAGCATTGTTTGTATAGGCTATTACTTTTAATTATATCATCAGGTCCAGACTTTTAAACTAGTTAATGGACCGACATACCCGTGACACGAACAGTTGGGATGAGACCGTGAGGTTTAATCTCGGCGGCAATCGTCACACTGCCCCCACTGGAACGTGATCGTTCCACCGGCACTAGAGGCTGGTCTTTGTACCGTCCGGAGAGTCGCAAAACGGGATCTGCAACCCCGAGAACCGTAGCTAACCAGCCCTCCCACGCATCCTGTACATGCGGTGCAACGGAGTGGAGCAACATCACGGACCAGCGTGTACCCCCCCCCCCCCCCCCCGCGAGCTACATCTACAAGTCCATGACTCAAAGGAAAATTTTCTCATTGAAATCAATAGTAAATTATACACGCAAAATGTTTTGTCATCTTTGCTAAATGCAGTAACCAAACTTGGTGTATGGATGAACTTTGGGCTAAAGGTCTGTTCCGTATGAAAAGTGAGTTGGTGTGTTCTGTATTTTATGGCTCGCTGAACATCATAGAAAATACTTGACCAGGCTGTAGTTTGAAGTTTTTCGTATACAGCAACCAAAGGTAAGTCAGTGTGACACATTTCATGGTTCACTGAACAGCACAAAGAATTATTCAAACCATTGTTTCAAAATATTTTCACGTAGTCACCAAAGGTAGTGCATGGGTGCGTCATAGCCTAAAGGTGCGTCATAAGTAAGTCAGTGTGACTTACTCTTCATACTTCACTGAACATCATAGAAAATTCCTTCCTGTTGTTCTGTTTGTTTATTCATATATACAGTAACCAAACTTGCTGATTGGATGTATTGTATGTCAAATGTGGGTCCCACCAGAAGTAGGTCATCAAGACCTAGTTTTCATGATTGGGCGCATAAGCATCACAGAAGAGAGAAAGAGAGAGAGAGAGAGAGAGAGAGAGAGAGAGAGAGAGAGAGAGAGCGAGAGGTGTGTGTGGGGGGGGGGGGGGGGGGGGAGCTTAGTTGTATTGCGCTGTCTGTTCCAAACACACGTTCAGCCTACATATGACACTTATTTTATATTTAGTTGCAGAACAGTTAATTCAAGTAAAGAATTAAGCAATTTTCAAAGTAGAACTTAAACCTTAAGGCTTGTTACGACTTAAAGGATATTAGAGAGTCCAGTTACATGTGCTGGGATCAGCAGACCCTGCAAAAATCAAATTGTTATAGATAATTCATATATAGTTATTAGCTCACCTGGACAGAATGGCCAAGTGAACTTATGCCGTGGAAACCACCTGTCTGTCTGACCATCCATCCATCCATTCACCTTTTCTTTATATGACTTCTCAAGAACCACTGGACCGATTTGAATTATATTTGGCAGGAAGCATCCATAGAGCATGGAGATTCAAGTTTGTTCAAATGAAGCAGATCGGACAATTTGGCCAGCGGCCATCCTGGACTTTGGCTGATCTTTAGAAACATCTTTAAAAATCTTCTCCAAAACCACATTGGGGATCGATTCGAAACTCATAAAATACCATATGAGGCAAAAACTGAATCAAGTTTGTTCAAAGGAACTTGATTGACCAAATAGTTCGGCGACCATGTCGGCTGATCCTGTTTTCGCGAAAACGATTTTTCCAGAACTGCTGAACGGATCTGACCGATATTTGGTCAATGGGATTAGGGACTGAGGGTCATTAAAGTTTATTCATGGAAAGCTAATACGTAAAAAATGACCGCCGTGGGCCAATTAAAATGTAGTGTGTTTAGCAGCTATATTGGATTTTTTTATTTGATGGATTTTGCAGCCGAAATAGGTTTTATTTAGTTTTTTGGGTATTCGGATTACAAATTTGCCATTTTGGCAACTGTCAGATAAATGCTTTGCTGGCCATCTTGAATCTTTTTCCTGACAAGTGCTCCCATAATGTCTAAGTTTATCGAGAACCACTGGGCCAGTTAAAATCATAAGTGTCAAGAAGCATTCATATGGCATACAATTCTGAGTTTGTTCAAAGTAAGATGATTGGCCAATTTGGCCGGCAGCCATCTTGGATTTTGACCAATTTTTAGAACCCTCTTTAAAAATCTTCTCCGAAACCACATGGCGGACTGATTCAAAACTTGGATTTCAAGAGTTATGAAATACCATCTATGGCAAGAGCTGAACCAAGTTTGTTCAAGGGAACTTGATTGGCCAAATAGTTCGTCCAATTTTGGAGATACATGTATGTTTATGGAATATGGGCCATTACAGTTTGCTCAAGGGAAGTTGATATGTCAATAAACATGGCCTCTGTGGATCAATCAAAATGTAGTGTTCTTAGTGGCCATCTTGGATTTTCTGAAAATGTATAAGAAAATCAGTGTAAAGTCTACTTTTTAACCACTGGACCAACTTTAACTAAAGCTTATACACAGAAGTAGATTAGTAAATCTGTCCAGTGGTCAGCTTGTTTTGTTCGGTTTTACCAGTGGCCAATACTACCATGTGAGCAATATAGGCCCCTTTGGCCTCTTGTTATATATTATGAGTTATTAGTTGCGACTTGTAACTAGTATTTAAACTTGCTACATGTACTTAGAATATATTAATGAAACTACACATACAATTTGAAGAAATCTTATTTTTTAAGTCTTCATTCATTCATCTTGCAGACCATGTGTAAATATTTGAAAATTTCAATTTCTTTTCGAAAATTTTGGAGCATATTATGAAACTTCACAGCTATGTTATGGCGCATGAGAGAAGACTCCTTTTTGTATGAACCTATCCATTGTCGATTCGTCCGTGCATCTTTCTGGACGTGTGTAAATATTTGAAAAAAAATTGTTTTCTTCAATAACTTAAGACAAAACTTTGAAAATATTGAATATAAAACTAAATATTTTCTAAGTGAATGTACATTTGTAGGCCAAGGGAAAAATATTTTTGAAAATTTACCACTAAAAAACTAGCTTGGTTATCGAGACAAGAATTTCAACGGTAAATTTTAAAACATAGTTATTTTCTTGGCCTGCAAATGTTTGGACATTTGTTAAGACCACTACTAAGACCAGTTTTTGGTGGCTTAAGCATTAACATTTTCACAATCATCCAAAAACGGCTTCTGCCGTCGTAAGTCCAAAATATTCACCAGCTTACCTGAATAGTTACCATGGAATTATGACCCTGGTTTTTAGGGTACAGGGTATACAATTCTCTTATGGCACAAGTTACTGGACCAGCCCAGCCAGACAGTCTGTGTTATCTGGGTATACATGAATGCTAGATACATTATACCCATGGCGTGCTCTTAGAAATAAATCATTTATAGCCACCGAATTTTGGTAGGAAAAAATTACTGCCTTCCAAAAGCAGTGATCTCTTACTTTCCCATCAGCATATAGACATTCAGTAAAACAGCTAAAAAAATCACCTGTTCTACCACAAATACCAAGAGCCTGAACTATGTTTTTAGCATATTATTGTCCCATTTCACCCAACCATGGTCCATTCTGGTTGCTCAGGTAATTGCTAATCCTCATCATAACTTACATGCTCCAACTGTACCCTGTATATATAATCTGTATTAATTTACTACATTAGTCTCTCTCTCTCTCTCTCTCTCTCTCTCTCTCTCTCTCCCTCCCTCCCTCCCTCCCTCCCTCCCTCCCTCCCTCCCTCTCTCTCTCTCTCTCGGATGTCTGGCTATGTCTATGTATTTAGGAGTTGATCCAATAAATGAAATGAATAGAATCCATTTTCTCGCGAGTGCAATCATTCATAATTTAAGTTTGATATTCATCAAATATTAGGCAATTGATATACATGTGTTCGAAAATAAAGAACAAATACAAGTAGAAGCAATGTTTTGTTACAGGTTTTCGTTCACAAGTTTCGATCTCCCCTGTGGCTTATAAACGAAAACGGGACACTTTAAACCAAATTCGATCAAATTTAAGTGTGCATAATACATGTTAGCAGAATATATTAGATAACTACGGTATTGACATTTTTGCTGGTACACATTCAGATTCTAACTTAGACAAGAACAAATTATATATCCACTTCAAAGAAAGAACTTTTGAATTGGACTGAGCAAGCCATATATACTACAACATAAACCACTGAGACAATAACAAGCCATGCACTCGCTTATGCCTCGTAAAATGATGATGATGATTTCAGTTACATATTAATATTCTAGCTTTAATATCCAAGCCTTCGAGAGTGAAGTGGTTAATATTTTGATATTAAAAAGTGCAAACATTGACCGTATAGACAAATATCTCATATTCAGTATTTATGACATAGTGACTGAATATAATTGAATTTTTGGTTTCGGTATGGCAAATAAATCCACTTTTGTTGTCTTGCTGGCATTTGTTTGACAATTTAAAAGGTCCGATTTCAGGGACTCTTATTTTGAAATAATTAATTTCTTTGTCAGTTATTTTTAGTGAAATGGCAGAACCATCCAATTCCCCTCGTCCTTCGGAAAATTTTGTTCACCTAACGCTCCCTCTTAATGTTCCTCATTTTTCTCTTCCAATTGTTTCTCATACATCTTCGCGTTTGTCTTCTCGGAATAATTCAGTTTTTTCTCATGATCCTAGCAGTCCTTTTTGTCGATTTGGTTTCTTCGGATTTCTTTATTACTCCTGAATCTTCACATGCATTAGATTCTTCCAATCAGCCCATATCTAGTCATAATCCTATTTTTTACCTGTTCTCTCAAAAATTGGAATCCGTTTTCTATAGGTTTGTCAGTCGTCATTGTTTTAAATCATCTTTGCTTTATCTATTCAAGCCTATTTTTAATCTTCTACATTCCAAATCTTCTAATGGCATTAAACAGAATTCCTCAACTGGGGCTAAACAAGATGATTGGGTCATTGCCGTCTCATGGATAGTGGAACATGTTTCTTCCTTTCGCCTGTCTACCTAGTTTCAGTAGTTTATCCTTATGTACCATCGATCTGGTAGCAAAGTTGGTGGACTTCTTTCCTGCTTAATCAACTAATAAGGATATTAAGAATTGGCCTCATATCATTCTAGTTTTGTTTAAAATTAAATTTTTGGATTTTTTAGCGCCTCTACATGTAGATAATCTCTACTCGTAGATAATCTCAACTCTATCATGGGTAGGTGGGATATAGCTAGCCATATAGTTAGCAGATTTCATACATGTAAGTTAGAGATATAATCAACTTGGACATTGACTCCTCCCCTCTTTCTATCAACCAACGTTGGACCCCTGTGGCATTAGTCCCATTTCTGTTACAGACATTAGGATATTAAATCTGCTCTTATCATGAAGGAAACAGTGGAGGAATGGCAAGGAATCCAAGGATTTTTTTAAATAGGTGTTGACATCAGATCATCAATTTAAAGGTTACCTTTTGAAGACACATGTTTATCATTTTCCGACAAATAAGGATTTTTTACTTCATGTTCTTTATGATATAAACCTTATTCTGTTGCATATTTGAAGTTATTTTGACTGGAAGCTATTGCTGCTTTATTGCTGACTGAGGCAGCAACGACTTCCAGTCAAATTTATTTAAAATATTCCAGTTTTTTCCTGTATCGTTGCCTCAGAAATAGAATTCTTCATTGGTGAAAGGACCAGGATAAGGGACAGTTGTTTCTGATATTTCCATAGATACAGAATTATGACTTATCTGGAACCAGAATTATCTAACTATCATTTTTTTAGTGTTTTAGCACATTTGTTTGCTTGTGCTCTTTCAGCACCTCAGTGATTTAGTTGATTTAAGTATTTTTGGTGATTAACCTTTCATTCCTGAGTTGCAATTTGCCAACCCACCTTGTATTTGGCTCTGACCAATTCTTTGTTTTAGAAAACCGTGAATTGAATGGCTTTATATTTTTGTTGAGTTACACTCAATTCACTGTGGCCAATCTCGGCCACCCCATGTCGTTAAATTGCAAATCATTATAAATTATTAAATTTGGGGGCATGAATGAATTAATAACGACTTGGACTCATTCGCATACATAGTAGCATAGTGCACGTGGTCACGGACTCGTTTATGTGTTCTCTATAGGAGTAGAGGAACTGGTTTCCTAGAGCAGTTGCTGCAATAGAGTTAATTAGATACTATTAAGAATACCCAAAGAAGAGGTGTATCTCTACAAACCTTGTTTGCTAGCGAATCCGTGCCATGGGAATGAATAGGTTTAAAATGTTGAGATATCTAAGTCAGGTGACTTTAGCAAACAGTGAATTGACTTAGTAAGCTAACAAAACACTAGACTAGTATATCCATCTGGGTCGTTTACACTTATTTACAGGACTATTTACATTATCAGAGCGTATTCACAACTGAGCTGCTAGCTATAGTATAATAGCTATATATCTCTCAAGTTCTGGAGGAGGACCTCAGAACAACCCCCACTATGGTCACAATTGTAACACTCATCCTGGACACACACCCCGGCCACCCCACGCCGGGTATGTGCCCCTTTGTTTCGATAGAACCCTCCCCTAGAAAATTCCTGGATCCACCCATGGCCAGTCCTCTCTTTAGTTAAACTGGTCTATATATGATACTGACAGACTTCACTCAGAATCCCAAGGATGAATCAATGTAGCCATTGTAAAAATAGGTTCGAGAGAGGAATGTGCACGTATGGACACACAAAAGGAGGCATGTATAGGTGAACATATATGACCCTTGTTTTTCAGGGTACATGGTATACAATTCTCTGATTGCGCAAGTCACTGGGCCAGCCCAGCCAGACAGCCTGTGCTGTCTGGGTATACATGAATGCTTATGTTGCTAGTCAAACGAAGATGCATCATTGCTAGTTTTCCTACTAGTTATGCCAGGCCATGTAGTCAAGTGATTAAAGCTGAATAAAACTAGCCAAATATATATATATAAATAAAAACATAAACTTACTGAATTCGTACATTTGCAGTCAACAATATTGCCATCTGCCTCAGAAAAGCTCAAATCTCCTGCTATCAGCCCCTTGGATGTTGCTAACTGAAAAGCAACATGTATTAACATTTTGAATTGTTAAATTTGCACAAGATAATAAAAATATTGGCTTAATGAATGTTCATTTGCAGGCCAAGAGATTGTGTTTTTACAGTTTTCACTGGAATGACTGGTTGCATCATCGAGCCAGGCATTCCAGTGGTAAATTTTCAAAAAATAATCTCTTGGCCTGCAAATAGACATTTCTCAAGACCATTGCAGAGGCTGGGTTTTGCTTGCAATTTGGCGTTTTAAAAACCGCCAATTCAAAACAACCAAATTCATAAGAGATTTTTTAATACCTTAGCCATTAAATGGTTAATAAGCCAGAAATGCTAAAATGCACCTCAATCAAATTTTAAAAGAGTATGAAAGTAAAGTACATGTACAAATTGTTAACTTTCACGATAAAGATCAACATACAATAATGAAAAATGCACATGTTTCCCATATTCTCTTAGCCTTATTGGAGGACTCTGTTGAATCAATTCCAAACAGAAATCACACAGTGTGAGAGGGATACATTCAAGCTGTTATGTTAGTAGCTCCCTGAATTTATTCTTTATCTTTATAGTGTTCAGATTTTTCTGACGGAAATGAACTTTGCATAGTGTATGCTGCCAATCGTAAGCTGATTTGTAGCAGCGATCACATGATCTTGAGCCTTCTTGGAAAGGATATAATAGAATGGATCGCTATCCAGATAGCGCAAAATGAAGTTTTCGATCATATATTGTTCAGTTTGAAATAATGATGAGTTTCATTGAAAATTCTCATGATGGAACAACTTCCACTGAATTAAAATTGAAATCTAATAACTGACCGTACCACATGGAGCTGCCAACGTGGTATTGCGAGCATGCATGAGACACTATCCACTATATCATCAACTATCCGCTGACTGCCAAACCGTGTCACATGTTGATAGTAAATGTCCCTGAAATAAATAAAATAGATACGCTATGCAAATCTAAAGCCTTTGTGAAAGGCGTTAAAATAACCAATATGCCTCCAACTAATATTAATCCGACTAACACTTTCTAAGAAGCTGAAAATGTAATTGATTTTGTTCAAAATGAGATTCAACAGATAGTTAGATAAATAATTAGCGTGAAATTGAGCAAAACATGCAATTGGGAGCTTTACCAAAGATTTACGTTGTCTGGCCTGTGTCTTCATTGTGCATAATTAACATTTAAAATACTCATCATTGATAAACATAGATAGAACTAAAGAATCCGAAAGCATAACATTATTAGCTCGCCTGACCTGGAAGGCCAAGTGAGCTTATGATTTTGTGATCATCCATCGTCCATCCCTCTGTTGCCAACATTTCCTGTAAGTATCTCTATAACCACTGGCCCGATTTTAAACCAGATTTCCCAGGAAACGTCCTTGAGGTATATAGATCCAAGATTGGTAAAATGAAGCGGAATGGTCCATTTGGTCATCGGACATCTTGGATTTTGTGCTATGTTTAGAAACATGTTTAATAATCTTCACCGAAACTCCTTGGCTAATTGATTTGAAACTCAAGAAACTTCATCTAGGGCAACTCCTAAATCAAGTTTGTTCGAGAGAACCACATTTGTCGATTTGACTGGTGGATATATTGGATAACCTAGCTTTCACAAAAATTACTTCTCCACAACCGCTGAATGAATCGGGACGAAATTTTAGAAATTATATATAATTACATTATCTGGTCCGGATCTTGCTCAATAGGGTTGACTTTGTTGCCGTGTTACTGTTACAAGCATATAACATGATGACCAGCCCTAAACCAGCAACAACAATTGGTATCAATTCCATTGCAGCTATCCTTGCAAACATTGTTTCCATAAATTCTCAAAATAGGATTCCTGTGGTAATAGGATTAATACTTTTAATGTTATATAATAGGTACGACACACCATTTCCTTAATATTATGACCTCTACCACTGGTCATCAGTATGCTCTTTCTAATCTAATTTATGCTAAATTAATTCAACCGATTCAGCGTCAAATCATGTACTGTCGACATGTTTATTTACAATCATAGCAAACTTCAAACATGGGCCCAGAATTTCATCAGATACTATCTAAAAGAATACAATTATGACGTCAAAATCAATTACATCAATTACCTATAGTATATATAGATAGGTTCGTCACAAACACTTAATTGATGACTGACTGAGGTATTGTCGACGAATTGTATGTTTTTGCTATTTAATAAACATGCTGTTAAATATTTTGAAAATAATTTGACTGGGCGCTGTTGATTCCATAGGCAACCATTCTGTGGTTAATTGAGCCAGTTGGAGATATTAGCATATATACCATATATACCAAAACATATTCCTGTAGTGAAAAACAATTATAACATCTTAGTACATATGGTACTAGTTATTGCTTGTTATATACCTTTTGGTACTATAAGAATTAGTCTGGATAAGTCGATTGATAATGTCCAACATCAACAGCATTAAACCTAATAACAAAACTTGAAAAATTATTATTATTATTATTATTATTATTATTATTATTATTCAACCTATTGGTTTTGCAAAATAAATTATTTTAATGCTTATAAGTTATATATTATAAGTAGATCACGTCATGAAAAGGGAAAGCGTTGAATCTAAAGCCGTGTTCTCATTAGACACTTAACCGGCATACCGTTATTCCCAATTAACTAGCTAGTAAGAACAGGGCCTAAGTCAGGTTGACTTGTGACTCAATCCTATTGTTATTAATTGACAATAAAATTTGTTTAAAACAATGAAAAGGTTTACCAAAGGGTGACATGGTGACCATTTTCTAGAAAGTTGGATTTTTTCAAAGCAGTTCTTTAGTCAGAATTTACAAAGATTATGATGAGGCCAAAAGCAAAACAAAAATGGTTCCTGTAACTAAGAAAATTAGTTTTTGACAATATTATAAACAAGAGCCACAACGATCTTGACGGTCAGCTACATGACACTAAAGTTATTAATCCTACATTCCTATAATGTACTTAATTCCTTTTGTCTAAATACTTGAAAATGATTCAAAATCTACTGGCTAAATGTTTTGTTATTGGTCCTATTGAGGGAACTATAGCATAATCTTAGTGATACACTGCATTTACCCATTTACCCATTTACTACCCTGAACTAAATTTCTCTGTAATATTGAGCGACGTAAAACCAGAGGTCCACGGGGCCTCTATCACTCACCTGGAACATAGGCACTTCAACTACAAAGGTCATCGCCTATAAATAAAATCCTAAGTTTTTGGCTAGAATTACAACAAGAACACGGATGTATTCTACCAAATTTGTTTAAAATCAGTCTAGAGGTTCTTGAGAAAACATTTTAAATTTGCCATTGCTTTATTATGTGAGTTTTGAGCTGGAAAATCCAAGAAGCCTGTCAACACTGTTGTCTGAGTATCGAAAGTGGAAAATTTGAAATAACCATATCTTTAGACCTAAACAATACCAATTTCGGATTTAAAATCTATCAAGTACAAAATTGTAATATGGCCACCAAGACACTGAATTGTGATTGGTCAATAGCGGCCATGTTTTTAATGTACTAACATCCCTTGAACAAACTAGAATGTCCCTTTATCCTAATCCTACTTCTCAAATTTCGTCCTGATCTCTTCAGCGGGTCGGGAAGTCGTATTCCGGAAAAGTAGGTCATCCAAGATGGCCTTTGAAGCATTTCAATCATGTTCCCTTGAACAAATCAGCTTACGCTGTTGCCCTAGATGATATTTCATGAGTTTCGAATCGATCCCCAAGCGCTTTCAAAGACGCTTATAGCAAATCGGCAAATGTCCGCCAGCCTTTTGAACAAATTTAGATCCTTAGTACCCAATAATCTTTCCTACCAAATTTGGTTAAAATTAGTCCATGCACTGATTTTCAAGAAGCCATTTTAAATTTCTTATTGCTTTACTATGGGAACTTTTGGGGACAATCCAAGATGGTCGCCAAACCATTTATCTGACAATTTCGAAAGTAGCAAGTTTGAAATCAGCATACATGTACCCAAGAACCTATATGAAATCAATTTCGTCTTAAAATCCATCAAATAAAAAAATATGGCCGCCAAACACGCAACATCAGAGATATGAATAATGCATGTAAACATAAAAGATGGCATATTATTTTCAGATTTCTGTGTAAGCCGCAATGCGTTTCTATCGCTTTTGGATTGATCGGTCCGGATTACACATGACGGATTACATACAATGCATTACGGACACATGGAAACATGCCCTTAACATGTATCAAACCATTCGTCCGCCCATCTTTCTTTCCATCGAGCAACCCATTCATTCATCCATCCATCCACACATCCATTCATTCATTCATTCATTCATTTATCCACCCACACATCCATCCATCCATCCTACCATTCATTCATTTCCACCACTACACCAACTATGTTCATCGACATGCAATGTAAACACTGATGTGTCGGAGTGACTTCAGCCTACGACATTGCTGTTTTCTACAAAGATTTTGATTTTGAATATGATTTCAAACATTCAAATGCGAAAGTAAGTAACAAGGAATAATCACAAAAATATAATCTTTACAGATTCGTAATCTTGGATATCAATACTTTCTGGTACACAGTATTAATAAGTTATTGTTAAAGGTTATAAATGCGTGTTCAAAGTAGACAGATGCTCACATTTTCCTAGAATATTTGTGGATTTCCCATATATTTCTGTAAAAGGGAATACTATCTACATATAATATAAAAAGCAAGTAATTTCTAACTTGTCTAGATTATTTTAGTGTACATCAATAGATAGATATATAATAAAATTTCCTTTCCGAACATGTGTGTTAAATTACAAACAAAATTTAAATAGCATAGGGAAATAAGGATTGCATCAACATCTCTTTGTTATGCAATATATTTCTGACCAAGTTAGGCGAAAAATCCTGCGCATGCGTACTTGACTTCCGCCGTCATTGTTGGTACACGGCGACCATGTTTCTTAATGTACTAACTTCCCTTAAACAAACTTGAATGGATCTCCGAGTCTATAATCATACTTCCCAAATTTCAGCCTCATCCCTTCAGTGAATCAGAAGTGATTTTCTTGTGAAAATTAGGCCATCCAAGATGATCACCGAAGCATTTGGTCAATTGATCCCCCATCCCCAACCCCTAACAAGATTGGTTCAGCTCTTGGCCTAAATGAAGTTTCATGAGTTTCAAATCAATACCCTAAGCGCAAAGTATGTCCACTGGTTCTCGAGAAGACATTTAAAATTTGCTATTGCTTTAGCATACAAGTTTTTGGCGGAAAAAATCCAAGATGGCCGGCAAAGCAGTTATCCGACAGTTTAGAAGGTGGCTAATTTGAAATCAGCATACTCAAAAACCAATTTTTGCTGCAAAATCCATCAAATAAACAAATCCAATATGGCAGCCAAACACGCTACATTTTTATTGGTTCATGACGGACATGGCCTTTTTACGTTTCAATTTCCCTTGAACAAATGTTAATGGTCCTTAGTCCCTAATCATATCCCCCCAAATTTTGGCCAGATTCATTCAGCGCATCTGGAGATGTTTGTGTAAAAACTAGGTCATCCAAGATGGCCGCCAAAGCATCGGCCAATCAAGTTCTCTCAAACAAACTTTGTTCAAGTTTTGCATTTCGAATCAATATGCCCTAAGAAGATTTTTAAAGGCGCTTCTAAAAATCAGTCGAAATCTAAACTGGCTACTGGACGAATTGACCGATCAGCTTTCTGTGAACAAAGGATGTTTCTTACCAAATGTGGTCAAAATCGGTCCACTAAAGTGAAAACATGCTAGCTTTCCCATTTCTTTAGTAAAGGAGCTTTTGGTGTGAAAAAAATACAAGATGGCTGCCAAACCATTTATCGAAAGTGGATAATTTGAAATCAGCATACCAAAAACCTATATAAAGCCAATTTGGGCGTCAAAATCCATCAACTAAAACATCCAATATTGCCACCAAACACGCTACATTTTGCTTGGTCCATGGCGGCCATGTTTTTGAATGTATTAATTTCTCTTGAACATACTTTAATGGCCCTTAGTCCACAAATAATATCTCCCAAACTTCTGCATGATCCGTTTGGAAGTTCTGAAAGTCAGTTTTACCAAAGCTAGGTAATCCATGATGGCTGCCGATGCATTTGGCCAATTATGTTCTCTTGGACCAACTTGGTACAGCTGTTACCCTAGATTATGTTTTACGAGAATTGAATCGATCAACGAAGTGGTTTTCGAGAAGATCTTTAAAGATATTTCTAACAAGAGGCCCTGGGGCATTGCCAACGCTTAGTTGCCTAATACTGAGACTCCATGCTCTATAGGCTACCAGACATTCCCACTTCTTAAGGACACGGGCATGGCGTCACAAACATGACACCACACTTATGTGTACGTCACACACGCGTACTCCTTCATACTACAACCGACAAACATATTCATATGTTGAGATGTCCACTCATAACTTCTACATCTGCGATAAACGATACACGGACCATGGACTCAACAGAACATGTTGATATGATAGGATGTGAGGGACTCATTTCATCAAAGACAACAAACACGTTTCTCCCAGAGAACATTATCTCATCAGATGCTATAAATGGAAGCTATTGTACAAGCGCACACACGCACGTGCACATTGCATATGGAGAATACCACACACCCTTGGGCACAACTGATCACCTCTGATGTGTAACTTATAACATAGGTATGAAACGCCATGAGTCAGGATCAAACGGAAAGGGGGCATGTACACTTGCACCCCTATGCTAGTAACTGTGTCATTATATAAATATACACCAGTCACCTCACCCTAGGGGCACACACCTGTATTACGCTTGACATGTCACTATGGACAACACGGGGAGAAAGCAAACACAAGCGAAAAAATAAACAGTTATTCTCACAATAGTTTACGCCTATGTTTTGGACAACCGCAGACAGAGGCTGCAGCCATTGTTGCAGCCATCACACTGAGCGGTCACATGCAGACAACGAGGCCATCAGCCCAGTGGTTCTTGAGAAGACATTTAAGGAAAAAAGTTGACAGCCGGACGACGGATGGTCGCCATGGCATACGCTTAGGCGTTCAGGCCATGTGAGCTACTAATTATATAACAAATCATTTATCTCCATGGTCACCATACCACACCCCATTCAAAAAAATTCTCATGGAGTTGTCCAAAGTAGATAGGTTTTTTTTGCTTTATTGAAGTTGTTTCTTAATAGATGAGGCTTGAGCTTTACGATGAAAGATAGTCTCTCAAAAACTACTGGTCTGATCTTGCTCAAACTTTAGTACAGGAAAGGTTGTTAGTGTAATCTTGGATGTCCAGACATTGGACCTGATCCAGATTTAAAATCCAGAATCAGATCAAATACTGGATCTATAGTTAACTATCACTTTTGGTACACTTCACTGCTTTGGCCCGAGATGCACGCATACTCCACCTTTCATGATCATAGGTGCAATAGTTTTGAGAATATGGATTGGACAACAATGTATTTGATTAGGCCTTTATACTGCACCCAAATTACAATGCTAGAGAGTGTACCCAAAATAATGAATTTGCCCGTATTAGGCGACTTGAAAATTCTTGAATTTGGAAAATATCATTGAAAATGAAAATATTTCCATGAACTTGAACTCGTGGTACAAGTATATATTAGAATTCATTGCAGCAGACTTACTGAATCGCCTTATTGATGCATGTGAATCAAATCTTACAGAAGTATATTTTCTGGAAGTCAATACCTGCAAGCCTGTATCAGCATCAAACCTGTAATAAAAATTGTGTAAGTATGTAAGTAGTGATTTATTACCATTGACTTGTAAAGCGAAGAGGGTATTGGTCTCAGGTCTGTGCCTGTCAGCCTGTCTGTCTGTAGGTTGGCCGGCAGGCCAGTCGGTCAGTCAGTCGGTCTATCTCTCGAAAACTGCTGCTCTGATCTAGCTGAAACTTAAGCACAGGAAAGGTTGTTAGTATAATCTTGGATGTCCAGACATTGGACCTGATCCAGAATTAAAATCCAGAATCTGATCAAATACTGAATCTATAGGTACCAAGACGAGAAAACGTGTTAGTGTCCAATATAATTCCGCAATGTTGGTCTTGATTAGAATCGAAAAATTTCAGATAAAAATCGGAGGGTGGGGATCTATAGCAACTTATCTGATTGCTCTTGTTCAATTAACCCTTTCAGCGACAAATCCCTGAAAATTTATTCCTTTACGATCAGTATATTCTGTTGAATATTTAAAAATTAAAGCTGCTGCTGCTTTCGTGTTTGTTTGCCCTGACTCCATGAGATTTAAATACAGTGAATTTATTGATGAAAGGATTAATGTCAATACATATTTTTAGTCCTTCATTATGCTCAACTTGTTGTGCTATGATTATATTACAAAATGTATACATTTTAACAACTATCAAAAGTAGTCTGGAACAAATTACATGTAAAATCTCAATTAAAATAAAATGAACAACTGCTTACGTGATATTCTGCCAATGCCGCCTACTGTCATGAACTAAAACTGGCGGAACATCTTGACTGATTGAATGCAAGACAGTTTGCACAACCTTTTCAATAGCAACAAGCGCAAGATTATCCCTAAACACAGAAACAACAGCAACATAACTAAAATTGCAGTGATGCAATTTTCATTTAGTGAATCTGTAATCACACCGGCATGACTTTGGTACCCATCACACCTCCACCACCAGATGTATCCATCGTACACCAAGTTTGGTTACTGTATATACTAATGTGAAAATCGCTTAACCTGGCAATGAGCGCGCAAAATTAGCCCGGCCATGACGTAAATCACATCAAGTTTCTGTGAAAATGATAGACTTACTATTTATGGTATCAGAATGCTAAGCAACATCAGTATTTAACATGACAATTTTAGCTGGAAACTAAATGAAACACAAACATTTCTGTTTAAAACATTGCAATCTAAGTTGACTAGGAGCGACTTTTGGATGTGTAGGGTTTTTTGGGTTTTTAGAACACCTACACATCGCAATTTATTTAAAGGAAATGATCAGGGAAGTAACACATGCTCTTGAATGACAGCTTTATATAATAATCAACCTATAGCCACCAGTGAAAAACAGCAATCAATCGGAATAATTAGAAGAAAGCAGCTAAATACCATTTATGTCGTTCTGGCGGGAACCAATTAGTGATGCAGCTGGACCGATGTGCTCTGAATAATACCCGCTACAGCCGGTCATGTATGTATGTATGATTACTGTATTATGCGGTTGTAGTAGTAGAAACATCCTACAGCTGCAATCAGTCCTTCATCATTTTTGCCAACTGTGTCTTGTCCTCAGCCGTAATTCTTAGCTTCCTCAGGTCCATTCTTGACTTGAGTGTACTGAGTCCTGCTTTCTTGATGTCACCTCATAGCACGCTTCGTAGATTTATGCAATGACGCCCTATCCTGGCTCCCAATAGGGAGAATTCCAAGGCACTATGTGCTGGTATCGCTTCTGGCATCCTTAGCACATTGCCAAACATGAACAATCTTTGCTGGGCGACTTTTACAGACAGCGGCAATGTATCACGCATCTTGTATAGTGCATCGTTGGAAATTATGCTGTCTGGCCATCGGTGTCCGATGATGGTGCGATGTTTGCGGTGGCAGGCATCGAGTTTGTCCAGAGCTGCCCAACTGTTACAGTTATACAGCATCAAGGATACACAGGTTGCATTGTATAAACGTGGCCTTTTAATCAAGGGCATCTTTGATCTACGAATCCATAGCTTCCAGAAGGACTGGAAAGCTATATTCCCCATGACGCAGGGTGTAGCAATGTCAGCACTACTGCACAGCAGTGAGCCCAGGATTTTACTTTTCCTCCATGGTTCGCCGCCAAGAAGTGGATCATCATTTTCTTTAGTTTCATGCTTTGTAGATAGGTATATGTGGGTGAACTCTGTTTTGGATTCATTCATAGAGATTCTCAGTTTTTAGTTTGCTTGCAGCATATGCCATCTCTAGTGGTATACCCAGTATTGACACTGGGGGTTGGTCTTGTGGAACTTTCCCATATGGATTTGAATGCAGCCGCAAGGTAACAGGTGAAAAGCACCGGAGACAGACCATTTCCTTGTGGGGAGCCGATTGATGTCTCAAACTCTACAGGCTCCACTGACTTGACTCGTACTCTCATCTTGGTGTCTGCAAACAGTAGTCTCACTAGTCATAGCTCATCTTCATTGCAACTGGCCTGGTGTAGTACATCTAGGATCGTTGAGCATTTAATTGTGTCAAAGGCTCGTGACATGTCAATGCCCATTTTGTGAAAATCCCAGTGTTTAGACATGACTACCGACACAAGCATGCGTTGAGCCCATACAATGTCTGTGCAGCTGCGTCCATGTTTGAAGGCACTTTGACATGATCCAGTGGTCATCGATCTTCTCACGGATGTGGCATAGAGTAACATTGGATAGCATTTTTCGTATGCTGTTGAGGAGCACAATGGGCCACCATTGGCAGGGGAAGGGGCATGTGGCTTCTTGGGCTTGGGTAGTGCAATAAGGGTGCCTTGGCCTACAGCGTCGATGGGAAGGTGGTGCATAAAAGATGAATTAATTGTGCGTGTGATCGGTTTTGAGATAATGTCACTTGCATATTTGAATAGTTCATTGTTCATGCCATCAGGTCCAGATGCACGTCCATTTTTAGGGCTTTAAGTGCCTGCTCAACTTCTGCTGTTTTATTGGTGTTTGTAATGGCCTGGGGTCTCCTGAGAACGGGTGCAAGGGCTCACCATCGTGGTCAATGAACTGTTCCTTGAACCATTCTCGAATCGCCTCGGCTTTGCCCTGGTCAGTCCCGATGTGTACAGTGAGTGGTGGTGTGTAGACAGTAACTCTCAGGGCCCGGGCTGCCCGAAACATTTTGTGACAGTCATCAGTGGCAGTAATTTCAATTGCTAGGGAGTCTGCTTGTTGATTAGCAAGATCGTTTACGCATTCGTTAATGTGGCGCAGAATGTCATTGTGCTCCCGGCGTAGTTTGGTGCGGTCTTCACTTTAGCCACTTTGATAGATACGCAGCCATAATGCTTTCTGCTCTGCTGACAGTTTTACTACTGGAGGGTCGTCAGTATACCTACTTCGGTCATGTAAGCTCAGTTATTTATATTCGTGCTAAGCTGATTAGCCACTACGTCCTACAGCTAAATACTGTCTAGTTCTAAAACAATTTGACTGAAAGTCGTTGTTTCCAGAGACAGGGTCTACATTCAGTCACACGAATTATATAATATTGAGTAGGCATCATATTGTGACCCTGGTAACCAGCAGTGTATTTTGAAATCATTTTAACCGAAACTTGTTGCGTCTACCAGAAAAGGTGACATTCTAGTATAACATTTTCAAAAGGATCAATAGTGAATTAGCAGTAGTGAGTTAATCGCTCTACATTGGCGCCTATAGAAAATACCATTCATACCGCTTACAAAACTATATTCATGTGTGCTTTCATTATATTCAGATAGGCCTATGCTGTATACCTGCACACAGTTGTCACACGGCATAGTGCGAAGCACCAACGAAGTCACTAATTGGCTCCAAGTTAAGCATTCCTAGATTTAGTAAATGCTTTTTCTCAAATAATCCCAATTCATTTCCATTTTTACAGATGGTAGTCTATTTAATATTGTTTGAAATTACCAATAAACATCATTTGTTATATCGCTTTCCCGTTCATTTAATACTGGCTCCACATGGAGAGCGCATCTTGGACAAGAATCCCAGCCATGCTCCACGACAGAAGTGGGGGAAGCTCAGACCATGTGTGTGTGTGTGTGTGGGGGGGGGGGTGATGGACGACTCAATATCCCGAACTACATGCGCAGCTCATTCTGCCTCTCCCTCAGGGTGACCCTACATAAGAAGAACGATGGAGCAAAGGTCATCACACATCCCCTATTCTGGTCGATTCAGCAGGCAAGCAGCATTGGTGAGGGTGTGAAGGAGGCCAAAGCCAAGGCACTCCAATCCCTTGAGAACTACACGTGTAAGGAGTCTGGTTGGGTAGTAGACGAGGTTTAGGCGCTCTACTTCAATAGCGTTAGATATCAACCACTGTGTGGAGGATCATACATTGCAACCCATTCATCCATCGGGAAAGCATGGGGTGGTTAATGGCAAGAACATTAGTGGCCACTGTCTGCGCTCGTCTCTCATATCTGCGAGATTTCCAGTGAATGTTAATACACGCTGTCCATCAAAATATGCAAAGCACTGGGAAAGTCTCGACTTCAGAGATGTGGACTCGCCAACACCCTTCCCTAAGATAAGGTGTGTTGGGAAGCAGAATGGTCTAGCCATTAATGTGCTCGGACATGGTACGGGGGTCTACGCTCTATATCTGAGTGTGGCTGATCCCACCATTCCAAGGACAAATCTGCTGCTTATCGGAAAAGATGGCAAGCAGCACTACACCTGGATCAAGGACCTGAATCGCCTGCTCCATGATCATACTTGATATGATGGAAGAAAGCACTTCTGTAAACAGTGACTGTGGTGCTACTCCCGCAAGGCCCTTCGAGCTCAGCACAAGCTGAAGTGTAAAGGTATCAGTAACTGCCTGATGCGCTTAAAGATGCCGCGGTTCACCAACCACCACACACTGCTTAAGGTGCCATTTATCATACATGCCAACGTCGAAGCCTTAGCAACCAAGATCGAGTGCAAGTGTGTCTTTTGACATCATTAGCACATGGCCAACATGTACCATCTTTGCTGGGCCACATTTACGGACAGCAGCGATGTACTACACATCTTGTATAGTGCATCATTGGAAACTATGCTGTCTGGCCATCGGTGTCCAATAATGGTGCGGTGTTTTCGGTGGCAGGCATCAAGTTTATCTAGTGCTGCCGTTTGAGCTGCCCAATTGTTACCATTATGTGTTGTTTAAACGTAGTCTTCTTGTCACGGGCATCTTTGATCTATGAATCCATAGCTTTCATAAGGACTGGAAAGCTGTTCCCCATGATGCAGTGTGCAGCAATGTCAGGAGTACTACAAAGCAGCGAGCACAGAAATTTACTTTTCCTCCATGGTTCTGTGCCACGAACTGGATCATCACTTTCTTTAGTTTCATGCTTTGTAGATAGGTATATGTGGGTGAACTCTTGTTTTGGATTCATTTATAGAGATTCTCAATTTTTAGTTTGCTTGCAGTTATTGGTAAGTTTGTTAAGGGGTCATCGGCGCATATTCCATCTCTAGTGGCATACCCAGTATGGACAATGGGTGTTTGGTCTTGTGGAATTTTCCAGCACAGATTTCAATGCAGCAGCAAGGTAGCATGTGAAATCACACACAAGGGATGGACCATCTCCCTGTGTGGAGCCGATTAACATCTCAAACTTTGCAAACTTCACTGACTTGACTCGTACTCTCAGGTTGGTGTCTGCAAGTTGTGATTTCACTAGTCGTAGCTCATCTTCATTGCAACTGGCCTGGCATAGTACGTTACATCTATGATCTTTGAGTGCTTAATTGTGTCGAAGGCTCATGAAGTGATGAATCTTGTCTTGGATGCAGCATAGAGTAGCATTGGAAAGGAATTTCCTTATGCTGATGAGGAGCACAATAGGCCACAGATTGGCTGGGGGTCAGGTGACTTCTTGGGCTTGGGTAGCGCGATAAGGCTACATTGGCCTATATCATCGATGGGAAGGTGGTGCATAAAAGCTGAATTGATTAAGTGCGTGATTGGTTTTGAGATATTGCCACTGGTGTATTTGAATAGTGCATTGCTCGTGCCGTCAGGTCCAGATGCGCTTCCATTTTTCAGTGTTTTGAGTGCCTTATCAACTTCTGCTGCTTTAATTGGTATTAATAATGGCCTGGGATCTCCTGAGAACCGGTGCAAGGGCTTATCATCGTGATCAGTAAACTGTTCCTTGAACCATTCCCGAATTGCATCGGCTTTATCCTGGTCAGTCCCAATAAAGTGTCCTTCAAAGTTGTGTACACTGAGTGGTGGTGTGTAGTCAGTAACTCTCAGGACTAGGGCTGCCTGAATCTGTTTGTGGCAGTGATTTCATCTGCCAGGGAATCTGCCTGTTGAATGGCAAGATCTGTTACGCATTCGCTGATGTGGCACAGATGGAGATCTGTGTTAGTTCTGGTATGTCATCCAACAACCCACCTCTCTGGCCATTGAAGGTAGTACCCAGGAGGCTCCGGCAGTCAATGACCTGGAGGTCACCTCTCTGTCCACCGTCGTGAAGAAGGATGGCAAGGTCCGAAAGCTTTAAAACAATGGCTCGTCCTTCCTAACCTATATAGGGTATGATGGCATAGCCCTGGTTGGGATGGGGCATAGAGTTGGTGTCACTGGTGGAAGGCTCCTGTCATCCCTTTGATGGGCCAGAACACACTATTAATATCCAAGAGGGAATCCTGCAGATAGGTGTGTCACACTCCTTGAAGGCGAAGGCCTCAGTGAAGCTACCGGAGCGTGTTGGACTCAAAAGTCGTATACAACACATATTGTGATAGAACTGTGTACTCTAGCTGATGGTACAATGAACCAGTTAGCACTGGCCCCCGATGGGATGAAGATCAGCATCGAAGCCGGAACAGGGCTCAATATGATGCAGATTTACCTCGATGAATTCACTCTGTTTAGTTTAACCCTCCATATATAGGCCCAAGATGTTGGTTCTACTTTTGATGCCACATACCTGTGGTGGCTACCTCACAGAGAGCCATGATATCGGACGCCAACTGGGCACACTTCCAAAATGGGCCTGAGTTTAATCCCTACCATGACCATCTGCGGAAAAACATCAATGACTGCTTTCATTCCCATGAAGATGTTGACTCTGTCTGCAACTTCTAAGCTGTGGAGAGGGTGGGCGAGTTTGTCTGCTTTCGAGATCACATACACCCTCTCGACATCAGATCCTCTGTGTCACATGTGAGCACACCACAGTCTGTCATGGAGCATACGGTAGGTACTTTGCCATTTTGCCAGGTGAGCATTTCCAGGGCATCTGGAGGAAACCATGGGTAATCGCATCATGTCGATGCGACACTGGCAGTGACTGCGTGTTTGTTTAAGCAGCCCGAGTCAGATAGAAGGACAGGCAATCACCAGACAACCCTCTACCTGAAAGACAGACAGATGGACGGACAGACAGCCATTGTCATATACATTATTCTGAACACTGTAATTTCTACATAGGTTAATATCGCTGCTTTGCTGGCTTTCAGTCATATATCTAGTTCAGTCACCATTATCAGCTCTGATTGATCAGAGATGATAGCACAAGCTCAGATTTAAAGATAAAGCAATTCTCAGATTTAAATGTCTTTTTTTAATCTCTCAGTCAATAGTGACTTGGAAGCTCGAACACTGATCTCAACCATGGATGAGTTCAAATCTTCATCAGGCCTTAACTAGATGGTATACAGTTTCAACACAAAATTCAAAGGGTACGCACTAGGGTGTAGGGATCCAATGATTAGAACTCTACCAGCCAATTCTACCTCAGTTATGGCAGAGCACACAGAAAACACTGGACATACCATCCCTGCCAGCAATGCCTCGGTCATTAAGATAGAGACCAATTCGTTCAAATGAAAGGTCAAGGACGTTATTGAAATTCATAAAGACAAATTAATCATTATCTACTATGAGGGCTGCTGTCTACCAGCGGTCTACCAATCAATGCTGTCAATTCAATTCAATTCAGTATAGTATCTCCCACCTTTACATTAGGCGCACCCAGCACATGATGGTAAATTCAGCTATATATTTCATTTTGTAATTACTATTTATTAGTTATTTAATATACATGCCTATTCACAATGCAGTATCCATACAGGGGGCACATGTCTCTCATTATTTGACAACATTTGCATAGTCTAAATAGGTATAAAGGCCAATAACTACTAGATATTCTATAGTAAGGCTGTCATTATATTAATAATAGCAATATTATTCTCACTAAGACAATCAGCAGTGGATACTAAGAAGAGAGACTAATATTGATAGCAGTAAAAGGTTAGATTTTGTTGGTGATAATCATAATAGGTAGTAATTAATTATCAGTGAGTACTGAGTAGCAAGATTTCGCTGACTTGATCTAATGGATATACCATGGAGAGAAGTGTGGTAGATTCTGACAATTGGCAGTAATTACAGAGTTTTAGTGACATATGGTCAGATAGTTATATAAGATCCATAGTCCCTGTATAAGAGGAATTCACTCCTTTATGGTCTGATGTTTATCTGTTTACATCTTGCATTATGTAATGCGTAGTTAAGTCCCTAGATTGTGATTCCATTTCAGTCACGGTTACTTGGTGGTGAGGAATAACTAGGTTGCCATTTGAGGTCATGATTACTAAGGAATCTAGAATAATCTGCAGCAAAGATGAACTATGCAAGACCAGAACTTGTACTTCTTCATGTGCTACGTACTGTGATAAGACTTGTGATAATCGAGCTATGTACCTCTTTCGTATGTCCGAAAAATGCTGAGATTTTGTTATAAGACAGTACCTATCTTCAGGTGCTTTACCACATAATGTGCAGGTAGAGTCAACGTCATACTGATTAAACGTGCAGCGATCATTCTGTATAGTGTATGTCCCAGTAAGCATACAGGCTTTAATTGCAGCTTTCTCAACATCTCTTGCATCAGACTTACTTACAAGAGGGCCAAACATGATGTGGCCTTCCCATTTCAACTATTTTAGGGTTAATATATTTCAATGAAGACTTTCCCTGAATCTCTGATATCCATCTCTTTGTCCAGTAAGAGCCAATTGCCATAATGACCATTGTCTTCCATCGAAGTTTGGTGATTGCATTCGCAAGAAGTAAGGAAGCAGAGGGTTGGTCATATCTCCATAAAATTCTTTTAACATGTGGAAACTAACTAGGCTGATCAATTCTTCTCCGCTCTACCCGCTGTTTGGCTAACTGACATTCTTTAAAGAGAAATGATTTTCCTGTCTAAGATTGCTGCAATAGGTTCTGCTCCTGGAAGGGCATACACAGCGACATCCGCACAGCGATCTGGGAAACTCTGAATCTGTTTTAGTTTCTGTTGCTGTACCTTTTCTATCTCTGAGATGGCCTTAGTCGTCAGACAGTTCACCTCGGCACCACATATAATGTCCAGATTTTGAAAATAATGACAGGATTCAAGCCACGCTTGCCATACAACCCAGCATCAATCAAGGCGTAAGATGCTCTACAGGCACTTGTAATCACTGGTTTTGTGTCCACACTTCCATTTTTAGGCGAGTTATCCCTAGATAAGTTATTCTTTCTGCATTCTTCAGTAGAGATCCACCCAGGTTTAATTAAACACGACTACCATACTTCTTGTTGAAGGTCATACTAACACACTTGGAGAGATTGTGTGAGAACCTTTCCCTGTCAGTGATGTATATGACACCATCGGCACATGTGGGTGCTGTGACACTGATATTTCCAATCTTAAATCCATACCCTGAATCTTCAACTTCGCGTAGCCATGGATTATATACTGAATATAACATTGGGTGGATATAACTCCTCCCTGCCGCACTCCTTGCATTAGTTGTAATGGTTATGATAGCTGTCCATCCCACGTTACTCTTGAATGAGGTTTATCATAAAGTTTTTCCAGGATCATCATATTCTCACCAGATATACCAGTATAATAAATCTTGTTCAATAATGAGGGTATCCAAACAACATCAACAGCCTTTTCAGCATCTAGTGCTACTAGAGGTTTCGCTTTCTTGCTTCCATTATAGCTTCTGCTACTAACAGTGCTGCATTCATGGATGGGCTGCCTTCTGTAAAGCCACACTGTAATTTAATTTGTTCCTTCCTAAACACAGCTTTCGTTCTTCGCAGCCAGATCTTTTCTATAACCTTGTCAATAACTGTTAGGACTATGATGCCACAATAATTCGCAGGATCATTAGCAAGTTTACCCTTCTTCAATACCGGTGTTATGATTCCATCCTTTAATATCTTTATTTAAATATCACATTCACGATACATCTTGATTTAAATATCACATTCACATTCTGTGAAGTAAGGCATAAATTTTACATCACTGGTGTAGCGCGTGTATTCTGCAGTAATTCCCATTATATCCGCCGCTTTGCCTGTATTCAACGACATTACTGCCTGCTCTATTTCCTCAACTTTTATTTCTTGATGTGGAATATTCACTTCTAGCAGCTCTTTAATTACTACATTATCGCATAGGATCATGTCCACATATACATCGTCATACACTGCATTAGTTTTTGGTTCTTCAAGCTTCTGAAAATACTTCTTCCAGCCTTCCCTGATTTCAGTGGAATTTCTAAGCATGTCCTCTCCTACTTTAAGCTCGTTGATTGTATGGTTTGTGATGACTCTTTGCCTTTTACTGAGTTTGTAGAACAGTTGCGGGTCATTGCTAGAGACCTGCATGGTTTCACCATAGTGCTCCTTCCTTCTAATAGCAGCTTGGATGCGTTGACCTTGCCTTAGCTGTTTCTATTTTTTACACTTGGCTCGTTCGACTGTTAGTACATTTTGGGAATTTCTGTCACATAACGCCACAAGAACTGGCCAGATTGATGTAGCCAGCGACTGTCAGTTAGTGCTGAAGATGTGACCGAGATGGTCATGAAAACGACACTCAAGCAAATTTCACATCCCGGAGATGTAACTAATTTTCCGTGAGGGAGAAAGACCTGAATAAACTCATGGTAGCCCACTCATTTGATAGAGAAAATATTTATAATTTGGTGCAAGGACAAAGAAGCAAGCTATCCACTCAAACTAATCTAATCAAAGTCGACGATGTGGCAAAGACCTTTTGGTAGGATGGCACTCTCACTTCAGTAACTGTAGCTCAGTAAGAGACAAACCAAAGAATCAAAGGCTAGATGCAAAAGTGGAGTGGACGAATTAGTAATTTCAGGCTACTGTAAATCCCTACAAAATCGCCAATCTTCGCCTATCACAGAAAGAGAAGCCCAAACAGACCAACATCAACAAATCTCCAGACTCCAATGGCGTAACAGCGGAGCATATCAAGTACGTAGGACTGATACTTACCAGGGTGCTAGCCAAGCTCTTGAATGTCATTCTACTGCAGAAATGCTACCAGAGCAGATGAAAACAGGAATCCTCGTATCGGTTTACAAGAAGAGAGGTGATCGTTGTCAATCTAGCAACTGTAAACCCAGTAATTACAAGGCTACTAGAAAAAGTCTTACGTGGTCGCATTAAGAACATGATAGACCAGTCACACCACCACCTGCACCTTACAAATCTACCGCGCCACGGTGCTAGAAGAAGCTGCTCTTGAATCTAAATTCAAAGGAGTGCATTCCTATGTTGCTCTGCTCGATGTCAAATCCGCATTTGACACAGTATGCCACAAGAACCTCCTCAGGACAATGTTCTCTTGCTCGTCACTACTGCCATACAGAGCAATGCACAAACCCAGGTCACGTGGAAGATCTAGCTATCTCAGCCATTCCAGATCCAGCAAGGTGTACGGCAAGGAGGAGTGTTATCTACAAGATCATCATCAATGGGCTCCTAACTCAGAGTACACAGTCCAGACTAGGTGCCACCATCGGAACACAATCATATGCCTCTCTAACATGTGCAGGCGACGTTGCCATGCTAGCAAAGACTGAAGTAAATCTCCAAGGGTTGTTAAACATTGCTGCAGCGTCTAGCTAAAATCATCGTTACCAACTCCAACCAGCAGAGTGTGCAGTCTTATCTAATGACAAAAGTGTATCACACGAATTCAAGATCCATGATCACTCAATTCTCCTATCTGGCTCGGTGACTCACCTTGACATACATAGAGACAACTCACTCATAAACGGGAGATTAACCATTCAATCTAACATCAGAAAGACTAGAAAAGGCGTGTACCCATTACTAGGAGCATGGCTCCATGGAGTTAATGGAATAAATCCGGTAGCCTCCTCACATCTGATAAAAAGATACGTAATTTCAGTCCTAATCTACGGAATGGAGTCATTACTTTTAACGCAAAATGTCACAGAGCTGATGGAAGTCTTTTACAGAAAATCCCTGAAGCAAATTCTCTCGCTTCTAAACAGAGTTTCACGACCAGCACCATATCTACTTCTAGGCGTCTTAACTATAGAGGTGAGAATACACCTGCAAACACTGACGCGTATAAGGAATATATGCGTGACTGAACACAATATCCTTCACGATCTGTGCAGCCGGCAAGTAATGATGAAGGGGTTTGAGAAAAACGGTAGTTGCCAAGAACATACAAAACGCTTAGCCGCAACTAGTGGAAAAAATGGTAATGCTGCTTATTGAAGCTTCACATGGCCTGAGCGAATGATGCCTCACAATAGCTGAAAATTTCATCCGTCGCTACCTGTACATATTACACCACAGTCGACGAGAAATAACTGACTCTGACCACCAACCAATGTCTAATAACCAGATCAGAAGCGTTCATGGGC
The DNA here is from genome assembly GCA_034401795.1 of Chaetoderma sp. LZ-2023a. Lineage (NCBI taxonomy): Eukaryota > Metazoa > Mollusca > Caudofoveata > Chaetodermatida > Chaetodermatidae > Chaetoderma > Chaetoderma sp. LZ-2023a. Next base: position 63,692,858 of record CM067369.1, on the reverse strand, counting down.
ACGCAGTCTGACCCGATGTACACACCACAACTTACTGCACTCCGAAGGTACTCATTTATACAGGAAGAATTTACGATAATAATAATAATAATAATAATAATAATAATAATAATAATAATAATAATAATAATAATAATGTTGGCCGACGTGTTTTTCATGAAACAACTTTCCATGAACATAAAAATATGACCGACCCTTAGTCGCTAACAATATTTACAAAACGGATGACCGATCCCGTCAGCAGTTCTATGTTGATGATCTAGCTAACAAGTCTGGGAATTAATAACTCAAATAACTAGGTTGTAAAGCCATATACACTGTTAATTTTTAAAAGATGAATTCCATAAATGGTTTCTCTTTCCAGAAACTTTCTTTGTAGAAAGTGTACATTTATATATACATGCTGCAAATAGGATGTATACATATAACATAACTGTATTGCTCGGTCGATGATGCGTCATCGCAAATCACAAAGTTCACAACTTTGAATGTTTGGCGCACACCCCACAACCCAAGCCTAGGGCGGAGCCAAATGTAAATGTTCTCTTGCACTCCTCAATCATATGGGTAACTCACATACAAAATTTGGTTGAATTTCGTCCAACAGTATCAGAGTTGCATTACAATCAATTCATGACCTTTTGTCCCCATCCCCCCAATCCCACCCACCCCGGGGGCCGGGCCAAATGTAAATGCGCTCATCTACTCCACATTGATATGGGTAACTCACATACAACATTTGGTTGAATTCTATCCAAGGGTTTCGGAGGAGTTGCATTACATCTTGACGTTTTGACCCGTCACCCATCCCAAATGTGGCGGGGCAAAATTAAAATCTGCTCATGCACTCCACATTGACATGGGTAACTCGCATACAAAATTTGTTTGAATTCCGTCCATTGGTTTCGGAGATGTATTACAATCAATTTATTGACCTTTGACCCCCATCCCCCACCCACCCCTAGGGCGGGGTCAAATGTAAATGTGATCATGCACCCCAGATTGATATGGGTAATTCATATACCAAATATGGTTAAATTCTGTCAAACGTTTTACAATCGATTTGATCTTTTGACCTCTGCCCCCCCCCTCACCCACAAACGGCCCCCTGGGCGGAGCGAACTGTAAATGTGCGCTCCCAAACCGCACTCATATGGCTAATACACGTGCCAACATTGGTTGAATTCTGTTCAACGGAAGAGATGTGTTACAATAGATTTCCTGCACAGACGGACGGATGACTATGACGGATGACTAGATGGACGGGCGAATGGCTAGATAGACGGGAGGATGCACACACGCACGCACGCACGCACGCACGCACGCACGCACGCACGCACGCACGCACGCACGCACGCACGCACGCACTCGGATTGCACGACATAATTCCCACTTTTCTTCGAAAAACGTGGGGATAATAACACCACGTTTACTCATTTACATAGCAAGAATGCAAGATTTTGATTTTTAAAATAATTTTGCAACAATTCGCTGCTGTCAAGTTATCATGAAAAACTGCCAATTTGATCTGGATTTAGTAGTACTATAAATTATACAAGATGCCCAAGAGGGCTGTATCGCTCAGCTGGAACACTGAATTTTCACAAGGAAAGGTCATGTTCTACCTGTAGAGACCTATAGATATTTTTTGTAAAACGTTCAACAGTTCTGTCCAGAAATAGAAATTCAAGATTTAAAAGCAGAAATAGTGGCCGGGCATGCCGGAGTAATATTTTTAACGATTTCCTGGACATATTTGGAAATCCAAGTTGGCCACAAAAAAAAGTTCTGAAGCCTATCCCTATAGGAGACTTCCAGCGAAGTCGCAGTTTAGGAGGCGATAAGTTTTAAAGGATTTTCAGATAATTTTCAACAAATCCAAATAAATTTAACAATCAAAATTCTAGTTTGATATGTTGAAACTTACTGCCATAGGATGGTTCCACCCACGTTTAGTTGAAATTAGGCCATTGATCAAGGAAGCGTATCATTTTTAAGTGTTCCTGAAAAGATCTCTTCAAAATTTATGGGGAAAAAATTTACCAATCAAAATTCTGAATATATCTTTTGGAGGTGACCACCATTAGATCCTTCCAACCAAATTTGGCTCAAATCTGCCAAGTTGTTTTAAAAATATTTTAAATGGTTTCAAAAATTGTATCACATAATCCAAAATCTGCACCGAAAAAAGAGACAATAAAAATTCTGAATAGAGATTCTGGACCCTACCACCACATAGCATCCTTCCAAACAAATTTGATTAAAATTAAACAATTTTGGACGAGGTACGTTTTAAAGGATTTTCGGAAAATTTTTGAAAAATTAAAGATGGTCAACAAAAACTGACCAATAAAATTGTTGAAGCCTACCACCATCAGATGGTTCCAACCATGTTTCGTTTAAATCTGGTCATTGTTTAACGAGATGTGGCATTTTAAAGGGTTCCATAAAATATTTTCGGAAAATCCTAGATGGCTGCAGGAAAACTGACCAATCAATATGCTAAATAGATGTTTTGGACCCTATCATCTTAATCCTTCCAAAAAGATTTGGTTAAAATCTTCCAAGTGGTTTAGGAGGAGACGTATTTTCAGCTAATCCAAGTTGGCCACCGAATTAAATGGACCAATCAAAATTTCTGAATATAAGTGCTGGAGTCTACCCCTATACGAGACTTCCAGCGAAATTTGCCCAGCAGTTTAGGCGGCGATATATTATAAAGGATTTCCAGAAACCGTTTATCCAACAGTTTCGGAAATGGCAAATTTGAAATCAGAATACCCAAAAACATATATAAAACCAATTTCGTCTTCAAAATCCATCAAATAAAAATATCCAATATGGCTGCCAAATGCGCTACATTTTGACAGCAGTCATGTTTTCAAGTATCAACTTCCCTTAAACAAACTTTAGTGGGCCTTAGTCCCTAATCATTTCTGTCTTATTTTGGCCCGATCCGTTCAGCGGTTCTGGATAAGTCGTTTTCACGAAAACTAGATTATCCAAGATGGCCGCCAAACCATTTGATCAATCAGGTTCTCTTCAAAAAACTTGGCTTAGCTCTTACCATAGATGATTTTTCATGAGTTTTGAATCGATTGCCCAAGTGGTTTCGTCAAGGCGTTTCAAAAAAATTTGCCAAAATCCAAGATTGGCATCGGCCAAATCGGCCGATCGGCTTCTTTCGAACAAACTTGGATCACTATGCCCTAAGGATGCTAAAATATAATTGAAGTTCTCGAGAAGACGATATTAAAAATTTCCCATTGCTTTAGTATGGGAGTTTTTGGCGGGGAAATGATCCAAGATGGCGACCAAACCATTTATCTGACAGTTTCAAAAGTGGAAAATTTGAAATCAGCATACACAAACACCTATATAAAACCAATTTCGGATTCAAAATCCATCAAAAAGTTCTCTTCAACAAACTTGGCTTAGCTCTCACCCTAGATGAGGTTTCATTTGGTTGAATCGATTGCCCAAGTGGTTTTGGAGAAGATTTTTAAAGGCGTTTAAAAAAATCGGCCAAAATCCAAGATTTCCGGCGGCCAAATCGACTGATCGGCTCTTCGTTTGAACAAACTTGGATCCCTATGCCCTACTATGGATGCTTCCTGCCAAAAATAATTTAAATCGGCCCAGTGTAACATGTTGGCAGCGTTTGTGTCAAACTGCACAATGTTTACAAAAAAACACAGAATCAAAAGGGTCTAAGCTAGGCTAACCTCTTTACAAAATACATGTACCAAAAAATCTTTACGCTATTGCCAATATTCTGTTAGATATATACACAATTTACAGTAGCTTTGATCATTTCTTTTTGCTTTTCTCAAAAGAGTAAACATACTTACTATTTATTTACAAGCCATCCTACAATCAAAATGTTGAAATAAACATCCATGGTTTAATCGAATTGCGTGTGTGATTCCAGGACGACTTACACTGATGTGTTGCCTGTTCAGACTCTAGCATGTTACTTGATATGTCTTTCCCAATTTGATTCGAATCTAACGATTTTCTAACCTAAGACTCGTTTTTCTGGTTATAATCTGCCTTTCACACTTACCCAGATACTATACGTAGGGAAGAATTGGATTAGGCAGAGTAGACCCAACCTGGTCAATACTGTGACTGCTATCATGGCTCTCGTTGGTCTTCTTGGTCTGGTGTTCATTAAATGAATCAAAAATTAATGTCTCTATACAACACAATCAATAAGAGGTATCAGAAGACACAAAATATCTCACATTCCTATGAAATTTTATTCAAATCGTATAACCCCCTTGTTTATGTAAATGTCGTTTGAAAATACCTTAGCCATAGCAGAATGAGGATAACCTGGATACAAATCAGCACTAAAATAATCCAAGTCCAAACGCTGTAAAAGTATGAACAAATTTTGAAAATCAATTTCTTTTTTTATTCAAAACAGATAACCCCTTGTTGATGTAATTGTTGTTCGAAAAAAGCTTAACCACAGCATAATGAGTATAATCTGGATCCAAAGCAGCCCTAAAATAAACAAAGTCCAAACACTAAATATCGCAGCAAAAATCCTTAACCTGACGTCATAAAATTGTCTACGGTCAAACATCGGAAAAAGATGGAAAGATTCTGAAAATCTATTTCTTTTTGCTGTGGCCTATTCCAAACTGGACACAAATCATTCCTAAAATAATCAAAGTTCAAACGCTATAAGAGTATGTGAAATTTTTGAAAATCAATTTCTTCTTAATGTGGACTAGTCCTAAGCATCGTATAGAAGAAATCTGTGACGTTTTATTCAAATCGGGTACGCCTTGTTAATGTAATTGTCGTTCGAAAAAAGCTTAACTACAGCATAATGAGCCTTAAAATAGTTAAAGTCCAAATGCTGTAAACGTATGGAAAAATTTTGAAAATCGATTTCTCTTTGATGGGGACTAGTCCCAAGCATGGCATAGAACAAATCTGTGTAGTTTTATTCAAATCGGATAACCCCCTGATTGCCTAAATTGTCATTTGAAAAAGCTTAACCACAGAGTAATACATATAACCTGCATGCAAATCAACCGTAAAATTAGCAAATTTTAAACGCCGAAAAAATATGGAAAAATTTCAAAATTTGATAATTGTATGTGCACTAGTCCTAAGTATCGTATAGAACACATCTGTGGCGGTTTTTTAAAGGATACCCCCTTGTAGGTGCAAGTGTCATTTTAAAAGCTTAATCAGAGCGCACGCTGACGCCGACATTTCACCCTCTCGCAAAATCTTTTTTTTTCTTTTTTTCTTCTTTTTTTAAACAAGGAAATAAGTGTGTACCTTATGAGTCTGGTGCAAATGCGCCAGAGACAAAACCGCACGAACCCTACCAGCACAACGAGGGAAAGTGGCTTACATGGCATTAACTCAATTTATTTATTCTTCAGTTGTTGACATCATAGCATTACTTTTGATTTTCATCCCACTTTAATATATTTATTTAACCTAATTTTCCTTTATTTCCTTCTAGATTTAATTTCACAGAATTTGCCCTCCTCCAGAGCAAAACACAAGTTAACCCAATAAAATTCACCCCACCCAGCACCCCGCCCACCTCCACGCTACCCCACCCCAGAATATGAATGAATGTACCGTCCTCCCGGAAAATAACCACAAAAAGAACAACTACAACTTTTCATTTACATACATAACAATTATTAGTTGCTTACAGCTTTTCATTTGCATATGTAGATAATAATTATTTGCAGTTGTAGGAGAACGTGTATGTATTATTTGAGGCATATTTCACAGAACATTGTGTGCGTAAAAGGTACCTGGCAGACAGTTCTGCCAAATTTGGACAATTTCTAGAATTAGTCAAAAGAATTTATCCATTGAAGAAGAGGCCCAATGGGCCGATATCGCTCACCTGGACCATAGGCCTTTGAAAGGGCATCGTCTATAAGTAGATCCCTAATATGTTGGTCAGAATTGCAACAAGAACAAGGACGCGTATTTCCAAATTTGGTTAGAATTGGTCTAGTGGTTTTCGAGAAGACATTTTAAATTTCATATTGCTTAAAATTTGCTTTAGTATGGGAGCTTTGGGCGGGAAAAAAATCCAAGTTGACCAGCAAACTGTTTATCCGACAGTTTTGAAAGCATACCCAAAAACCTACATAAAACAAATTTTGACTTCAAAATCCATCAAATGAAAAAAAAATACGTCCAGCAAACAAGCTACGTTTTGATTGGTCCGTGGCAGCCATGTTCTTTGACGAATCAACTTTCCTTGAACAAACTTTAATGGGCCTTAGTGCCAACTCCTATCTTCCAAATTTCAGCCTGATCCATTCAGCGGTTCTGGAGGTTATTTTCGCAAAAACTAGGTGATCCAAGATGGCCAATCAAATTCCCTCGCATAAAGATTTTTAAAGACGTTTCTAAAAACTAGACAAAATTTAAGATGGACACTGGCCAAATTACTTGATCGGCTTCGTTTGAACAAATGTCGATCTCTATGGCCTAAGGATGCTTCCTGCCAAATATAACTGAAATTGGCCAAATTGTTCTCTTTTCAATTTCTTATTGCTTTAGTATGGGAGTTTTAGCGGAACATTATCCAAGATCGCCGCCAATCTGTTTATATGGCAGTTTTTAAAGTGGCAAATTTGAAATCAGCATACACAAAAACCTTTCTAAAAGCAATTTCGGCTTCAAAGTCCATAAAAGAACAAATGCAATATAGCCACCAAACACGCTACATTTTTTCTTAGGAATTAACTTCCCTTGAACAAACTTTAATGGCTCTTACTGCTTTAAATATCTCCCAAATTTCGTCCCAATCCATTCATCGGTTCTGGAGAAGTTGCTTTCGCCACAACTAGGTCATCCAAGAGTTTTCATTTAGTCCCCCAAGCGGTTTCGGAGACGATTTTTAAAGACCTTTCTAAAAATCGGCCAAAATCTTAAATAGCTGCTGGCCAAGTTGACCGATTCGGTTCGTTTGAACAAACTCGAGATGAAGGCATTTTAAATTTTCTATTGCTTTAGTACAACAGAGTTTTTGGCAGGAAAATGATCCAAGATGACTGCCAAACTATTTATCCGACAGTTTCGAAAGTGGCAGAATTGAAACTTGCATACCCAAAAACCTACATAAAACCAATTTCGGCTTCAAAATCCATCAAATTATAAAAAATCAAATATGACCACCAAACGTGCTACATTTTGACTGCAGCCGCCATATTTTTTGACGAAACAAACCCCTTGAAAAAAGTTAATGTCCGTTAGTATGTAATCATATCTCCCAAAGTTCAGCCCGCTCCGTTCAGCGATTCTGGAAGAGAAATCGGTTTTGCAAAAACTAGGTCATTCAAGATGGCCACCAAAGCATTTGGCCAAACTTGGTTCTTCTCCTGCCCTAGACGATGTTTCATGAGTTTTGAATTGATCCCACAGCTGTCTCAGAGGAAGATTTCAAAGAAGTTTCTAAAAATCAGCCAAAATCCAAGATGGATGCCGGCCAAATTGGTTGATCGGCTTCGTTTAAACAAATTTGGATACAAATATAACTAAAATCGGCCTGCGGGACCGTCTCAAAGGCATTTTGGCTAGGCTAGCTAATGAACATAGAGTAGCCATTCAAGCTAGTCTCGAGAAACAATCGCTTACTGAGTCTGAGGGAAATCAATAAACAGATAAAACGTAAAATTAATATTCTATCTAGAATAAAACATAAAATTAATAGTTAATGGATTATTTCCCTTGAAATATATCATTTACAGCTAAGGATAGATCAATTTTTAATTTAATGTTTTGTTTTTGCGAAAATTCCCAGCCAAAACACAAGATCGGAGACGGGGAAAAAATAAAAAATAATGCACAATTACAAACGCAGAAGCTTTAAGCTATTAAAGTATTAATCCTTTCATCGGGTTAATTGTCAATATTGATCAAGAAATACAAAACGTGTTCTCAGTGAGTGTCCATTTGCAGGTCAAGAGAAGACTATTTTTGAAAATTTACCACTATAATGTCTGACTCACTGGAAAATATGAGAAAATACGACTGGTTAACGAGCCATGCATTCCAGGGGTATTTTCTCAAACAATAGTCTTCTCTTGGCAAGCAAATGAACTTTTCTCATGACAATTGCAAAGCCATTTTGCGCGGCTTGACCATTGAACGGTTAGAGCGATTTTAAATGAAGCCAGATTTTTGTATTGCAATAATAGAGTGTGACATGACCATACGATATAACTGACTTCCAGACACATTTATTGACAACCCTTCAGTTACCCTTTGGACTTTGCATTATTTTATCATTGAGAGCGCGTCCGTCTTGTCTCTTTGTGCAGTGGTATCTGACGTCATTCACGCTCAAATGCGCTGGATTTAGTGGCCACTGAGGCTCTTCGGTGACAACTTGTTAATTGCTCACACACCGTCAGTTATAGACTGCTTTGACTTGAGTTCATAGCCAAATCCTAACCCATAATTGCAGCGATATAAAAACTAATCTGTTAAATATTTTTAAATTAAATTTGCAAAACGTTGTCGCTGTTCAGGACAGCAACACGTTTCATCAAGCGTTGTCTCAAAATATTCAACAGTTTTCCAACAGGCTCGCATAGGATTTTCATGTTCTACGTTTATTGGGATTTCAACGTAGGGCTTAAGGGGAATCCTGACACGCAATCATATTACGGCAGTAAAACATATTGGCCTATAGATGGCTTTACCGCTACAAGAATATAATTGCCACCTGCCACTGCTAACACCTACGCACCATCACTGGACACCGATGGCCAGACAGCATATTTCCAACGATGCACTATACAAGATGTGTAATACGTCGCCGATGTCTGTAAAGGTCACCCAGCAAAGATGGTCCATGTTTGATCATGTGCTAAGGATGTCAGAAAGGACATCAACACAAGCGAGCCTAGGAATTCGCCCTACTAGGAGCCAGCAAACACAAAGCCAGGAGAGGACGTCATTGCATACATCTGCTAAGTGTGCTACGAGGTGACCTCAAGAAAGCAGGACCCGGTACACTCAAGTCAAGAATAGACCTGAGGAAGCTAAGGATTTCGGCTGAGGACAATACACAGTGGGCAAAAGCGAAGAAGGGCTGATTGCAGCTTTAGGATGTTTCTACTACCACAGCCGCAGAATACAGTAATCATACATACTCAGAAAATAATTTACTAGCCTGCTTTTACACCTGGGCCAGAATGATATTGAAATTTCACAATCAAACAGCAAATACCTTTCTTGGATGACTAAGTATATATATATATATATATATATATATATATATATATATATATATATATATATATATATATATATATATATATATATATATTTATTTATATATATGAAAACTGCGTCTCTTGCTTACATAAGTCACACTCTAGTATTATTTTAATATGAAATTCTTGTTCAATTTAGAATTGCTTGAAGACCGGTCTATCGTCGGCGCGAGAATATGAGATACGCGAGGATATTAGAAAGGAGTATACTAAATTGACACCATACATATTTGTTGATGAAATTCCTGCGGCTGTAGCCGACACTTACATGAAATGAAATCAGCGAAGATGTGCGTACAGTTACAGTAAATACCTCGAAAAGCGACTATCCAACTATACTCCTTCCCCCCACATGTCTACATCCGAAACCCAAGTTCAACGAGTATATGGCCATCTCAAACCGCAATCAGCCCAACCCACCCACCCTCTATACAATTAAAACACAAGTTCATCACTTGACATCAATTTCCAACTCCAAAACCGGATTTACTTGATTTGTTTGTCAGTTTGTTGATCATTTTCACCAGCTTTCGTATTGCAGTGAATATCACTTTGCGAGAATTCGTTTTCGCATTGCTTTTTTAGCTTAGAAATCTTATAAGCAGCTTTTAATTCACGTTGCAAGCCTGCCAAGGAATTCCAAATTTCGTTCATTTCGTCGTCTGCTAACGAAAGCGAAAGTTTCAAACACAATTGCCAGATTATGGTACTGTTTTTTCAAAACAGAGTTGTGTGGCGAAGTGGTATAGCGTGTTCAAGGGTGAACATTATTTTAGCGCCCTCGGAGTATACGATTCCAAATATTTTACCAGTTCGAGTAGTATAATCGGGTAGCGGATACTCGTTAAGAGTAACTACAGTTGCCAATCAAATTGTGTACAATAAGCGCATGTTATAAAATGTTCATCGTTATACCCGTAGACATTCAGAAGATTCTGAACATTTGCCGAAATGCAACTGGTGACGAACAGAGCCCGCAGGGCTGATTAGTAGCATACATCTGCCGTCGTGTTACCGACTTGTTATGACGACTTAACGGTCCAGATGTCGACATAATTGCGCGATTGAGTCGACTTATCCATGTCGACATAATACACTACATAAATAAATAAGTCGCCCAAAGATTGTTATTTCCCGCCTCTGCCGTCGACTTACGACTTATTTATGTCGACATAATCCTTTCTAATGTCGACTTGTCTTAATTATGTCGACATAGGCATAATCTTTTTTCTAATGCCGACTAAATTGTCTTAATTATGTCGACATAATCTTTTTTGCTAATAACGACTTTTGTCTTAATTATGTCGACATAATATTTTATTCTGCCAACTTCCGTCTTAGCGATTGAAACAGATGCCAGTCAGCCAGTCAGCCAGTCAGCCTAGTAGTAGTAGTAGTAGTAGTAGTAGTAGTAGTAGTAGTAGTAGTAGTAGTAGTAGTAGTAGTAGTAGTAGTAGTAGTAGTAGTAGTAGTAGTAGTAGTAGTAGTAGTAGTAGTAGTAGTAGTAGTGGTAAGGCCTAGCAAAGCCTAGCTAAGGCATGACAAGGCCTAGCAAATTAAGCCTGGCTAAGACCTAGGTAATGTCTAGGTAAGGCTTAGCAAAGCCTGGCTAAGGCCTTATCCATCTAGGCTTAGCCAGGTCTTAGCTAGGTTTGGTTAGGCATTACAGAAGCATTAACTAGGCTTGGTTGTGTATTGTCTAGGCCTTAGCCAGGCTTTGCTAGACTCAAGCCGGGCTAAGGCCGAGGTACGGCCAAGTCAAGCATGACTAGGGCATAGGTAGGGCCTAGTAAAGCATGTTTAAGGCCTAGGTAAGGCCTACGCAAGCCTGGTTACGGCCTAGGTACGGTCTAGCAAAGCCTGGCTAAGATCTAGGTACGACCTAGTCAAGCATATCTAGCGCATAGCTGAGCCTAACTAAGGCCTAGTTAAGGACTAGCTAATACCTATGTATACTCATTTAACGCCTAGGTAATACCTATCCAAACTGAGATAAGGCCTAGCCCCAAGTGAGGCCTAATCAAGCCTGTCTAAGACTTAGTCAAGCCTGGCTAATGCCCATGTAAGGCCTACATAAACCTAGCTAAGGGCTATGTAAGACCTAGACTAGCCTTGTTAAGGCCTATCTAAGGCCAATCCTAGCTAAGGCCTATGTAAACCTAGGTGAGGACTAGTCACGCTTACCTAGTTTCTATAGTCAAGCCCGGCTAAGGCATAGGTAAGGCCTACTCAACCCTATGCTACAGTACCCAACCCTACCCTATAGCTTGAGCTATGTCACATTTTTATTTTTACAAAACCTGACACTTCATCACTATATCTTATTGAACCATCTTATAGACCACATACAGTTAGAATCCATAGACTGTAAAACCTCTCTTCGTAGACCACCTTATAGGTAACATACACTTAGCTACCCTAGACAGTAAAATCTGTCTTATTCTGCCACTTTATACACCACATACATACACTTAGCCACCATCGGGGCAGGATTTAGGACAGGGCGGACTGGGAAATTGCCTAGGGGCCGCTACCAAAATCACATTTGAAAATTTCTATGTGCACCAAGACGTACTTTTGTGCTCTGAAGACAAGATTATATAGGCCTAATAGTAAGGAGGAGTGGTCAGTAAGAATTATTGTGTGCAAAATAGGACGCTACTCTTTCATACAGAATGCAGGAAATGGCAGCGTGTCCACCTCCCATAGACTGAGGGTGAAGGTACACACGGCCTGTCTATGGGATGTGGGCACGCTGCCATTTCCTGCACCCACCCACCCCCAATCTCCCCCACCCCCACCCACCCACCGTCTATGAGAGGACACCCCGCTGAGGCCTGCCCACACACACACCACAGGAGCCTCCTCCATAGAAAATCCTAGCCACCATAGACAGTAAAACCAATCTTATTGGACCACTTTATAGATTAAATACACTTAGTCACCCTAGACAGGAAAACCTAACTGTCTTATTTGGCCACCTTAGACCAGACACTATAGACGACAAAACCTGTCCAATTGGACCACTTTATATACACCTGTGCAAAAGTTAAGCACCACCCTATTTTTACGCACATGCGAGGGTATATTCATGTGCTATGAAGAAAGCAATAGCATAAACATTTATGTACCCATCCATCTTAGTGCAAGAGGTAATAATGCAACTAGAGGAATGCTGATTATGATGGTGGGGAAACACTGTATGCTTTTGTTTGAACTTGAAAACGAGGCCTGCATATGGTTACGTTGACACAACTGACAACTATTGGCCTACAGTTGACACACGTGGCTAGATTGTCATTAATGGTGTCTGAAAACGAAGTTTAACATCTGTGCACGAGTTTGAGACTGTCATTATTAATACCGGGTATATCCACCTTGTGCCTGGATGACGGCCTGGACACGACGTCTCATGCTGGTCACCAACCGACTGATACGCCATTGTGGTATTCGTTGCCATTCAAGATGGAGTGCGTCTGTTAATTCCTGTAGGTTCTGCACAGGAGGATCCCTCCTTCTCACCATGTTTCCCAGAATGTCCCAGATTTGCTCAATAGGGTTCATGTCAGGGCTCCTTGCTGGCCATGGTAGGGTTTCGATGGCATTCTGGCGGAGGTATTCATGCACAGCTCTAGCACGATGTGGTCGGGCGTTGTCATCCATGAATATAGGGTGGGTTCCAGGTGCATGATTTACAAAATGAGGGACCACAACTCTATCCAGTATGGAATCTTGATATCTTTGTCCATTTAGTGTTCCAGGTACAGTCAACAGATCCAGCTTACAATCAAATGAGATGCACCCCCATATCATAACGGAACCTCCACCAAATGGAACTTCTTCCATGATGTTACGTTGGTCGTACGCCGTGCGTGTGTACCTCCATACACGAGTTCGACCACCTGTGGCATGAAGCAGGAACCGACTTTCATCGGACCAGTGTACCCGTCTCCAGGATCTCATGTTCCAGTGTCTTCTTTCGTTGCACCACCTCAGACGCTCCTCTTTGTGGTGTGCAGTGAGGAGAGGACGTCTGACAGGTCTCCTAGCTTTCATGCCAGCAGCATACAGTCTCCTTTTGACGGTAGACATTGACACTCTATTGCGCGTTTCCCATTGCTGGCTGAGCACTATGCTGTTGGTGAATGGAGATCTCCTAACAAGGCGTACTAGGGCTCGATCATCACGGGCAGTAGTCTTCTTCGGTCTTCCAGATCTAGGCCTGTCCTTCACCTCGTTAGTTTGCCCATGTTTTGCAATCAAACGACTGATTACAGTATGGTTAATGTTCAGCTGTCTGCCAATCTCTCTGCATGACATACCAGTGGTATTCATGCCTATGATTTGCCATTTCATACGATCACTTAACCTTCGTCTTGCCATAGCGGTTCACATTCAAGAGCTAATTCTCTCTGTACAAATAAACCACGGTCATGAACACAAAATTCCTAATCTTGTCGCCTAAATCTGTATGTAATGTTCTACACCTCAAACTGGACTTTTACATAACTGAACACGTGTGCTGTTTCCCGCCACGCACGGACATCAAGCGGCGTGAAGTCATGCATGCATGTGCATTTCATACTTGGAATTATGTCAGCTAACGTGGGGACAAAAAGTATGGCAGCCTAGTTGTACCATCATGTTTCTACGTTCTATTGTTTTTGCTGGTGCTTAACTTTTGCACAGGTGTATAGATCACATACACTTAATCACCATAGACAGTAAAACATATCTTATTGGACCACCTTAGAACAGACAGGATAGACTGTAAAACCGGTCTTGTTAGACCACCTTATAGCTCATATATACTTAGTCACCATAGACATTAATACATGTCTTATTAGACCACCTTAAAGACTTTTATATAGGGGTAGCTTTATGTGTGTATTGACAGTATTAGGTTAGTGGTATGTGTTTTGAGTCCCGTATTGGCATAGCGATGCATGGTGAGATGCTGGGGGAAAAGTTCACTACTACCGACCACATACCATACCCAGTCAGTCGCCCACCCTACCTATAACTAGTAGCCTATCAGAAGCGTGTATGCGGTCACAGAAACTTGTGCTTTGACTAATAACTACTTTCGAAATTATTTATAGTAAAAACTACATCCATGTTGTTTCGGTTTAGTATCACAATTTATAAATAGCTCGTTATCTAATTACAGCTGCGCGTTGTCGTTATATTGTTAAAACTGCATGAAAATTATTGAATACAAATCGCTTACGATCTAGTAAAATTTGCAAGTGATTCGTACAAGTTATCATATTTTTGGTCAATGAGTACAGTATAAACATTCGTATCTCGCGAGATCTCCTTCGATACGAGAGATCAAGAAAAGTATCTCGTATGTATTGAGCAGCCAATGGCGTAGTGATTTCCACCAGAATATGGTGGTAGAGAGAATTGAACGATGAATTAGTGCGGAAATGGCACACATAGAAGAAGAAGAAGAAGAAGAAGAAGAAGAAGAAGAAGAAGAAGAAGAAGAAAAAGAATGGACTTGAATGGACGTGTTTCTTTGTCGTATCTTTAAAAATGTTTTAAAGTGATTTTAAATTGGACTAAAAGTGCTATAAACTATCTGAAAACAGCTGTAAGCCCGGCTACTTTATTACGAGAACCAGAATTCGAGTTTACAAGCAGAATTTTAATGGATTGATATAGATTACAAATACGAAAATTTTGTGGCCCTCGAGTCATCAAATTGCGCCCTTTTGAATTGTTGGAAATCCTACATATAGCTAGCAAGACATTTCCAGGGCATACCGTTCGGAATTTATTCATAATTACTCGGATTCAGTAAACCTTCAGCGTACTTCTACATATCATCGTTCAGAACATCAGACAAATTTGTCTCTCAAACAGCCGAATTAAACAGCTGATATGTAACAATCTTATTAAAGCTGCACTACAAAAATAAACAGTATAAAAGCCGATTCTCCAATCTAATCATTTTCCAAAACACGCGACGACACTACTCAGAATTTAGCCATAACTGATCGGTAAACACTTCCGCACTCATATAATCTCAAGGAGGCGGAATGCTCGGCAATAGCTTGCCACTTCTGCAACAGATCAGCTTTGAGACCAGTAACGACTGCCCTCAACCACAAGCTATGCAGACCTGTAAGCCTCTATTCAGCACAGAAGGTAGGGTCTAACCATACTTAAATATCACAGTGTCTCTGACATGGAAGGAGATTGTGCATAATAAACTTTTTCACTCTTGCCAATATTGTCAGAAACATCAGTCCATCTATATCATCTCGTCCACATCACCACTATTACTTCATCCACACCATTGAAGGGGAAATCTTAGTAGGCCTAACTATGTGCATTGAGCTTTTAGATATTTTATACTCTAGTTTGATATCATGAACATTTTGCATGCCTATCGATTATTATCGAACAGTTTATTATAGTTATCATCGTCCAATGATCTCTTTTAATCTCGAACACTGTTTTAACCAAGTTATTATTCATTTATTGCCCATGGAACTGTTTTAATACTATTAATTCTTACGGAACTATTTTAGTCATGAAGCTGGACAGTTTTATCAATCTTCATTGAACAATTTTTAACCAAGTTATCATTGCCCATCGAACAGTTTTTATCATTTTAATTTTACCAATCATCGAGTGATCTCATATCCGCTACATACAGCGACTTTTACTTATCATCGTACAGGATTTTAGCTATTCACTACCATTCTATCATACAGATTAAAGAACTCTGACAACCTGTTGGCAGCTTATTGCCATTCTATTGATTTCTACTGAAAGCTGTTATTAACTAGTCTTTTACTTATCAAACCATTTGAAGAATAGTCTACCAGCCACCAAGTATTTTTATAAGGCTATTCAGCCAGCAATTTTAAAACGTGTTACTGCAGAACTCGCACACATCTCTGTAGTAAAACCACAGAATTACTCTACCTAAGTTGCTAAGTGGCATATTGGATTTGCGTGCATCTACATGTTACCCGTATTGCTGTTAGTGCTCATTGGGCTCTGCTCCTTATCGTCGCATAGCATTCTTCATTGCAATCTGGATATGGACTCATCCTTGGCTAAAACGAGTAACGATGTACAGACATCCAGTATCATGAACTCTGTTCTGCAGTATAATCCTACTAGCATCCTGCCACCATGCTGAATACTACTGAGCTAGCATCGAGCATCCCTAGCCATGAGACAAGACGGAGTTCAAGGATTAAGTCAACGAATCCCAAATTTTGTACAGGTCAGACAAAACCGTCACAATCAATGAGACAATAATTATACCGTGAATAAACCAAAAGCGCTGGAGAAGAAGCTATGTCACACTAGTCGTAGTCCATTATCAGTCGACTGGACAGATCCTAACAATTGTTACGTGACACTCTCAGCTGCTTGTCTTGAACTATTCAAATTAAGCATTTTGACATTTTTCGAGATAAAGAAAGACAAATTCTATATGCTTGAGCATAATAACAGATTGGATAAGGACGGTGCTTTAGTGGAAATCCTACTGAAGATAGGAAAGAGTAAATCATGCACCATATGCAGTTTATCGATATACAACACATCATCTGGAGCTCTAATTAATGGGAAACTTGCCCCAGCATTCATAGAATCCTTCTTCCCGTCCTTCTCGACCTGGATAATCAATCAAGACCTTGGAGTTATAGATAAGCAACTACAGAGAGACCTACAAACAGCACTCTCATCACATGCGCCATATAGTAAGACCACCAACAAATTCATCTTAACTACCAGCAGTGAATCGGTCAGTCGGTTAAACACAACAGATTCTGATAATGATATTTGCCCAGTTTGTAAAGACACAGCAAATCTTGATATAATACAATGTGGCACATGTCTAGACTGGATCCACCACAAATGCACTGGCCTGAACAAAGGGAGGGCCAACACAATCCAACAAAGCTCACCGTACAACTGCATACTATGCATGGATAACCTCCTATACTCAGTTAGTCAACCATTAGAGTGTCTACACTCATAGTGCAGTGATACAAGTACCGACTATTACTCCAGTGATAGATCACGGGGATATTGTCTCTACTTCCCACTCTACAAACATAATCGCAACTCTAACGCCTAATTCAATCTTTGCCACAATGCAATCAAAAGATGGGAAAATAACTACTCCAACCACTGCATTCGCGATGTCTGGTCCACCAGCTCTTTTAACACACATAGTAATTACCTCAAATCTAGACCCACAAAGTGGTGCAGAACCATTTGTATCACCATATCTTGCGCCCAATGCAATCATGGTGATGACCTCTAAAGTCTCGGAAACAGCTCTAAATTCAATCACTCAAAGCAATATCGAACAGCTTTCAATACCGTTAGTCGTATCATCCGATGCAGTCATGATCACTACATCAAAAAACTGCAAACCAACACAAGACCGTCCAAAAATTGCAGCAAATGTGACGACAAGTCGTCAAAGCAGCAATTCAAATACTGAGACACTTAGTAACCAGCTAATGCAACATAAATCCTTTATTGCCTTACTCGAGCAAAAATTCCGAGACCAGGAAAGAATAATTACTTTGCTCAGTACCTGTAACACCTCAGTTACAACGTCGCCGGTGATAAGATGAAACGAAGTACATCCAGTTCGCTCACCTCGTCTGACTGATGGTGAATAGACGATATTTACTCTGAACTGCTGGGCCTATCTGACTGGACTAAGATTCGTAGTAAGGACTGGGTGTTTCTCCCAGCTCAATTAGATTCCTAAATACGGACAAACTCTTGTCTTACATAAATGTAAGATCATAAAACTTTTTTTACAGATACTACAATTTGCGAATGGTTGAGCAAGGTCGCTCATACAGAGAATACTTTGTACAATCGGATGTACACAAAACTAGCATTCTAAACTAACCTATCCTTATTCTATTCCTATCCTACCTCAAGCTTCGTTAGGCATAGCCATAGCTTGGTATTTACAGTCCGAGCAGCGGACGGCTTGGTGAACCAGATTGTTTGGGTCAAGTAACCCGATTGATTTGTTCTGAGTGAAGTACCGTCTTTTATAGCTACAGATTATGACTTTGCAGTGTTCTGGTCATTTCCCAGAAGTGCACAACTACTCTCAGAACATATTCTTATGATTCTTCTAGGCAATCGATAAGTGCACCTTGACTGGTCCAACAATGAAGTCACCCAATCAATTTCCGCTTATCCCTTCCTAGAAGTTGTGACCTGATAACTAATTGGTCCTTCCAACCAATCAGTGATTCCTCCCTCACTTGCTATGAAACATAACTCTATTCGGTATAATTCTTTACTGCAGAGTCTGATTGATCTTGATTGGCTATGAGGTCATTCTGACCAATCATACTCTGCCCAATCCTTCCAAGAAGATTATGCCTCACACACCCAAAGCAGTGGTTACTGGTTCTGGTTTAATGTGAGATGTCAGCTAACTAACAACATTATGGTATGCCATTTTGATGCATACCATAAAATGAGTGGCATAGAGTTTATCAATAAATTTTGATTCTGTTATGAATTCTTTCCAAACGTTCTAATGTCCATGTCCTGAAGTCTCGAAGATTCCCGACAACACCAAATATCCAGACAGAACTTACAACAACACAAAAATGTGCAAAGACCATCACAAGCCACATCTGCCTCTTAACCAATACAGTCCCCCACTGAATCTAAAGATGATTATCCAGTGCCTAACAAACACTGTATATCCAAGGTGCTACCATCAGCTGCTAAGAATACTGGCGTATCTGCTAATACTATGCCACATCATGTAGCTAGCTCCTCAAGATGCGATCAGGATCAGCTTGACTCTCTAAGGGAACCCGATTTAAGTAACTTAGCTGAGGCGAATACAACCTGTACAGTACAGAATCCTCAGGGAACACAGTCTTCTTTAGAGTCTCCCGGCACCAAGGAAACACCCCCAGACACATTCCCGGCAATGGAAATAGAAAAAAGGAACATCTAAGATGCTTAACATTTAACATCGAAGGTATTCGCAGAAATGTGCCATACCTAAAAGACTCGATGCACAATCATAACATCATTTGCCTCAAAGAACACTGGCTCTGGGATTACGAAAAATCAGCAATTGAATCATATCTCGACAACTTCAACTACTTCGTAAGGTGCGTCAACATGGATAACCCTACATGTAAATTTGAGAGGAGGAGGGGTTATGGAAGAGTTGCAATAATTTGGAAGAAAGATATTCATCATACAATAAAACAGCCGCCGGATGGTAATGAGAGAATTTTTACTATTGAAGTGTTAGGCTTCCCACAACCTTATTGCATCTTAAATAGCTATATGCCAACTGCCGGTTATACAGACTCGGCAAAGAACTACGCTGAATGCCTGGACATTATACACGTTATACTAGACAAATATAAGAACACACGTACTATAATATGGTGTGGAGATCTGAATGGGACTGTGCTGCCTGCAAACTGAAGAGCTAACTGTGTGGGTGGTAGATATTCTTATATTCGATGGAGTATAATAAAATCGAGGATCTTTCCAAGTAATGAACAGACTGTAATCCCCCGGTAGTTGTTAAAGGCTATTGAGTCTTTACCTCTCTTGTGGACTGGTGTTATAAAACCGGACTTGAATGACATATGAATATTTGAGGTCTTTAATGTGATGTTGTAGACAAATGTTAGTGCAGACAGTAATGGGTCACCAGAGTTTATTATATGTTCTGCCATGATCCCATATTCATCAGACGCTTTGCCTTTGTTCAGTTTACTGATGACATTTTTTTTACTTCATCTGAAGATATTGGCTGACATGGTTCAGGATTTTGTTCGCACACATGGCATATTAGGGAAAGGTCATACTGAACTCTGCTTTTGTAGTCGGTGTCGAAATGTGTATAATTTTTTGGGATTGCGACATCTTCATAATATGATGCAAAGCCTTGGCATTGATCTGCTGGGTCCATAAGTATTGTCATTCTTAATCGGTGTACTACTGGTAAATGACTTTCCCCTGTTTCTCTTGATGAGTTTATAGAAATTTCTAATGGAATGCGTCTCCATCATCTCTTCACCACACTCCCTTGCTTGCTCTGTTCTCTGCTGGGATCGCAGGCACGGTTTAAGTACTTTCATCTCTATTGGAATTTGATGTTCTGGACCTGGCTTATTGAGCTGATGCGATGTCTGATTAAGCTGTTTAACATATAGGCGGAGGCTTTTTTACTGTAGGTGATGCTTTCCAGTTTGGACCAGTTATGTAAATTCGCTTAGGCGGTGCAGAAATTTTTGCTACTACATTTATGGAATCGAGTATGCATTTGACAAACTGGTCAACTTCAGCAGGAGAATTAATAATTTTGCCTGTGTTCTTGAGTATGAATCATTGATATGGTTGGATGTCAGCCTTGTTCCAAAGCAGTTTACTAATTCTGCGTTTTTGTGAACTCATTGATTTAGTTCTTTTAGGCTGGATAGATAGTTCACAGTAGACTGGGGCATGTGCGGATGTATTTGTAGAATCATTGTCATATATCAATGAACTGATCGCAGGATCACAATTATCGCCCAGGAAGCAATCAATTTGAGACTTTCCTTTGCCATGGATGTATGTTGGATTGCTAGATGAGGTCGCCAAGTTCCTAAAGTGTGTCTGTGCTAGAAATGACTTCAATCTCTTGTCGTTAGGATTGTCTCTGGTCAGCAATGTTGCGTTCATGTCACCACACCAAATGATGTTGTGTGCGACCTGGTATTTTTAAAACAATGACCTGGATGAGATCAAGGCATCCTGCATATTTCTCAGACTAGTTTGAGTATCCTGCTGTAGGCATATATGTAATTATGATGCAATAACGTATTCGTTCAGTTAGCAACTCTAGAGCAATGATGCATTCGTTCCCCGCTGGCAGAGTTCTGATGCATGGATCGATTAGATTAGACAAGGCTATGAAAACACCTCCATATCCCGTTTTCCGTTCGAATTTACAGGTCGGAGTTTCCGAATCAATACATCTGATGTCATAGTTGAACTTTGGTATAGACTGTTGCATTGCATGGTTCTCGTAGTCCCATAGTTAATGCTCTTGGCAGCAGATTATATCTGTTTTCTTGAATAGATTTTGCAGATAAGGGGCGTTACCACAGATATTTTCAACATTAAAAATCATACATCTCAGATGTTTCTTGTGACTGCTTCCTGTATTATTATATAATAATATATATTATTGATCCCGTGGTGTCTCTTTGTTGCAGCGGTAGTCTATAAAAGAATGTGTATCTTGTTGGTTATAGCTGGAAGGATTAGATGACGTGGTACCATGTGTTGGCTGGTTACAACTTGCTGCACTACTAGCAGCCCCTTGCCGATTATTCTTTGATACACAGGTACTTGATGATGTAAACTTAATAGCAGTTGCCAAGGTTGCAGTGAAACTAATATGTGGGATCCAAATTGGAGCTGCAATGTCCAGGTGTAATCTGACCAAGGCTTTGTACAGAACGCTAATGTTTGTCTCATCCGAGAAAACTGAAGGATATTCTAGTAGTTGCCATTATGCTGTTAGTTTTATTCATTTTCTCACGTATATGCCTTCAGAATTCCAACTTCGAATCTATCATAACCCCTATGTCGTTTTCGTCGTCTATAGATTGTAGCTGATGGGACGTTCCATCTGTTGTTAAGCTGTAATTATGGTCGAAGTCGGGCCCTCTTCCTAGTCACATATGTTTGCACTTACCTGGATGGAAACGTAATAGCCATATGTCAAACCAAGCAGTTAACATATTCAGGTCTGTCTCTAAAACCTCACAGTCATTTTGATTTACTATTGATTTGACAACTTTGATGTCATCTGCGAATAAGTATGCTTGATGGTAGATCGTTTATGTATGTCACAAATAAAATAGGCCCAAGTACACCGCATTGTGGTATGCCACCCTATCCATAAAAAGAATGCCTGTATCCATCGAAGGGTTCGGTTTCTGATACCATAAGCATCTTGTTTGCCTATTAACCTTCTATGCGGGACAGTGATCTTGATCTGGACCTTGATCTTGATTAGTTATGGCGACACATCCGTAGGACCCCTTTTTCGCCCTGCTTTCGTCAAGTAGCAACGTTAAATATGTTGTTCTCCTCTGATTAATTCTGTAAGTTTAGTAGTTATAGGTTTTGCTGAGCTTTCTAAACTGCTTAGAAAAGTTTGTGATAGTTTATTCCAATCCGTAATCGTATTGGGAATGAAGCTGAATTTAAAGATGTCGGTTTTCGCATAAATTTGATTGAATTGACTGTTGTGCATTGCAAGGCAGTTTTGTTTCATTCTGTCTTTCAATGGTGGGAGGTCTACGTTTCCAATTATATTTGTCATACTTCCTGGTTCGTAGCTATAGTTTGAGGTGTTTAGCTGTACGTTTCTGCACATTTTCTAGTTTGTCCTGACGAGTTATTTGATGAGGGTCCCAAACTGTACTTGCAAATTCGAACACTGGCCTAATCAGTCCCATGTATGATACATTTCTTCACAATAGTCATAAAGTAACATACACAATCGTTGGAGAATCACGTGATCGCGGAGGAAATATCCTGGACTATATCATTTTTGTGGACTGAAAACAGTTGTGGGCCCAGAACTGTTCCTTTAGCTACACCAGACACAACCTCAGTAACGTTCGATTTAGCACCATTGACTACTACACATTGTTTGCGATCTGTTAAGAATGAGTCAATCCAATTCGGTCTGTTTTTTGACACACCATATTTGTGCAATTTATATTTCAAAGCTTCATGTGGAACGGTATCGAAAGCTTTTTCAAACTAGAAAATAAAAATGTACACTTGGTTCCAGTTACCAATGGAAGAAGCCCAATCATTGATGACATTAATTAGTTGCGTTTTACAACTGTGGAATTTATGGAAGGCATATTGTCGGTTAGTTAGGATGTTATTCTCTACACAATGACTCATTAAATTAGAACAGATAATGTGTTCCACATCTTACAGCAAATGCATGTGAGTGAAACTGGTCTATAGTTTCTTGGTAAAGAATGGCAACTTTTTTATATAAGGGACAAATGTTTGCTGTGTCAAAGGCCTTCATGAAGGCCTTCATGAAATCTAAGTATACTGTGTCGCCCGACTCTCTCTCTCTCTCTCTCTCTCTCTCTCTCTCTCTCTCTCTCTCTCTCTCTCTCTCTCGCTCTCTCGCTCTCTCTCTCTCTCTCGCTCTCTCTCTCTCTCTCTCGCTCGCTCTCTCTCTCTCTCTCTCTCTCTCTCTCTCTCTCTCTCGCTCTCTCTCTCGCGTTTCTGATTTCTGACCATGAATCCATTGCGTGTGGGAGTTCATTTGACCTCAAACTATAGCTATAAATTCTAGATAATGGTCTACTAAGAGGTATTGCTAATTCATTTAGGAATCGTGGATGCATTCCTTCAAATCCTGGAGACTTACATCCATTCAGGTTTTTAGTGTCTTTTGAACAACATTTTCCTATAATTATTAGAATATCATTGTCTTGGCACTTTGTAATTTGTTGTATCTTGTCATCCAGTTCTTTGGTAAAACGCTGGAGAAAATTTTTCCCAATGCGTCTGCCATTTCTTTGTTTGATGTAGTTAGCCGTGAATTGCTATCTCAGTGCTCCATTGCGAGGTTAGAATCATCTACCTTTGTCTTGGACCGGAAATTCATATATTTCCACATAGCTTTGTGGAGTTTCTTTGCCTCTTTAACTAAGCTGGTTTCAAATGCTTTCTGGATTTGTCTAGTTATCTTTCTATCGAATTGAACAATGAAACCATTATTTTTTATTGGTCTAATTGATTTAAATTTTTAAAGTACAAAATAGACAAAAAATTACAGGCTATCTATCAAATAGTATAAAAGCAACTAATAGCCGTGAGATTTTGCCATCAAAGTACTATCACCAATACCAATACTGGTACCGGCGGAATGGTTATTTGTATGTTACTTAAATATCCAGTAACTTTAAATTAGCTACCATCAAGTGCTAGGCAAATGAATATATAAGAAATATAAATCTTCCTCCTGACACAAGAAAAGGAAAAAATTATTGTTGGTTGCATATACAGAAGCCCCCCAACTCAGACGGCCCAAATAATAATAATAATAATAATAATAATAATAATAATAATATGTTAAATCTGCTAAACAAGATCGAAATGACAAATGCCGACACATCTGTATTGTTGGTGATTTGAATTTCCCATCGATAAGCTGGAGTACTGGACTTTCAGCAAATGAAGAAGATGCATCTCTGAAGACTACTGGCGATATTTTTCTCAGCAACTAGTTACTAATGAGACACCCCACAGAATAAACAAGACCTTTTGTCTTTTGGATTTAGTCTTAGCAAACAACCAAGATACCGTCCACGAAATAGCCCACCTACCTCCACTAGGCAAAAGTTATCATGACGTTCTACTAATATCACTACATCCATCTTAAGCATGTACGCCAAAGCTACTGTTCAACAAAGGACAGTATACCGAAATGAGAATAGAATTACGTACGACTATCTGGAATCATCTGACCTAAGTTAATGCATCAGCAACCTGGAACAACAATGAGGGGGCAGTACATTCTTGCGTCAAAACAACATGGTAAAAAGAAACACATAGCGTGCTCTTAACACAACACAATCACGCACATGTAAGAATCGGGAATACAAACGATATGATGAAACAAAGAAAACCACAGATTACGTGTTTTACAAAATTGCTAGAAACAAAGCGACAGTGCGCATTGGAAAAGTAAAACAGACATTGGAACGTAAAATGGCAAGCGAAAGCAAGAGATATCCCAAAGCTTTTTGGAACCATGTCAAGAGTAAAACATAATAATAACACCTATTGCCATCGAAAATAAATTGAAAGGACTTCAATAAAAGCAATGGCCAGAATGAAATACCAGTGAGAATATTAAAGGAAGTTGCTAAAGAAATTAGTACACCGCTATCCCTAAATGTTAACATGTCTCTTGAAGAAGACATATCACCTGACATCTGGAAAATGATAAACATATGCTGCATACATAAAAACGTATCCGAAAACGACCCTTGCAACGACAGGTCAATAAGTCTTACTTCTATCTTGTGCAGGGGTTTAGATTATTTTATAAGAATCAGCATTGTACATTTTCTGGAACTAGCTAATGTATTTACCAAGCGGTGACATGAAAAGGAAACTACCTTTATAACAGAAGCCAGAGAGTAAGGATTAATGACACAAAATCAGGCTGGATAGTGGTGATCAGCGGGGTGCCGCAAGGATGTGTTCTGTTATCTATACTTTTCTGATATACCTAAATAACCTACCAAACCGACTAGCCTGCCACTGCAAAATATTTGCAGACAGCTACCAGTAAGATTCAAGGCAACATAAACAAGGTATGTATGTGGTCGCAGACATGGCAACTGTCCTTCAACACAAATAAAACACATCTCCTACACTTTGACAGAAATAACCCTCAAACCAAATATGATATGGCAGAGTCACCAGATATGCTTCCTGTATCAACATCAGAGGTATACAAATACTTGAGAGAGCATATTGACAGAAACCTCTGGCTTCATATACATTTTGGTAATATCGTATCCAAGGCAAACAGCGCAATAGGAGAACATTTACCAACACTGACCCATCTACTTTCATGCTCTTGTACAATTCTCTAATGAGACCTATTCTCGAATACTGCAACTCGACATGGTCACCGAGATGGAAAAGGCAATCAAAGCTATTAGAAAGTGTTCAACGCCGAGCAACAAAACTCGTCCAGCAAATCAGAGAGTATAGCAACACGGAAAGAATTGAAGCCTTAAATTAAATGTCACTGAAATACAGACGGTTTCGAGGAGACGTAATCGAAACATTCAATCGCATCAATGATCTATATAATGTTGATAAAGACTACTTTTTCGAACCAGGATTACGCAGACCAGGGGTCATAGATTCAAGCTCAACACAAAATGCAGCAACAAAGATATTCTCAAGCGCTTTGTCGCTAACAGAGTGGTACCACATTGGAATTCACTGCCAGCGACAATAGCCGAAGTGACAACAGTCGAATCATTTAAGAGCAAACTAGATATCTACTTCAAAGAAAGAACATTTGCATTCAACTGAACAGGCCATGCGTAAACCCAGCCCATCTCAAAGTCGTACTACATTTCCACCAATACAGTGTACGGATCCTTTGGAGTGGGCTATGTATAGGCAAAAACATGCTCACTAGTGATTCCAATTACCGGTAGATAGGGCTCTGCTTTCCAAGTCCGCACTGTGTGGTAGCATGAAGAGACACCAGCGTAGAGGAGACTCGGATAGCGATAAATACAGAAAATGAGAATAATACCAATAAGATCAGCTATGGCCTTTACAAGTCAACATGCAATCAAATGCTAGGCGCAGAAGCGTGTAACCATGAGTGTAGGCGGCACACACACACACACACACACACACACACACACACACACACACACGCACGCACGCACGCACGCACTCACGCACGCACGCACGCACGCACGCACGCACGCACGCACACATATTTGCAGATAACACGAAAATATATGGAGACCCATCCATCAATGACATCCAAGATAATTTAGACACGGTATGCGAGTGATCCCGGACAGAGCAACTAGGCTTCAGCACAAGTAAAACTCATGCCTTACATTTTGGCAGTAACACTTCTTGAATCCAATACTCTAAGACAACTGGTACCTCCCACATACAGCCAATATCCACATCGCAGCGAGAAAAAGATTTGGAAGTGCATGTCGACACAGACCCTTCTTTTGATACACACATAAAAGCATCGTATCTAAGCAGTGGCGTAGGAATAATCAAAAGAACCTTTTCCTGTGTAGACCCGTCTACAATTACTTTATTATACAATTCTTTGCTGAGACCCATCCTTGAATATTGTAACTCAGCATGCTCACCAAGATTTAAACGACAATCCCAGTTATTAGAAAGAGTCCAGCGCCGGGCAACAAAGTTATTACCACAAATTAGAGACTGCAGCTGTACAGAAATACTGAGAACCCTAAATCTAATGTCTTTGAAAAGCAGAATATTTTGATAAGTATTAATCGAAACATACAAAAACCCGTAATAGATCAGGGTACTGACCGGGTGTCTTTGAATGAAAAATTAGTAGTCTGTGTTTTAGGTGGACACTACTAAGCTTAAACCCACTAGAAGCTTTGAAAATCAAATGCCTGAATGCAACACTCAGTCGGAAAACGCGTGTTTTAAGTGCATCCCACACTGACGCAGTGCATCGGAAGCGAGAAAATGTAGCAGCAGCAGCAGCAGCAGCAGCAGCAGCAGCAGCAGCAGCAGCAGCAGCAGCAGCAGTAGTAGTAGTAGTAGTAGTAGTAGTAGTAGTAGTAGGAGCAGCAGCAGAGGGAGTAGTAGTAGTAGTAGTAGTAGTAGTAGTAGTAGTAGTAGTAGTAGTAGTAGTAGTAGTAGTAGTAGTAGTAGTAGTAGTAGTAGTAGTAGTAGTAGTAGTAGTAGTAGTAGTAGTAGTAGTAGTAGTAGTAGTAGTAGTAGTAGTAGTAGTAGTAGTAGTAGTAGTAGTAGTAGTAGTAGTTGGAAATCGCGATCAATTGTCACACGCCCTCCTATGATATAATGGACCTTTCCAGTTTTAGCTATGCCACGCCAATCTCGATCGATCCCTGAACTCCATGACTATCAATTTCCAGAAAACCATACAGGTAAGCAATTGAATATTTTGAAACTAATTTTACTGGTCCCAGTCAAATTAGTTTAAAAATATTCAACAGAATGTTTATCAAATAGTAAAGGCATACAATTCGTACAACAACGCTTAGGCCGTCTCCAATTATGCGTTCGTAACGTACTTGTCTACGTCAGTCATGACGTCATTTATTATGACGTCATCCTACACGTCACGTAGTTCATTATGGCGTCATATGATGGATGGATGTATAAACTTGAAAGGTCCATTATGAGCCAGATCGGACCAGTAGTAGAAAAAAATTACGTCGATGCGCTGCTCCAATGTGGGTATGCAACTCTGGAGTAATTTTTTGCTGTAGCCACGATGCTGAAGCACTGCCGACAGGGCGCATTAGTACGGCGTGCCCTTAGGCGCAAATTCCACTTGGAACGATTTATTTTCGCAACGAAATGGCGTTACAATTTGCTATAGGTCGAGAAAAACAATTTGCAGCGAAGACGCTGCGTTTTAGGCACGCGTCTTGTGATTAAAAGGTCGTGAACTTAGAAATTAATTTTATGCCCTAATCAAAGACCTTCCGGTAGCTTACATAAGATGCTGTGGCACATTCGATCAGATACATCATTTAAAGCTTAATTAGATGTTATTGTTGTCTTGTACAAGTAAGTAACACGTCTAGCAATTCATAGTTTGTATGATTGTCCGTCTAGTCCTTACTTTCTTGCCTATAACTCTAGCAATTCGAATTATCCCTACCGGACTTTGAAGCAGAGGGCATTGCAATTGACTCCCTCCCTCCCTCCCTCCCTCCCTCTCTCCCTCTCCCCCTCTCTACCTCTCTCTCTCTCTCTCTCTCTCTCTCTCTCAGTTTCTATCTTTTAATATCCTTCATTTGAATAGAGAATCCTAAGGGATAGGGGCGGGGCTAAATAAAAATGATTTATATATTTATTATTAAAATGCATGAAATGGCTTTTCTGAAAACCTAATCTTCACAATTTTCCAAAGGAAGGCGCCCCCCCCCCCCAAATCCCTCCTTCAGAGCCTGCTTCTCTTCCTCCTAATCTCCAATATCCCTCTCTTTCGCATCCTCTTACATAATCCTGCTATCTCCCTTTAACGAACTCCACCCACCCAATACTCCTCACTTCTCATCTCACTCCCCCCCCCCACCACACTCAGCTCCCTTTCCCCCATACCAGCACTCACCACATCGATCACAATATCAATACCTGCCTGCCTGCCTGTCTGTCTGTCTGTCTGTCTGTTTGTCTTTCTGTTTGGGAAAATTGTATCATAGAAAATAATGGCTTGGGGAAGTGCATAGGTGTTTAACATAATAAAGATGAAAAATAGATTAAGATATGGGGGCACGCACACCACACACGCACATACAATCGCAATATTCTTTTCTTCTTACAGGGCGAGGGTAATCACTTAAAATGTATGTGTAAATGCGTTCAATGTTGTAGCGTGGATCAGCCGGATGGGTACGGACCATCCCAGCTCAGCTGGGTACAGGCCGATCCCTCCGGGTACGTTCCAAGCACGTCACCACCCCCACCCCCACCCCACCCACCCCCCCCCCACCCCTAGCCCGAGTGGGATAGTACGTGGTATAAAGCCATATGATATCTAAGTCCGTGAGATTGTGTAGCGCGCATGCGCGCATGTCAGAGCTTCCCTGACAACACGTGTCAGTGTTGGGAGAGAATGCATACTAAAGTGTACCGGGTTGGTACATATAATTTCTTTAAATTCCATTATTCTTGTCGTTTTTGGTACCTATCGGGACCAGAATGAGACGAAGATCCTAAAACTATTTACCTTTTTAAAATCTGACCAGAAATGGACGAGTTATCCTAATTTAGCTCGTTAATTTCAAAATATTACAAGGACGTTGTAAACACGTGTATGTACTAAGTGAATGGGGAGGATGTCTATCACGTGATAGCGTCCTCCCCCTTCCTATCAGCACGCTGATTGGCTACAGATCGCCCGCTGATTGGCTAGGCCTCCTCCCTATGACGTCACAAGTAGTATAAAAGGAGCGCAAAACCAAGAATCGAGACCACACTTCGTCGAGAGAGAACAAGGTTGTGTGGCCAGATCAGTGCAAGACATGGGCAACTGCTTACTGACTGTGGTTCCCCTATAGCCACAGCGGTGCCTTTCGGATTTCAGTTCTTAGTCTCTGGCCCGCAATCGAACATCCACATCTAGTTTGTGTAGGCCATCAGATAGCCATCCGGGGGCGACTAATTGAATAGAAGAGTCCCACACTTCAAACACTTTAGAGGAGCCTTCCTGCGGATGGGCTCTGCAGCCCTGGTGTAACTTCTCCAGTATGTAGAACGAGTGGTGAATCTTGGTGGACAACTTGTCAGATCTGCCGAACCATGCTGAAAAGTGGCGATCAAACTTCCGCTCAGCATATCGTGTGTCAATTAACTTTTAGGCTACAGTCTGGTGGGACTCTGCCTGGTATGCCGCAAGAGCTATGCAGTGTACCATGTATGGTGGACCCAGGAATGTACATGCATTGTATAATCATGACTTTCTACTGTAGCCCTCTATGTTATGGGCAACTTTCAAACTTCCAATACAGTATGGACCTTTCCAACATTCTGCTTAAATTATTTGTATGAGCTATTCTGACTATCTACTGGCCATCCGCAACTGTAACCATTCTTTTTCACCATCCTTGAGAGTGAGCCACATCAACAGTTCGCCTGCGGAGATTTCCCAGCAACTTCAGAATCATGCCGTCTCGTGTTCCTCACCCGTAGCGCATCATCCACAGTGACTTATGAACTTTTCCATACCGATGACTAATAGGTGCTCATTTAGCTATTTTTTTATTATTGTATTTATTCATTCCTTTACAGGTACTGATGAATTATAAGTACCGACTGGTCATCTGAGACCACATTTTATAATTTATATCTTTAATGTAAATATTACCCTTTTTTGTGCTTATGACTAACAAACACCGCAGGGTCCTATGACCTGATTTATTGTCAATACCATGATAGTTAGCTTATATATATGGCAGCCGCCATCCTAGTTACTTGTTTTGTTCATTTGTTATAAAATACTAGGACCGCAGTACACTAGGCTATACTATACAGCAACAATAAATCTGCATCACTTTTCCACCAGCATCAATTTTACACTGAAGTCACAGTTCATGTGAACCTGGCATGTGATCGACTAAGCCTGGCTATTCTAGCTCGATAGGATAGGTGTAACAAGTGGTTTTGTACCCTTGATTTAGCTAGTAGGTACTGGCAGGTAGCCATGGATGAGGCTGACCGGGAGAAGACTGCATTCATATGCAAAGATGGTTTTTTCCAATTCTGCAAGATGCCCTACAGCTTGTGCAATGCTCCTGGAACGTTCGAAAGTCTCATTGAGCAGGTACTAACCACCCTACATTGGGAGATCTGCCTCTGTTACATCGACATTATAATCGTCTTTGACTCTTCGTTTGAGCAGACCATATCCAATTTGGACAAGGTTCTGATGCGGTTTCATGCCATAAACCTCATGCTCAAACCCAAGAAGTGTCATCTTTTCAGACAGGGCATCGAGTTCCTGGGACACATCATATCCATCGATGGAGTAGCTACTCAGCCTTCAAAAACCAAAACAGTAGCAGAGTGGCAAACCCCCACGTCAGTCACCGACACCTGGGGTTTCCTTGGTCTCTGCAAGTACATTAGTGAGATTGCATCCCCATTTTTCCAGATCACCGAAAAAGATCGACCATTCGAGTGGATGAGTGAGTGTGAAGGTTCCTTCAGGGCGCTGAAGGAACATTTGACAACCACACCAGTTCTTGCTCATCCTAACCCTAACCTCGATTTCATCTTAGACACTGATGCATATGCTTATGCAATAGGTGCAGTTCTATCTCAGGTCACAAAAGATGGAACAGAGCAGGTACTGGGTTATGGTTCGTGTACGCTGAATAAAATGGTGAAATGTTACGTGACTACTAAGAGGGAATTGTTAGTTGCGGTGTATTTTGTCAAATATTACAAGCACTTTCTGTACGGGTGACCATTTACACTCAGTACCGATCATGCCTCACTACACTGGCTCAGAAACCTAAAAAATCTGGAGGGCCAGGTAGCGAGGTGGCAGGAATCCCTGCAGGTCGTTAACTTCAATGTTGTTCATAGACCAGGCAAGCTGCATGGAAATGACGATGCCTTGAGTAGAATCAGGCTCGCGGATTACCAAGAAGTGACCACCACCATGACACATGCAACACAGCCATTTCCCATGTTCTCCGAGCTGCGGTGCGCAGAGTGGGATCCAGAGGGAGTCGCTCATGAACAAGCAACACATATGCAAACACGGAATATATACGCATGGATCCTGAAGGGGGTATGTCCTCCTAAGGAATCTGTTACCTCACTTTCCGCAATGGCTAAATATTACTATCAAAGGTTTGGAGAATGTCATATACAAGGTGGCGTCCTCTACATTAATAACCGGATAGTAATTCCTGAGCATTATCATGTTAGTATCCTCCAGCAACTGCATGACAATGCTGAACATTTATCTGCAGAAAGAGCAGCGGATCGCATCAAACAGAGGTTCCAGTGGATCGGGATA
The DNA here is from genome assembly GCA_034401795.1 of Chaetoderma sp. LZ-2023a. NCBI lineage: Eukaryota > Metazoa > Mollusca > Caudofoveata > Chaetodermatida > Chaetodermatidae > Chaetoderma > Chaetoderma sp. LZ-2023a. Next base: position 63,660,221 of record CM067369.1, on the reverse strand, counting down.
TGCGATAGTGTAAAGGCATCAGTCGCCAAATGTGTTCCATGCCAAAGACGCACTATTGGCCAGCAGCACTACACAATCCTACAAGTTAAAATTGTTGGTGCACCATGCGAGCGAGTGGCTATTGATGTGTTCGAACCCTTGAACACGACAGATGAAGGAAACGTCGTATTGCTAGATTATTTTACGAAGTTGGTAGAAGCATTCGTTTTCCCGGACCAAGAGGCATCCACAGTAGTGGAGGCCCTGTATAGCATTGTGTTCTACCACTTCGGTATGCCCTATGAACTACACTCCGACCACAGAAGTAATTTTGAGAACCGGCTGATCTCAGAGCTCTGCAAATTGTTCCACATAGTCAAAACACGCATGACACCCTATCATCCGCGAAGTGATGGGATGGTAGAGAGGTTTGACCGAACCCTGGCCGAGATGTTGACTAAGGAAACACACCTTGATTGTCGCGATTGGGATTTACTCCCATACATGCTCATGGCATACCACACTTCGAAACATTCCAGCACTGGTTATACCCCTGCTTGAAATTAGGCTGTGAATTAGCCTTACCCTTGGACCTGGCCATGCCCAGGATTCCAGGAGAGAAAAATTCACCATCTCTCTATGTAGAGCTCATGTGGCAATGGATAGAACAGGCCCATGAGCTAGTAAGAGACACATTATCCATTGCATACCGGCGTCAGAAAACGTGGCATGGCTAGCGAGTGCATGGAGACTCATATGAGGTGGGGGAAATGGTTTGGGTTCACGAATCACCATGTCCTGCAAACGTGCCGAGTAAACTGAGTTACCAGTGGAAAGGTCCCTATGTGGTAGTAAGTAAGAAGTCGGACGTGACCTACCAGATCCGTGCCTCGGATGGCCTGACCTCAGTCATCCACTTCGATCAACTTAAACCTTGTGTTAGTGACGACCCAGTGCCAGAGCCCAGACTGGGCATTCCATGTAACACTAGTACCCAGACAGATGCCTCTACGGAGACATGTATTTCCGACGTTAGTCCAGAGCACCGTGGTGCCAGTTCGACCCCTCTCCTACCAAGCCAGCGAACATATGACTAATGCTGAGGACGATGACAAGCTACGTACTCACCCTCTCTCTCCTCAGAGCGGGTCTACACGATCTGGGAAGTCGTATCTGAAAACTTTCTCGATTGTGCTGTCCAAGGGGAAGGACGGAAAAGTTGTTCCACTGACCTCTTCCCATTCCCACCCACTTCATGCTATTACCCCAATTATAGAGTTACCACATGCAGAAGCTGAGGCTGCCCCCAGGCCATGCTTCTTGTAGGGTGGAACATATAATAAATAGCATGGAAGTGAAGAGGCTTGATGAGGCATTGGCCTGTTCCAGTCAACAGAAAAACCATACAACTTGGTGCATTCCCAATCCAACTCCCAAAATCGCGAGCCCATCCTCACTCCAAGTTGCGCCCGCTACACCACCCGATTCCAACTTGTGTCTCTAATCTCTGCACTGAGTTCGGACATCACACGTCCTGTACATACACACTCCACTCGTCGTCTGTTGACTGTTAATCTTCAGATATGAGAGAGTCGACTGTTTCAGAGGAGGTGGCATCCTGCACCATAGTCAACCCCATGACTGGTGGTGGGCAGGGAAGCAGCCTGTTCAGCAGATTGTTGGCTGGAATATTCCCGGTACTTAAAAACTATGACAGAGTACCAACCATTGTGTAACGGGAGATCCCCATCCAATGGGCATCACCGACCAAGACTGCCCTACCAAGAACCCCCCCCCCGCCACCCCACCCGCCCGCCTCCGTGAGCAGTCAGAACATCACACCAAGACACAGAAAGCCAGGTGCATACAGAACACACTTGCCCTCAAGGCTGGATATGTCGATTCTTCGCCGCGCGAATACTACATACATACCCGATTATAGAGAGTATAATGGAGACATTCAACACCACCAACAGCATAGATAGCACACACCTAACTTTTGTAACAGAAAAAGTTAGACACCCTTTTCCGCAACATTCCCTACTACACGAATGCAGTGAGTTCATAACCCACCACAACTCAACTTTTCCGCACAATTAAACAAAATCGGCATTCCCCAGCTTGGAAAACTGGATTTGCCTACTGCACACTACGCCAGCGTCTTACAGCAGCCCTGACTTCCCTACAACAGAACACTACCATCATCAGCACGAGTCAACATTTTCCGCCATCACCTCCTTATCTGGTAAAACAGAAAACTGATCATACGGTAAGGAGGAAAAGCATCGCAGCCATCTACAGTATGCGCTACAAGGAGACCCCCACCCCCTTGGAAACGTCGTACATAAATATAGCTAAAAGTCACACTCAATCACACGTAATAACAGCCAACATTATTAAGAGCGCAAGATGACCACAGTCTGTCATCGGTATCGAGTAGGATTTTACTACCGAAAGGAAATTCGATAATGGATTGATTCAAGTATGACAGCACCCATTATGGTCATCCACCCTCTAAAGTAACTCAAATATTCTCTTACCTACAAATTCCAGCCGACAATCAACACGAGCAGGAATATATACACCATACACAGGAGGAGGCACATGTTCAAGACCACGCACATAAAAGGGATGCTGTTCTAAGGAACCGAGAAATTAAAACATATGTTTCTATTTTTCGCATCAATATGTACAGTCAACAGAATCAATCTCCACATATATACAAATTGCCTAAGTTTCCGATCAACCACATATTTTCAAAACAAGAATCACGTGATCATCACTTCTATTTTCCGGTAAATTGGATCAAAGGCTATAAACAAAAGAACCGCCCTCCCGCGACGCACCACAACGTAATGGAGGAGGCAAGAGGTGGTGAGTCGGGGTCATGGCCGCTGACATCATCACGCTCTCTCACACCCCATAGGGTGTTCAAGCCTGAAATTCGAACAGGCGAGTTTATAAGCATCCAACTTGAAAAACTGCATCACACTAATTAAAAGGTGAGCGCCCACAGGAATAAGATTTTAACGTTGATCGGAGACCTGATTTTCCGCTGAGTAGGGCTGAAAGCGGCTATCCTACCTTCTTATACATATATTTACCTCCTTTTTACGAAGGGAATATGTAATCGGACTCCAGGACAATGAAAGTTAAATAAGCCCATACACGGAGTGACCGAGTCAATCTGGAACTTTCGGGCGTGGTCCTCCGCCCTCCTGTGACATCACCACCGAGTAAAAAAGGAGGAAAGCGCTCACTGAAACGTCATCTTCCCGTCAAACTCGACACTAGGGAAGATCAGGCATTAGGCCATTTTCGTGTCTCAAACCAAATTCTGCTGTTCTTATTATTATTAATTTCATGTTATAATTAGCCCGGAAAGTATTATGAAGAGTTAAGAAAGTTAGGAAAGGTGTAATTAGGTGCGTGCAGTTCCGCATATAACAATCATGCGGGAGTAGTATGTCACTTGCGGAAGATCTCGCGTTGTCCGACAGATTGGAACAATCGGCACCTGTAAACACTGGCAAGATATATCTGTGTACCTCAAATTCATGCGACGGACATCCATGCAAGCACGCATTTTCCAGAAATTTGGGCTTGAAACTTCACATCAATCACGGCCATCTACTTCAGATGGCATACTGTGTGGACTGCAAATACTTATGTTCTGCCACGCGATACAGTATTACACACGCGGTATCATACAAACATCATGTTTTGGTCGTAATTTTAAAACCTGGTGAACAGAACGAGGATATAGACGTCCTCGCACCACGCTTCGAAAGTAGACTTCTAATTGTATTAATTCCGACCGGGAAGATGGCCAAAACTAAATGCACGAAGAGATGACAACATGACTTTCCTCAAATTTCTTCAGCATCCGCATCCGCAACACAGTCAGCCAGTGCCAGCACTCCAGCAACCATCACCACAACACTGGAAGCACCCATAAGATCAACACTGGCAGCACCTGCATCATCGGCATCAACACCAACTGCAACATCCACACTGGCAGCACCCGCAGTAACCACACCGGCAGCACTCATCACCGCAACAACATCTGCATCCGTGATCGGACAGCCAATTTCAGTAGTGGTAACCACCCCTGTGACAATTCATGATCCAGTGTTACAGGACATTTCGGACAGTTCTATATCTCCTTTCAGTTTAGTTATCGACGAGGAGATAAGTCTCACGGAAACCACCATCACCACTTCCGCACCGCATGCCAGCACTCCAACGTCCACATGCAGCACTATCATGTCAGTAGATCCTGCCATCCGAAAAGCTAACACGCCGGACAGACCGTACTTGGGAAAACGTCACTTAGCTTACCAACTGTCACATCCAGCAGACCACACGAAAGCACCACAGTGATGACAGCAAACTCGGAATCAGTCACCATCAGAACTCCACATATTATCGTCACCACAGCAACAAGAGCATTAGCCAACTTATCCACAAATTCATCAAACCTGAGCTCAGAGACAATATAGTTTCAGCACCAGTAGATCACCCCCCCCCCACCCACGACCGTCATGTTCGGATCGTGGAACTCAGACCCACTGGGCCAACTTTTCCGCAGACACTTGTGGCCATTATTGTCGAGGATGCAGCAGAATGTTTGACTAGGTGTGTGGAAAAGTGAACAATTATATTTTTATTTTTGAAATCGTTTTCTTTTTATTATATATGTTTTAAAAAATTGAAACCCCATCCCTCGGCAAATTGCTGCATAGCTGTGTCTCAGCAAAAATAATCGCTGTGGATTCCTGTGTTGTAAATACACCATGTGTGGTGTAAGCACAAAACACTGCAGCGAATATGTCTTATTTCCCAGCATGCCATCCCAGCTTTTGCTGGGGCTGCCTGATAAACCAGTTATTATTATTATTATTATTATTATTATTATTATTATTATTATTATTATTATTATTATTATTATTATTATTATTATTATTATTATTATTATATATACATACTATTTTTCTTATCATTTTGCTTCTCATGTTAGCATAACGAGATGGATTTGGGATGGCGAGAGCTATCCGTGCAGATCCGCCAAAAACAGGCCATGTACTGTGATATGTCATTGTTATAACTTTATGCTTTATATATAATATATATTTTTATATATCTTAATTCAGGTAGCTTAGGCGTTATCGGCGGAAATTTAATTATCCGTCACCAAGAGAACACCGATGCGAGCTATTGTTTAGCCTAATCATGGTATTAAATAAATAAAAGAGCACGCCCCGCAATATAAAAAAAGAAAAGAAAAGGTCTGGAAAAATAAATACCAGGACAAAAATTAAAACCAAACTATGCCCCCCTCCCAAACTCTTTCGCACCTCTATGTGCTCTTCTCTGATAAACTACACGTCTCTCGCGTCACTACTCCTCTCGGCTATACACCTACTCGAGAAGTCTATAATTCTCACCTAGCGTGCTCCCGTGCTTTCAATCTGTGATGCGGTATTGTTTGCCACGGGTGTCAAACTAGGAGGGGTTGGTGTAGCGCGGATTGGCCGGACAGGTACAGACCATCCCAGCTCAGCTGGATACAGGACGACCACTCCGGGTACAATCCAAGCACCATCACCCTGAGTAGGATATTATGTGTGTATAAAGCCATATGAGAGAGGTTTCTGTGAAATGTCTACGTCCGTGAGACACGTGCGTCAGAGCTTCCCTGACAACATGTGTCAGTGTTGGGAGAGAATGCATACCAAAGTGTACCGGGTTGGTACACATAATTTATTTAAATTCCACCATTCTTGTCCTGATTTATTGTCAATACCGTGATAGTTAGTTAGCAGCCATCCTAGTTACTTGTTTTATTTATTTGATATAAAGTACTAGGACTGCAGTGCGCTAGGTTATACTATACAGCAACAATAAATCTGCATCACTTTCCCCAAGCACCAATTTTACACTGAGGTCACTGCTCATGTTCTCATTGCGTGAACCTGACACGTGGTCGACTAAACCTGGCTATTCTATTTCGATAGGATAGGTTTACCAGTAGTTAGGGACAAACCAGGAGTTTTCGGATGTAGCGGATATGTAACACTGCACACCGGCTAGATTGTGTAAAATTTGCCAGTTACCTTAGGGCCTCTTATTATATTGAGTGATTGTCTCTTTCTATGATCCTGCAGCCGCAAGGCTTATTAATTGTCTGAACTCCCATCGCCACGTTGGCATGATCCGACTTGGGAAACTATTGGGGTTTCCAAGCGGTGAAGACCAAAGTGTTGATTTTGCATACACCTCCTCTGTATCTTCGGATACCAGTTAGCATAGATAACCCCACCAAAGTAGGAAGCACTGCAAAAATATATTTATTTTAACCAGCCAGCAGTGCATCTCTGGGCATCCTGAAATGTAACCCTAATGACAAGCAAACGTTAGTCACCGGAGTTGGATCTCATATGGTCCGCCCCGACCCACCGGGTGACGGATATGATGTAGATCACCTTCTAACTCCATACAGTGACAGGGTGCGGTCTTGGAACCCACCACGCCCTCACGGGAAGGTCACTAGAGATGGATATCTGCCTCTCACCCCCACCATAATCTTTTATGCGCTTTTCAAATTGCTTGTGTAATATTGACTTGTCCTAGTAATGTTGTATGTGGTTGCGGTGTGATATGTAACCAGATCGTTATGTGATTCTGAAGCTGTCACTCCGTAACATGTCCGCTCGCCACCTTTCTGAGGGCCATATTACAGAGGGTGACCTAAGAAAACCGAGCATCTTCGCCAGTGGGGCTCATATATCAAAGATAAGTAGAAATTCCTGCCACTTGCGGCCAAAGCTTGGATATAAATCTAACAATTACCTGATAGTTTAGGATTTAGCAGAAAGACCACATAAATAAAAGCGGCAACTACCAATACAGTATCTTGGACTTACATAAGATGACAGTGTTGAATTCTACGGAAATCATCCACCCCATCTTCACGTAATACAGCGTAATTATAATTTTACTATGTTGACTCACACTACACTTAGCATAGGTTTGAACAACAGAGTGGCCCTTTTTGCCAGCTCTCTTCCTCCGCTTATGCGTTGAAGGCACTTTCCTGTGACGGAGGCCCACACGAGGCACTTTCCTCTCGCAACAATAATATTTTTGTCATGGGTATAATGGGGTATATTAAACTATATAAGTGGCCTCGTTAGGAAGCTCCTTTGCAGGGATATCGCATGGATATATAAGGATTGGTGAGGTACCTCTGACGAATCCACGTTAACAAGACACCAACTTAGTTCTATGAACTGTATATTTTCTCTCTCGTGCTAACAAATGAGTACCATTGTTTGTATAGTTTATTTTTAATTACCATGTCTAGGCTCCTAAATTGAGTTATGGACCATCATACCGGTGACTCAAATAGTTGGGACCAGACAGTGAGGTTCAATCTCGGCGGCAATGGTCGCACAGCCCCACTAGAACGTTATCGTTCCACCGGCTCTAGAAGTTGGTCTTTATACTTTATAGCTAACCAGCCCTCATGCGCATCCTGTACATACGGTGCAATGGAACGGAGCAGCAGGACAGACCAGCACATACCCCTGCGAGCTACAATAACTTATTTGCGCATGTGTCTATTCTATATGGAAATGGCGACAATGGGTCGAGAAATACTGCTTTCCATTTTTGAGGAAGATGATGAAGATGATGCTTCGGAAGACTCAGAAGATGATGACTTAACATTGGACAACCACTCAGTTTTTCTAGCTAACGAAGTCTCAGATGGTGAAAGATACAAGAAGCGATGGTGGATCACCCTCTAACCAATGACATGCTGAACATGGACGCTACAGTCATTTAGTAAAGGAATTGGAGCTTGATGACGAACGATTTTGAGCTTCTGCAGATTGTCCAAGGAGCAGTTCCACGAGGTCGTTTCCTGTATCGAACATGTTTTGTACTGTTTTAAAGAGCCTAGTAGTAATCTTACATAGCATAAATTATATTATGATTGTGGTAATCAATAATATTAAATTAGGTTTTTTGCACCATTTATGTGGCTTTGACCTGTCTCTCTGGCTGATGTTATCTTCTTTGAACAAGCAACTTACAAATCACTTGGGAACATGGCGTGTTATGTACGAGAGTTTGTCCATTTTCGCGTGGCACTAAAATACGCGTGCGAATAATAAGCCTCCCTTAAGCTATCACATCACTGCATTAGGCTTTGCTTGGCGATTATGCGTTCTAACGCATTCTAATGAGATTCACCTCACCAAAAATCATATGTAGCTTTTAAATGTGTTGCTAATTACGCAATGCAACATTGTGCCATGCGTATTCGCTCTCTACTGCAATTCATGCAAAGATTTCAGTTTTGACAAGTGTAAAAAACTATTTTTGGCGCTGAGAAGAAATGTCTGCTAAACCATCGATTACTTTCTCTCCCTCAGCGCAAAGACGGTATCTATACATGCTAGAGTAAATCCACATCATGTTAGCCCTATTAACGCATTGAGGAAATCATATTGTCAAAGTGTTATTCACAGAGTGAAATTGAAATCCTCGATTAATCCATGAATACAGTACAGCTATGATATAGAATCAAAATGACACAAAAAAGGAAAATTTTTAATAAGCGTGATTCATTCTAAAAGGTTATTTTAAAAGTTCAATGCATTTTTTTCCGCGCAATGACATCGTTTTTATCAATATTTTAGCAACATTAGAATATCCCCCCATTTCTTGAGGTCACCTCATAGCACGCTTATCAGAGTTATGCAATGACGTCCTCTCCTGGCTTTATATTTGCTGGATCCAACTAGGCCGAATTCCAAGCCTCTCTGTGCTGATGTCTCCTCTGATATCCTTAGGAGCTGGCCAAACAGGGACCATCTTTGGTGGGCGACTTTTACAGACACCAGCGACGTATTACACATCTTGTATAGTGCATCATTGGAAATTATGCTGTCTGACCATCGGTGTCCTGTGGTGGTGCTTATGTGTTTGCGGTGGCTGCATCGAGTTCGTCTAGAGCTGCCTTTGGAGCTGCCCAGCTGTTACAATTATACAGCATCAAGTATACGCAGGTTGTACTGTATAAACGGAGCCTTTTAATCAAGGGCATCTTTGATCCATGAATCCATAGCTTCCAGAAGGGCTGGAAAGCTATGTTCCCCGTGACGCAGCGTGCAACAATGTCAGCAGTACCGCAAAGCAGTGAGCCCAGGATTTCACTTTTCCTCCACGAAGTGGATCGTCATTTTCTTTAGTTTCATGCTTTGTAGATAGGTATATGTGGGAGAACTCAGTTTTTGATTCATTTATAAAGGAATTCTCAGTTTTTAGTTTCCTTGCAACTATTGGGAGAAGTTCGTCAAGGGTTTTCTTTTCCTCGTCCATGAAGTCCACATCATCGGCATATTCCATCTCTAGCGGCATACCCAGTATTGACACTGTGGAGTTTGGTCTCACGGAATTTCCCACACACATGTCAATGCAGCAGCAAGGTAACAGCTGAAGAACACCGGAAACACACGTGTCATGCG